>CM062293.1:237862749-237972279 GCA_031216915.1 Pictodentalium vernedei
TCGTGAAGTCTAATGTGGCGGTCTTTAGCGCAAGCTAAGGATCGCTTTTTTGCGTACAATGGAACGTAAAATAGTCGTGTGCCTACCGTCTCTCTTTAAGCGAAAAGGGGAGGCGGTTTTTTGTCGTCTAGACGTAGAAACGTTTTAATTGGTCATCAGCTCGATATAGTCGAACAAACTTTAACCAGCGCGGTCTTATCGTACGACAAAGCACTCGATTTGTTTATTGCAGACGCGAAAAGGAAAGCTTTGCGTGATTACACGATTGTTTATTACCGAAGAGAGTGTAATGATTTCCGCGGGTATCTGGTTCAGCAAGAGCACGATCTATTTATACATGAGATTACGCGAGAAATTATAAATAGCTACGTTGAGGATATGCAGATGGTACGAAAATTAAAAGCCGCCACTATAAATACGAAGCTGAGGTCGATCAGGGCGTTCTTCGGGTGGCTTTATAAATGTAAGTATATCGTCAGTAATCCTATGGAGAGGTACCCGTTAATGCGCGAAAGAACAGGTAAGGTAGAGACTTTCTCTCTTAAACAATTAAAGCAATTGTTAAATGCGCCTGATAAGAGAACTTTTACGGGACAACGAGACTACACGTTCTTGCTATTACTATTAGAAACAGGGATACGTTTAAATGAAGCTGCTGGAATTTTAGTAGAGGATGTTAAATTAAGCGAAGGTCAAATTTTTATACGTAATACTAAGAATCACTTCCACAGGTATGTGCCTATTCAAGCGAAGATGAAAGAACAGTTAAGAAGATACTTAAAATTAAGAGGGTCGTGCGAGACTGAGCACTTGTTTGTAACTATTGATGAAACTCAGCTAAAAAGAGGGGCAATGCAAAAGATTGTAGCCCATTACGGAAATAAAGCAAATATAAAAGGTGTAAGGTGCTCTCCTCATACGATGCGCCATACATTCGCGAAAATGTGTGTTATGAATGGTGCTGGCATATTTGAGTTGCAAAAAATACTAGGACACTCAACTATGGAAATGGTTAGAGTCTACGTCAACTTGTATTCAAGCGAAGTAAATGATAAACATAAAAGTTTTTCACCACTAAATAACTTATAGACAAAAAAAGAGGCGTACCCTATAGCGCTAGTTGCGGCAAACAGCTAGCGGGCACACACTCCTATATCGTTCTTTTATTGTACCAATTTTTCAAAATTAGGTCAATAGAAGTTTATTAAGTGATGCCGTTTTTAGGAAAGCGCCCTCACCGGAGGGGTAACGATGTACATTACGAAACTACAAGAATACGCAACCCACGCGGACGTGGCGGCTCTAAACGGCACCATCTACGCGACTTTAGATGATCCAACGCTACCATTAAACGCGACCGACCACGCTCTCATTCGTCTGCTGGGCGGTCATAGTTGCCGCGTGCCGGGCGTTAGTTGGTTACGTACCGATACAATGGCGCGTTTATTGGAGAGGTCAGAACGGACAATTAGACGTTCACTCGCACGGTTAGTAAAGTATGGCGTCATTGATCGTTTTAAGGTCGGCAAACTAGCGATTGTCCGCTTCCTGACCGGTAATGTGTCCGCGGCGGAAATCTCTGAAAGTAGCGACGCAAAAGCTGATCTATCGGTAAATCCGCGGAATGAAGCACTTGCAAACACCGAAGCACAAAACAAAAAGATTAGTAATAACGTAGCCGACGACATGGGGAATAATTTCTCGGCTGAACTGCCCGCCGACTTTGCGCCTGATTACGTCAGCGAGGCGGTTATAAAAACGTTAGCCCCGTTCTTTGGCGCGGAGAAGATAAGCAAAGTACATCAACGTATTCAGCTTGCCTATGAAAAAGCGAAACTACTTGCGCCGCTACGAGAATATGACGGCTTAGTTTGCCGAACACTTAAAACGGTGGTGTTCGCGCTGAAAACGAATCGGATCAAAGGCGATCTGTACGCATATATCTACGGGACGTTCCGCCAAGTACTAATAGCGGAGAAGAGGCGAGAAGTGGCGGCAGATCAACCGTTTATGGAATGGCTCGCCTAAATTTCGCCTTAGTTTCATCTGGAATCGTCTGTAAATTATATAGTTATAAAGTTCTGAGAGTGTGATAAGATTAATTAGACTATTACATAAATGGGGGAAATTACTATGAAAAAGGCGTTAAGCTTATTTAGCATTGGACTGCTCAGCGTAGCTTTAACCGCGTGTAACTCGACGAATGACGCAGCGCAGGCGGAAATTGAGTCTGTAGAGACGCAAAATGTCTCACCAGTGGAGGAAGTCGAGGACGAAGTAGAAGTGGATATTGAAGAAACGCCCGAAGTCGATACAACGGAAGCTTCTTTGCACCTAGAGATACAGGAATTAGTATTAAGTAATCCTGAAATTTTTCCAGTACAAAAATTAACTGGAAATGGAGGAGGATCACATGTATTTGAGATAAGCTCTAACGGAATGACTGCGTTTGAGCTAGAAAATACCAATGCAAGCTCTAATTATATTGTCCGCGTAGAAGATGTGGAAACTGGCACTGATTCTATGTCTTTGGTAAATGAAATAGGTAATTATAGCGGTAAAGCAATTATGCAATTAGATGAAGGAGAGTATATTCTTCAAACTAAAAGTGATGGAGATTGGACTGTAACTATTCATCCAGCATACTCCATCGAAATAGACGAATCTACAGTATGGGAAGGTGTGGGTGATTCATTTATCGGACCTATTGTGCTTAGTGATGGTTTATATGAGCTTATTTTCTCGCATGATGGTGATTCAAACTTTATAGCTAGACGCTATGACGGTTTGGGAAATAGTATTGACTCCCTTGTAAATGAGATCGGACCGTATGAAGGGAACCATATAACCACCGCATATGAAGGAATGGTAATTTATATAAGCATTAAAGCGGACGGCAACTGGAAATTTGAGCTAGATCAATAGAAAAGAGCCTCGCGGTGCGGGGCTACTACTCTTCTTTATTTGGAATATGTACCAATAAATCTCCTGGCATTAGATTCAAACCTACGCACAACCGATCCAAAGTATCGTAATCAATTCTTTTTGAAGCGTTAGACTCAAATCCTTTAATTGTATTTCGGCTTACGCCGGTTAGTTCCACAACTTGCTTGTTAGAATAACCTTTTTTCGCGCATAATTTCGCCGAGTTTATTTATGATCATAAAAAACCTCCAAAAAAAAAGTTTTGTCAGGATGTTGACATCTTGATTATGTATGGTAATATTAAATTATTGGTCAGGATGTTGACAAGTCATCAAGTCGACTACACAATAACATCATACCACAAAACAAAATTGGAGGGAATATGTTATGACATTATTAAATTTAGGACCTAAGCCAGTTCCACCGCCATTCGAGGAGTTTTTGGAAATTGTTTCATTCGAGGACGGATCACCGTCAATCACTATCGCTACATATCCGATCACAGACGTTATCAGCGTCAAGGTATACGATGAAGAGGACGCGGAGCTTTGCTTCGGTTCTCATATCGTTCCGTTTCGCTGGACAGCGCAAATGAAGCAGGTTATCGATGAAATAGACGGCTACGAGGCGATCGAGTTGCTTTCGATCCTCGCGGTCGACGTGGAGCCGACGTCATGAGAAAATTTTTTGATGAAATCGAGAACTTGAAGCTTGAGTTAGAGGAAGACTTCGACTATTACAACAAGCGGCAAAGTATGATTGATAAACGAATCAAGTTGCTACAGAACCGTAAGTTTAACGAGCAAAACTCCATAGAATTAGAAATGATGCTGAAATCTAAACGAGAGGTAAAGGAACGAGTCATGCAACTTCTACCCCTTCGCGACATGTTTAAGCACGAATGGGAAGACGTTTGCGAACGATTAGCCCGCGCGGAAGAAAATAGGAAGCGGATTCAAAACGACATTAGAGAGGCGAGATTGCTTGAAAAAGATGTTGTATAGACGTACCGACGATTTCCCGACGAGGGGAGGTCGTCTTTTTTTTTTTGTAAAATTAAAATACCCCTACCAAAAACAAGTTTAGCTGTCTTAGCTTAATAGGGAAAGTTTAAATCTAAAAATATTTCAGGGTTGTATTTTTTGCTAATAGCTGGACTAGCTTTATGAAGGGAAATCTAACTTCATGTCGTTACACAATCTTACACATTTCAAAACGTTAACTTTTACCCCTTTAGCTGGACTAGCGTTATGAGAGGGACTATTCATGAACCCTTATAAAAAACTCGTTTAGCTGTCTTAGCTTAATAGGGAAAGTTTATATATTTTTTTCGTCACGAGGTTAGCTTCTATTAACTACCAAACGAAAGGAGGCGTTACTATTGCAATTATCTGCGGAGCAAGTCGCGGCTATACGTCGCGTATTCGCACTAAGTCAAAGAGGTTTTGGTGAATCTGTAGGCGTTTCCGACGCTTATATTTGCTATGTGGAAAATGGAAAGAAGCCGCTGAGTTCGCGAGTCTCTGCGAAAGTCTCGGAAGTCTACGGGATAGACGCGGAAAGAATGATCGAAATAATGACGATAGCTAAGACGTTTAATCTAACGAAAGATGTAACGGGCTAACGCCCGGCATTTCGTGGGAAGTTCGCCCACTCATGCAGTTATATCATTTTTCGCGGATGTACTTACTGTATTAGAGCAACGCGACAAGGTTTATGGTCTAGGAAAGTGGTTTGCTTGACGACGACAGAGTGAACGAAGTGAGCGGCATGGGCTTGTATTGATGCATTTTTCGTGCATACGGTTTTAAAGAATAGTCTGACTAAGATAAGTAAGAAGCAGCTAAAATGGGAATGAAACGGCTGTATCATGCGCCACATAAAGGTTTTTACGATGTTTCGAACGATTTACTAGGGTACGTCAAAGCAGTGTTTTGCATCGAAAAAGGGACGTCAAGGCAGTGTATTAAAAGGGAGGCTACAATTTGGGAGTAGATAAATTACAAGAACAACGTACCTGGGCTAGTTTGAATCGAAAAGTAAAAGGCGATGTAATCGAGACAATAGAGAACGCGGCTATTTATGACCGAGAAGGCAGAGACGTCACGCACCTTTACGATATTTCAGTTAAGACGAGCGGAAAGAAAGCCGAATCCTACCGAAGTATTAGCGCCATCCAGGAGCACGAACGAGAAAACGGCGGCTTCATATTCGCATTCTTTACTCAAGCTAGGCAGATCGAAGACCGGTTCCCGCAACTAAACGCACAGGATGCCGCGAGAGTACTGTTTATCGGTTCATATGTCGCGTGGGAGTCTAACCGACTACAATACGCTAATGGACGTATTATTCGCAAAGCCGGGCTATGTGAGTTGGTTGGTATGTCAGCAAAACGTTTCAGCCAGTTCTTTAAGAAGCTAATTAGCGAAGAGATACTAAGCGAATCGGACAAAGGCGAACTATTCATGAATCCTACCTTGTTTTTCCGCGGTGAAATCAAATCGAATGGCTACGATCTTAGCGACTTAGCACACACAAGAGTATTCAGAAAGACAATTCAAGACCTGTACGCAATGTTTAAGGGAAGACAGCTTTCGAAGCTAGGCGTCATTTACAAGGTTCTGCCGTTCCTAAACTTCGAGACTAACATAATTTGCTTTAACCCATCGGAATCGGACGAAGATTTACTGGAACCTATGAATCTCGACAACCTTTCGACGCTACTGGACTACGGCGACCCACACAAGCTACGCCGCGCTCTCGAAGCTATTAAAATCGAAGGTAAGCCCGTTTTCCTAGCCGTTCAGAATCCGAACAATCGCCGCCAGCTTAGGGTTATCGTGAATCCGCGAGTGGTATTCGGAGGAAGCGCCGAGTCATTGAAAGCTATTAAAGTTCTATTCAACTAAAAACGTGCGACGTCGCACCATTTACCACGGCACTCACGTCGGGGCTATTTGTCGTGCTCAATTTTACTAGGAGGTAATTGACATAGATACCGAATTTAATCGACTCGCCCGCTCGACGTGCGCCAATCACAACGGAGCCGACGGTTCATGTTACGTACTCGACGCGCCGTGTCAGCCGATGCGCTGCCCATACTTTCAACGTGCGGTACTGCCGAATGACGCCAAGCTAGAGCGTCGCTACTGGTCGCAGTTTGGAGCGGTATATGGAAACGTTAAGACCTGCGCTAGTTGTTCGGACACGTTCGAGCGTAAATCGAATCGGCAGAAATATTGCCCGTCTTGCGCCGCAGATCGCAAACGGACGAGAAGTCGCGAGGGAATGGCGAAAAACAGACGTAACAGTTAACCTTTCGAGGCGTAAATGCTTGATTTCACCTTGTTTTAAGCACGATATAGCCACGTTAGATTAGTCCGAAACCAAATACCTTAGAAGCTCGTATTTAAGCGTCAAACTATTAAATGAATTGGAGATGATTAATATGGCAAAAGGACCATATAGAAAAATAGGTGCAAGGTTCGATCGAGTAAGAACTGAGATGAACGATAATATGGATGACATTTGGTCAGATATTCAAGCTATAGATACAAATTCTAGGAATACGATTACTACTGCGCAAGAAGCAAAAAAGCTTTCAGAGAGTAGTAAGGAACAATCAGATAGGGCGGAGAAAAAAGCGGACAGAGTAAGAGCCGAGTTAGACGAAGTTATTTCAGATGGTAATTCTAATGCGGAGGTGGCTGCTTCAAGAATAGCTAGTGATGGTGTTACTAAAGGTTCATTGCCTGAGAGAATACTTTATGAGGTCGATAATTTAAATGACAAAATTACTCAAAGATCGTTTAGTGTCATGGATTTTGGTGCAATTGGCGACGGACTAGCAGACGATTCATTGTCAATTGCTAATGCAATCAATACAATACCTGATTATTCGACTTTAATTTTACCAAAAAAACCACTTAATTGATTCAGAGATTACTATAAGCAATAAGAAATTTTTAAAGTTAGTTAGTGTAGGTAATGTTGTTTTAAAGAAGAATCTCAATTTTAGTAACTGCCCGGGATTGATGATTGAAGGTAATTTTAGTGGAAACACGATTCCGAAATCTTCGATTGAGGTTGTTGATAAAAGTCAAAAGAAGCTTGTTTTATCAGATGCTTCTGATTTTGAAGTAGGCAATCAAATAACAGTTTTCACCGAAGATCATTATGATATTTGTAGATATCCTGGTTCTGTAATTGCAAAAGAGGGCAACACAATTACAGTAGACTACAATAGGATTTACTCAAATGATCCATTTAACAATATACTTCCTGGTCAAGATATTTATGTCACTGCTTCAGAAGCATTTAATAAAACCATAAAGATAGAAAGGTCTAACGGTATTGTTTTAAGCGGTAAGTTTGATGTTGACATAGTTATCCATAATAGTAACTATAGCTTAATTAAAGATGTAACCTCTAGAAACGGTGAAATAAACTTAGAATTTTGTTACGGTACTACAATTTCCAATGTAACTATGTATGAACCTCATTTTTACGGTATTTTCTTACTAGGATCGCGTAAAGTTAATTGCTCAAATATCCAAATCAAAAAACCTTACTTTTCTGGGTTTGTGATCAAGTCAGTTTGGGACTGTAACCTTAGTAATATCAATATATTTAATGCAGCAATACACGGAATTCAAATGATAAGAAACACAATTTCCAATCCTACTACCCCTTCACGTGTTAATCCGCTATGCCAAGATAATCTTACAGTTAGTAGATTGAACACTTTAAATGTTGAATTCGAAAAGTGTAACATTTCAATAATGGTTACTACAGATTGTGATAACACTCAATTTTTAGGAATTACTTCTAATGACTGTTGGGGTAATGTTTTACTAGTAAATCAGACCAATGCTGATACTCTTTTTTCAAACATTAAAATAAGTAATCATGCGATGGTAAACCCTACAACTTTTACTTCTAACATTCCTCTTCTTTTAACTGGCAAAAGAATTAGAGTATCGGACGTGTCTATTAATGGATGTAGAGCTATATCGCCGCTGCGAGCTATAAACTGTGAAAGTGCCCATCTTAGTGATTTTATGTTTGAAAATACCAAAGGTGCTTTTTATCTTCAATCAAGTGAAAACGTAATTGTTCAAAATCTGTTAAGTAAAAATCAAGTCGAGACATCTGATGTTGTGTTTCTAACAGGGTCTAATAGAAATGTGACCATTAATGCGGTGAATATAACTAATTCACCACAGAATGTTAATGCAAATAAGCTAGTAAATATAACAGGAAGTTTTGATAATGTTAGTTTGAAATCGATCAATATTGAAGGGGAAAATCCTAAAGGCATATTTTCCGAGGGAGTTGGTAGGGGTCTTCAAATCGAAAGTAGTGTAATCAGGAATTCTGTCGATGCGATCTATGTAGCAAATGTAACCGGTGTACAAATACAGCGTAATCACGTGCAAGGTGCATACAACGGTATAATGCTTGGACCATCGACTACAGACATAATTTGCAAGGATAATATTATTCGCTCGACTGTAAAAGTTTTAGACAATAGTTCAAGTGCAAGTAAGATAATTACTGATAACTTACTTTTAAATCCAACAAGTTAAAAAAATTAGTTATAAAGGTCTTCGCTCCCTGCGATAGACCTTTTTGAATTGAAGAAATAAAATGCGAAAAATGAGGAGGGCTTTTAATGGATTGCATTGCGAGAGTGTTCGAACATTACGGCGGCAATGAGGCGTATTACAACCGCGTAGACAAGCCGTTTTACCAAAACAACACCGCTTATATCAACGTAAAGGTGACGCACGTAGACGGAAGTTATTTAACGCATTGGTCAATCTCCACGGAGACGGGCGAGGTGGTGGCGTTAAAGACGGATTGCGTATGGACACCGTTCTTTGAAGAAGCGAAGCTAATAGCGTTGGAGAAAGCGTGGCAGGTGGCGCGGAGTTACGATCCAGACGTGACGTGCTTCCTTTCGACCGCGGTGGTGCAGGATGAAGTCGAGAAGTTGGAGCGAAAAGTGGAGCGATTGAAAAGGGAAGAGGAGGCGGTATTTAATGATGAAGCGTGAGGAGTTTAAAAAACCGCACAGATGGATAAATTCGGAGGTTTGGGGAGGTGATCCCGAAGCTTTAGAGACGTTAAGTCATATAAAAGGCATAGGTGACTATAGATCGAAGAAAGAGAGCGGCGAGCATGGGCGAAGAAAATAGAACGTATACCCAGGAAGAAGTTAACGAACTAATCGAAGCTTACGAAAGACAGAATGCCGAGTTAACAGGTAGAGCAGAAGCCGCGGAAAAGGCATCAGCTAAAACGCGTATTCAAACTGACTTCATTTCTAAAGCGATAACTGCGGGCATTAAGTACGTTGATGATGCGTACAAGCTCGCTGATTTATCGGAGCTACAAGTGACTAAGACAGAGATTTACGGCATGGACGACGTGGTTAAGAACTTAGCTGCGGAAAGACCGTACTTGCTACACGAAGATCAGACGAAAAAAGGACGGAAAACACAGCGCTCAATCGGTGGTCCGACTAACACTTCAAAATAACCCAATTAGAAGGAGAAGATACTATGAAATTATCAAACCAATATGAGGATGCTAAAAAACACCTACAGAACGCCTACGACATTCAAAGCGGTTGGGCTGGTTTCATGCTGGAACAAAAAGCGCCATTAAATGAGCAACTAAAAGAAATTAATCAAGATAAGCACTTAACATCTGCTGGAAAATTAGCCAAAATAGACCATGCACGAAAGAAAGCAGGGGTTGAGGCGCTTAAGAAGATGCAAACGCGAAAACAGCAGTACGTCGCGGAGTTGACTAAAGCTAATAAGATTGCAGACAAAGTATTCTATAAAAAACCAAAGGCGCCAGATGCCGTGACGTTAGAAAGGTTTAATGACAGATTAAGAGAGGTAAAAACGCAACTAGCTCTAGGTTCGAATGAATCGCTATCAAAACAACTACTAAATTCATTCGTTTCGAGTATCAAAGACCCCCACTTAGCTAGCTTAGTAAGAGATGACTTTTTGTCTTTATCTCAAAGCATCTTAGGAATTGCTGATGATGCAGCAACTACAAAACAGGAAATGTCCATAATATATGAAGGATTGCGCGAAAAATTCGAGTCGGAGGAAGTAAAAGGATCGCGTCAAATTCTTGAATACACTTCCGAACAAATTGAGAATCCGAAAATCGCAAATGATGGCGGTATGTTTGAGGAAAAAGCCGTTGAATTATTCGGCAAGGAAATAGGTCAACATATCCGTAATCCGGAGGATTATTTCGCTACCCATCCGGAAGAAAAGCCGGAAGAGTATGTAGACGAGGAGCTAGAAGCCGATACCAAAGCACACAAACAAGAGGCAGAATTTGCGGAAACTGTAAGTAATATCAGCGCTACCACGGAAGAAAAGGAGTCAAATGGTCAACTGAATATCTAATCTACAACCGCGATGAACCCGGAGTCATAACCCGAGGGGAGCGGTCAAACCCCTAGTAGGCGTCGATTCCACCTGAGTTGGCGTCTTTCTCTTTTCTAAAAACATAACCGAGAGGATGAATTAAATGGAATTTGTAGGAAAGCATTTTGACGAGATTATTAACGACGAGTATGTAACGGACAAGGTGACAGGTGAGGTTGAAATCCCTTATCACCAACTAGCCAAACGATACAACGATAGCAAAACCGACCTAGTCGGTCTTTACGTCGCGGGGCGGTATGATACGGAGCCAGGCTTATACTCCGCGAAGCTATACGTAGCCGCGAAAGAAAAGTATATGCAAAGACAAGCGAGTACCTTCTATAAATCTTTGCTAATACAGTATAGGCATTATGAGACGACGTTAAAAACTGGCTTCACGGACTACGCGGCGGGCGACGATTTACTAGACGCGCAGGAAGCGGTACAACGCATGACGTCTTATAACGCGGAACTAGGCGCAAAAGCGGCGGCGGTTCTCGATAAAGTAGCGATACTGAACGAGGGAGGGCTTAAGCGATCGGAGCAAGAAGCGATCTACGCGGAAGTAACGGCTATCATCGAAGGAGGCGACACAGATAATGATGAGTAATGAGGAACTAAAAGAATACGGAGCAAGGGCGAGAGACTTAAGAGCTAAAGCAGTGAAGGCGCAAAAAGAAGGATCAGGTACGGATCAGATTATATCATTCCTAGATTGGCGTCAGTACGTCGCGGAAAATCGACCTAAAGTTATGGGCATGTTTAAACATCCGACTATTGATAAAACAATTCAAGAGGATAGAGATTTCCGAACGATTAGCGATCCTGCCTATCTGACTACTCTTATACTCCTGTTCAAAAAAGCATCGGAAGAGCACGATTTAGAGCATTTATCAGTTGAAGAGAGTGTGGAAGTTATGCAAGTGCTACAAGAAAAAGTTGAAAAACTACTAGAGGACGCCAATTAAGGCGTCTTTTTTAGTTTCTAGGAGGAGTTAAATGGCAAACGCAGGAGATATAGTAGCAAGATTACGACTAGAAAATGATGATTTTAGGCGCGGAGCGGAAGCGGCGAAGCAAGATATGGAGCAAATGTCTGCGAAAGCAAAAAGTGTTTCGGACGATATAAAGACGATACAAAAGATTTCAGCGGCGGCGTTTGGCGGAGCTACGGCGGCAATTGGCGGCTCAATCGCAATGGCGGCTAACTTCGAGCAAGGTATGGCAAGGGTTAAGGCGATTTCAGGCGCGACGGACGAAGAGTTTGCGGCATTAACACAAACGGCGCGTGACCTCGGACGTACTACGAGATTTACGAGTATGGACGCGGCTGATGGACTAGCTTACTTAAGCATGGCGGGCTTTACTGCAACGCAATCCATGGAAGCTTTACCAGGCGTACTAAATCTAGCCGGAGCCGCGGGAATCGACCTCGGATCATCAGCGGATATTGTGTCGAATATACTTCAAGGCTTTGGAATGAGTGCCGATGATACAGGACGAGCAGTCGACGTATTAGTAGAAGCTATGACGTCAGCTAATACAGATTTACCACAGTTAGGTAACGCGATGTCGTATGTTGCCCCGGTAGCTTCCGCTTTAGGATTAAGTATAGAAGAAACGACCGCTGCTGTAGCTAAGCTTAGTGACGCCGGGATTCAGGGCGGAAAAGCTGGGACAACGCTACGTATGGCGTTACTATCGCTTGCAAACCCAACAGGTCAAACGGAGAAAGCCATGGAAAAACTCGGTATTAACGTTCTAACAGCCGAAGGAGCCATGAAACCGTTACCGGAATTAATTGGCGAAATTGCTGATAAAACGGAAGGTATGACGGATGCCCAAAAAACACAAACGGTCGCTCAATTAGTCGGTACTCAAGCGGCTTCCGGCTTTATTGCGTTACTAGACGTAGGGGAAGACGCGCTCGCTGATTACACACAAGGTCTAAAAGAGTCAGAAGGAGCCGCGCAAGCTATTGCCGATACGCAAAACAACACAGTTTTAGGAGCGTTTGATGCGTTTAAATCCGCGTTAGCCGACATTGGAATTTCCATTGGCAATGAGTACCTTCCGATGGTTAAAGACGTCCTCAACGGTGGAGCGGACATGTTGCGTAAGTTTGGCGACTTAGACCCGGCGTTAGTAACTACCGCATTAAACTTTATTGCGATTTCGAGCGGGATAGGTTTGGCAATAACGACAATCGGAAAGTTAGCCATTGCAATAAAGGGTCTATATGCTTCAATGGGTCCCGCTGGTTGGTTAATTTTAGGTATCTCCTTGTTAGGGGGCGCTATCATCTCGTCTAAGATCGCTGCGGAAGATTTCACCGAAGTTAACTTGGAGCTCGCGGAGACTATGATAGAGACGCAAGACGCCCTACAATTGCAAATCGACCAATTCGATGAACTAAGCTCAAAATCTAGGCTAACAACAGATGAGTTTATGGAGCTTATTGACATTCAAGATGAGTTAGGTCGCGCGGTCGATCAGAATAGGATTGACGAGCTAACGGAGAGGCAGGAAGCCTTGCGCGAAAAATCAGGTCTATCAAATGATGAACTAAATACCATGATCGGCTTAAATGACTCACTAATTGAAAAAGTTCCGGAAACAGCTCATGCTATTTCTGAACAAGGTAATCGAGTGGTCGAAACAACAGATTCATTTAAGGACTACAACAAAGAATTAAACGACGCCACGATAAGAGAACTAGAGCGACAAAAAATAATCGCAGAAGGTAAAGAGCGTGAGCTTCAGGAAGAAGTAAATCAGCTAAAAAAAGAGCACAACGAATCACTAGAGCTTGAAAAAGAATACCGTGCTGAGTTTAAGAATTTCGATGAAGAAGCCTCTATCGCTAGGATTGAACAGTTACAAAGTCAGCTTGACAGTAACGAGCTACGCGGCAGGGATGCGCAATTTGCAAGAGCGTCGATCAAGGCGGAAGAAGACAAACTCGAACGTTTTCGAGAGCAATACGTTTCGCAAATGGAAATAAGCGACGAGCTTGCGGAACAGATCAAGCAGAAGGAAACGGAAATCGGCATGGCTGATGAGATAAACGGCATGATCGTCGAGCAACTTCTCCAACAAGTCGGCTTAAACGGCACACGCGAGGACGGTATAGGACTTCTTGAGGAAGCTATCGCGAAGGAACAAGAGCAAATCGACAAATCCGAAGAATTACGTGGTTCCCAGGAGGGACTTAACGAGCAGGTAGACGCTGAAATCGGACGTCGTAATGAGGCGATCGCAAAGTATCAAGACGCGAAGGCTCAAATCGAAGAAATTCTCGGCTTACAATCGAGCACTAACGATGCCATTCAAACAGGTACCGGAAACGTCGGAGAACTGGAAATTAAGTATAGAGGCGCGGTCGATCGTATCAACGACGGAAACTCGGCGCAAGTTGAAGTTAACAACCGTATTGACGAGGGAATTAAAAAAGGAGACTCGTTAAACCAAACCTTAGCAGAGAGGATCGCGAAACTTATCGACGTGGACGATCAGGGTGGCGCCGATGCTTTAAACGAAAAACTTTCACGTCCTATCACAAAATCAATTACATTCTGCGAAGGAAAGACTTTTAACACCAAAGTAAGTAGCACGCAAAAGAAAAAAGCAAGGGAGGTTTTGCTATGTCTTTAATCACTGGGGTTGTTCATAATGACTACGTAATGCTTACGGGGGATCGCGCCACAATAGCCTTGACCTATGACGTATTTGATGACGGCGAAGTAACCAAGCGTTGTTTCAATACCGTTGAAATTGATACTCCGAAAGTCGAACAACTTACAACTAAAGTATTACTTGGAATCACTGGATGCGTAGATATTGGCGTTAAATTAAGAAATTTCTTGCGTGATAGAATTAAGCTAGACGACAACCTTAGTGAATGTGCTGATCTGTTAGAGTTTTTTATACGCGAATTAGAGACGGACACATCGGTCGAGGCTTCATGGTTTTTAAGTGATTTTGGCGCGGACACATCCGTATATATGCTCGGATTTACTAGTGAAGGCAGACAAGGGATAGTTAGCTACGACAGTGGACTAAATGCGAAGGTCAACGTAGAGTTACAGGGTGCTAGCGATTACATGTCATTCGCTGATGGTGTGGGCACTAAAGCGCTTGATGATCCGTTCGAGCTGACGGAGAAGCAGCATCCGGGCATACTGACTTTTATGCAACGTGCCGATGATATCCACCGCGTCATATCATACGCTAACCCTCGGCTGGTATCGCAACAGTACGATTTAATTACGTTAGATCGTGACGGTAACGTTACGGTGTCGGCATTTAGCACCGAAGACCGATACGGTGAGCTAGCCGGTAAAGACGTCGGTGTATTTGTCAGTGACGTTAACGCGATATATGCTGAATAGGTAGTACGATGTATCCTACGTAGGTAGGCGTATCATTCCCGCGCTATTATATGAAGGAACACGTCATAAGCGGTGTCAAGTACGGATGCTTGACGATACATCTACGAGGGGATTACGCGGTTACACCAGCAAAGGTCGCCTACTGTAGAAGGGGTCGCCAAACCTCGGGGGTCATGCCATATCATAGCCGATACTATACGGTAGGATACCGCCGGAACACCGTACTATTATGCAGTAGTTTATGCAAGAGCCGCGGAAGATTGACGGAAAGGAAACGTTAATTCTACGCGGTTTCTTCTTTGCATAAATAATTGTCAGCCAAACTTACGAAGACTCGTTTCGAAAACGCTGATCTAAAAGGCTTTTAACTTAGCATCGAATGTAAGATAAGTCACTTTCCATACATAAGATATTCACGAAAATGTATTTCGTATTCATTATTAAAGAGGTCGGAAAGTATCGCAAGCTGTTTCGTTGACCACGCAAAATGCCGTCGCCCCAACGCCCCTCCTCAAGAACCCTGAGCCTGCTGAATCGAACTTGCTTACAAATTTTTAAACCGAGGGGGTAAAACGCTTGACTCCTATTAATAGTCGCGCTATTATGAATGTACGATTACAGAACGTACTATTACATAAAGGGGCGATATAAATGGCAGAAGTAGGCGCGCTACAAACAGACGCGGATATTAAACGTTGGGAAAACTCGTTATATGGTCGAAATCGTCTATTAGTTACGATTGGCGTCTCATTTGGTCTTAGAATTAGCGATTTGCTTAAGCTAAAGGTCGGCGATCTTCGCGGCAAGACGTCGTTAGATATTCGCGAGCAAAAGACAGGCAAAGAACGCACGGTTACGTTTAATAGAAAGGTTATCGCTGCGGCAAAGACGTTAGAGGGCGCGGACTCCGACTATATCTTCGTGTCACGTAAAGGCGGTAACAAGCCGATTTCCACCACGCAGGCTTATCGTATATTGAAAGACGGAGCAGACCGCGCTGGGTTATCGGAGAAAGTAGGCGCGATCGGTACGCACAGCCTACGTAAGTCGTTCGGGAGAAAACTATACAGAAGCGGGTATAAATTGCCGGAAATTATGAACATTCTCGGTCATTCTTCGGAAAAAATGACGCTTAGGTACATCGGGATAACGAAAGAAAACGTCGCGGTTGCGTATAAGGCGATAGATTGGTGATTGATGGTAAAATCTGTTATGATCTTATAAGAGATTAAATTAATTTCATGGGAGAGGATTTAAGTGGACTGGTATAAAAGGCTTTCTAAACATAAATTTAATAATAGTTTGTATTTTGATCATTTCTTAGATTTAGTTAACGCTGAATTAAAGAAGTACAATGCAGATGAAATGGTTGCTATCGAGGAAGTGTCAGCCGAGAACCAAATCTATATTTTGGCTGTGCTAAATAATCGTTTTTTAGAGTTTAGTACCGATATTATAAATGGTAACGATTTCGAACTTGTGACAAGGTCTTATCCACTAAAAAATATTAAAGAAACCAAGAAAACAGTTAATGTTATAAACAATAATCAAAATCAAGCTGAGACATCTGATGAAGAGTTTCAATTTAGTTTTGAAAGAAGCCAAATTAATTATACTATAAAAAATGATTTAGCTCAGTTTGAAGGGTTATTGGAGTATGCGCATTATAAAGCTGATAATCTTGTACAGTCGCACAGAGAAGCAGACCTATATAAAATAATGAATCTAATTGTAAGCTACTAAAAAGTGCGGTATCTTCGCGCTGTCTCGTTTGATCCCGCTTTCCGCGCAAGTATATACGTAAGGCTGGCGGTCGGTAATCGCTATGATCTGCCCGTCGCGTCGGAGTCGTAACTTCATACCCGCCAAAAGTCGGAGCTCTCTCGTTCCGGCTCTATTTGGCGTACTACCCGCATGATCTTCCGCGTAACTGACGCCCCCGGCACGTAATCTTTGTCATTCGCGGCTATCCCGATCGTGTTACGTCCTACACCGCTTTCCTTCGCAAACTCCACCGTACTAATACTATTCTTGTCGAGCCATTTTCCGAATTGACTCCGCGGTTTTCCTAATCCGAACATTCCAACGCCTCCTAATCGCTTGTAAACACAGCCTTGACCGCGACGTACGATTTTATACGCATGATGCACGATTTTTTGTGCATATCGGACAAGCGCCTCCGCATAAACGTAATTATCAGACGTCAAGGAGGCTTTAAAATGACAAATAAAACCGATTCACCTTACCGCCCGACCGTACGATACGCGCCGATCTACAAGGAGTACGTAAACGACCTGTTCCACGCGACGACGCTCGACCGTTCGCAGATTATCCGGGCTGCCTTATTCACCGCGGCTCACTCGCCGGAGTTCCTAGCGCAAATAGAATCGCATCTCAAGCGAGACGTCCCTATACCCTCCCCTCGTTGGAACCGCGTAGATACCGTACTATGGCGGGAACAAAGCCCGCAGCTAAAGAGCGAAGAGGGGGACGTCACACATGAAAGTGATAATCGCAAAGGAAACGTTGAGCCAGTCGTCATCACAACCGATAGGGCGCAAGAAGCCGTTGAACCACCGAAGCCGGGACGCATTAGGTCGCTTTTCCGCGGAGGAATCACGCTCAAGCTATGAGGTAAGACCGCGGGAACTTAAACTCGTAAAGGTGAGCGGGAGTTACGGTAGCTACGTCGTTAAGACGCGTTGGCTAACCGATGAACAGTGGGCTATTTTTATAATAATTTCATTGACCGTATTATATTTAACGCTGACAAAATAGCAAGACCAAAATTAACTAATCTTACTACTAATCTATTAAATTCCCTTGACCGTATATTTAATGTATGCGTATAATAACGGAAAAGATGGACGGTTTGCACGTAGTCGTGCGCTATAAAATCGCCACAATGGACGGATAAAATAGGCGTAGTGCCTTACGGGAGAAGGAACGAGTAGTTTAACGACTCAAAATCGTGTTCCTTTGGAGTGTCGGTTCGACCCCGACCACCGGTATCGTGAAACGTAGGTTGAAACACCTGTTAAATCAGCATTTCTAGAGTAGTCTAGGTGCTGATTTTTTTGTGTCATACACACGACTACCCTTGAAAAATCGTACGCGACGAATCGTACGTTTAGAAAAATACATCCGAACGAATGTCACTTTTATGACGTACTTTTCAAGAGATAAAGTATACCTAATTTTTCGTTCTTCCTACGGCAACCGACATAAATTTTAAAATTAACAAAAAATTATTAACAATCTGCTTACAATGAGACAAAACTATGATAGACTGCATGTGATAGGGATAATTACATAGTCAGAAAGAATGGTGACTTGTTTGAGGGGTTGTTTTGGATGAAGAAATTTATCATTTTCCTTTCTATAGTAGGTGTGATGGGACTTATTGGTTTTGGAGGCTTTTATTTTGGGCAGAATGCTCTTGAGCGTATGGCTTCATCAGAGGAGCAACATGGCAGCGATAGTGGGGACGACACGAATAATCATTCAGGTGAAAGTGACGTTCAAACAGAAGAACTCGTGCTTACTGCTTCTATTGATGAAGATTTACATGATTTATTTCCTAAAGATCTGTCAGAGCGAGCGATGCAAGAGGCGATTCATTACATGTCCCACGGACTTGTAGAAGCAGAGCAAAAGTGGGGAAAAATCCAGCTGACAGAAGAGCGAATTGAATGGTTGCTTGACATTGCTACTGTAAGAGCAGATGAGTTTACCCATGGTAGCCGCTATGAGCAAATTTTATTAAGGTGGCATGAAGGGGATTTTAGTCAAGCTGTTGAAGACCATAACTTCGTTTGGGGACTATGGGGAGGAACGATTGGAAAAGCAACACGTTTGCTTACGCCAGCAGAGGTAGACACATATAATGATAAACATTTTTAATTTAATAAGCCACTGCACATACAAATGTGCGGTGGTTTTTGATTTTTTTTAATTGGCTTCTCTTTATAGTGTTGTTCAAAGGTTTTTTGTAAGAACAATGATGTAATGGAGGGATCAATATGTTTTTTTTACTCGCTTTAATTTGTCAAATTACGTTATTCTTTTTTATCACATTAGGTGCATTAGTTAATAAAATTGAAAACAAAATAGCATTCTATATTTTATGGATTGTTACGGCTATACCGACATTTTATCTAGTTTTTCAATAGGTAAAGGGAGAGACAAACATGAAAAAGGTAAGTCGAGAAGCGGTTACGATTCGATTAGAAGAACAATATGGAATGCTGTCATCTGCAAAACAAGTACAACATTTGTTAAGAGATATCCATTCTCTTCAATCAAGGGTACTACACGATGATTTTGCAGCTTGTGACATCTTTATTGATCTACAAGATGCTATAGAACAAGCCGATTTAACAAAGCGTCAGCGTGACGCGTTATACTATGTTTATATGTGTGATTACACCCAAGTCGAGGCGGCAGAGAAAATGGGGATCGCTCAACAAAACGTCAGAGAGTTACTAAAACGTTCAACAGAAAGAATTGCAGATATTTTTTTCTATTGGACTCATCATGATTTAGGGTATAGAGGAGGCATTTAAAATGACAGAACAATACCTTCTAGATCGTATGAAAGATTTAAAGATCCACGCAAAGACAGGGGCGATGTCTAGACCGGGACGGTTTAAAGAAATTGAGAAGTTGATTGAAGCTTATTACGTCCAACATGAGAAAGTGCCTCCTAGTTATATGTTAGAGAAACTGGCATCTCTTTGTTTACATGAAGAGCTGAGTAATCGTAATAGTCATAAAATGGCTCACGAGTGCTTTCCGATCTTAACGGATCATCAACACACCCGTAGAAATAAGCGGGAGAAAGTGTATCATCAGATTGAATTTAGGCGCTCGCCTATTACAGGCAGCCGATCGGTCTCCTATGTAAGTGAGGACAATAGCCATACAAAAGGAAAACAAGTGTTTTATGTAAGCTAAAAAATTTTTTGCTAAAATAAGAACGTATGATCGTGTTTTTTGTTTAGGTTCACGCCTTATAAGTGAGGAAGAGGAGAATTCCTTAGAGAATAAGAGAGGAGGACGAGAATATGAACAGCATAAATATAAAAACAAAATCAGTTTTACATTAACTTAGGTTAAGAACGCGATTGTGAAGTTGAACTTTTAAGTGCGCATCACTAATAAATATCAAAATGTAGGGGTAATTGATATTTTTTTGATGAATGTAGCCACTTATAAAAAATTGATGAGGTGAATTTTACTATGAGTATTTGCATTAATAGAAGTGGTAGACAAGTTCCAGTTTACCGTGCTTTTAGTACTACGAGAATTGGAACGATTTTTCCTAATGAATTATTTTCTTACAGTGGATATGATGGAAGGTACTCCCATTTTTTCTTTAGAAATGCAAGTGGTCAGTGGGTAAGTGGTGCAAATGAAAATGTACCAAGAAATTTTTTAAGTAATGCTTATAGTGCAGGTTTTCGTAGAAGTACGGTTACACTGGGAGGTACGTTGTACAATGTATTTGATGTTCGTCGTACTGCAAATGTTTACCGCGTCGATGGATCACGTTGGGGTTCGGTTGCTGCTGGGCAAAAAATTGCAACTACAGGGTCGCCGCCTAGTGGTAACAGCCTGACTTGGACAACGCGTGTTAATTATGTACGAAGCACTTCAGGTTCATGGGTTCGAGTATCCAGTGGTACAAACACGCATTACGGTTTTGTTGATACTGGTATTCGTAGTGGTTCTATGCCCTCTAGTATTGGAATTTATGGGAATTGGTAAAAGGATTGAGGCCGCCAATAAGGTGTCTCAGAGCGTGTGAAAACCTCGATTTAAAGAAATCACAATCGGGGTTTTCTAGCCTCCTGTTAATAAATGAAGCCCAAGAACGAATGTTTTCTTTGAGATGAAATGGCTTTTTTCGCCTACGATAACTTCAAGTTTCTAGTTCATCGCAGCGAAAAAGCATTTTCATATACTCTGTTTGCAATTTTTAAGGTCTTGTATCCTTCATTAAATACAAGGGCTTGTGAGGTAGCTACTTTGTTGAGCAACTGGTTTAATAACGATTAACTAGTGAACTATCATACCTTTTATTAGGTTTAACTACTGTTCTTAACACAAAAAACAATCTGTAGTCCATTTCCAAACAGTCTTCTTCAGCTACTATTGAACATTATAGGATATACGGTTTTAATTTTAAAAAAGTGTTTAGATCTTTCTTAACAGCTCATTGAAAATGAAGCAAACTAAAAATTAGTGCAGAAAAGTGAGTTATAAAAGGAGGGGTTGGCGAAGATGACTGAGCCATCTGCATATGATCTCCTCCGTAAATTAACCGAAGTTGAGATTGCACTTGCGAAAGTAACGCAACAATTAGAAAGTCAGACGAGTGTGTTAGAAGAAGTGCGTAAGGAACTTTCAATGACGAGAGAGAAAGCCGATGCTGCTGAAGAAAAAGCAGAAATTGCATATAGAAAAGCGAAGCAGGCACTAGGGGAGATCAAACAGACTCGAGAAGAAACCTTACGAACGCAAAACGAGCGGAAAGTAGATAGACGTTGGTTTATAGGAACGGTGTTGACGGTAGTAAGCTTAATTATGCCAATGATCATCACGTTCTATTTTCAATAAAAAAGCAATTTTAGACAGACAGGGCTTAGAGCCTTGTCTGTTTCTTTTTTTTGAATCTTTTTTTGCCTAATCCCGTATATAAAGTGAGTGGAGGCGATTCGATGGATTTTTTCATTAAACAGCGGGTTTTTTCATTTCGGGATCAGTTTACAGTGTTCAATAGGGAAAAAAAGCCCGTTTACAAAGTAGGCGGGAAGTTTTTCTCTATTGGGGATCAGCTGGCGATTACGACTAGTGAAGGTGTGCCGGTGCTTCAAATTAAGCAGCATGTCTTTTCGCTTATGCCGCGTTATTCGATTGCGAATGATGAAAAAGAATTATGTGTTGTCTCTAAAAAGATGAGTTTCCTTCGTGCGCGCTATGAAATTGAACCACTTGGATGGACGATCGAGGGAAGTCTATTTGATCATCATTATGCGGTTAAAGATGGGACTACAACCATTATGACGGTTGAGAAAGAGTGGTTAAGTTGGGGTGATACATATCATTTGCATGTGGGTGAACCAAGGCATGAAACGATAAGTGTTGCGCTGATGATTGTGCTAGATATGGTCCATCATCAAAAAAGTAAAAACCAATCTGCCCCTTAACTAATAAAAAAACTGGATTACTGACGATTTGAATTATGAATGACCTCTAGCCGCGTTCTTCTTCTATAATAAAGAGGAAGGAGTGATGAGCATGCTTACTGTAAGGATGAATGAGCAAGCGGGTATAGTCGTGGAAGAAATGAATAAACCAGAACCTAAAGGCTTTGAGGTAAGAGTGAACGTCGTAATGTCGAGCTTAAATTTTGCTGATCTAAAAGTCGTTTCTGCAAGTAAGCCAGGTCAGTTAGGAATCGATCTTGTTGGGGTTGTTGACCAAGTAGGGGAACATGTAACGAAGGTACGTGTCGGTGATCGCGTTATAGCGTTTCCGAAGACGAGTGGTCATGCGGAGTATGCGATTGCCAATGAACAGTTAGTATACCGTATTCCAGCTACACTATCATGGGAGCAAGCTGCGGCATCGCCAATTGTTGTGTTTTTAAGCTATTTTCTTACTAAAGAGATTGTACCACTATCGCATGAGGATTCTATTATTGTACATGCGGCATCTGGCGGCGTCGGTACAACGCTTATTCAATTAGCAAAGCGTACAGGATTAAAAACGATTATTGGTACGGTTGGGTCTTTGGATAAAGCGGAAGCAGCTTACCGAGCGGGAGCTAGTCATGTGTGTACCTATCAGTCATTTAAGAATGATACATGGGCTATCACAGAAGGCAAAGGCGTCTCCGTTATCTTTGATAGTATTGCAGGGCATGTAACAGAGGATAGTTTACACGTGCTCGCTCATTTCGGGACGTTGATTCAGTTCGGGAATGCAAGTGGTCAGAAAAGTTATGTATCAAACGAAGATTTACATAAAAGCTGTCGTTCAATAAAAGGATTTAGTTTTGGAACCATGAGAGCGTTTAAACCTGATAGAGTAGAGAAAGCTGCGAGTAAAGTGCTAGATCTTCTTGCAGAAGGTACAGTAAAGACAGAGATTGATCGAGTCTTTTCCCTGACTGAAGCGAAGAATGCATATCGTTATTTTCAAACTCGTAAACACCAAGGAAAGATACTTCTTAAGATGAACCACTAAAAAAACAAGGCACCATAGAAGGATGCCTTGCTCTTATTCGTTGAGCGCTTTTTCTAGCGCATTAACGTTTTGGTACATTAAAGAAAAATAATCTTCCCCATTCTCTTTATCCTCTTCTGTTAGCGACTCTAAAGGATGGATGAGTAGGGCTTCCGCTTCTAAATGATCTTGGACGATCTCTGCTACTCGCGGTGTAATGTTTGGTTCAAAGAAGACGTAGGTGAGTCCAAGTTCTTGAGCTGCTTCAACGGTTTGGATTAATTCGGTTTGTGATGGTTCGCTTGTTGGTGAAATTCCTGCAATGCCAATTTGCTTCAAACCGTAGCGTTGCTGCCAATATCCGTAACCAGCGTGTGATACGATAAAGCTATCTCCCTGTGCAGTTTCAACTAGATCGATAAACGCTTCATCCAGTTCATGAAACTGAGCTTCTAGCGTTTGAAAGTTCTCATTAAAGTATTCTTCTTGCTCTGGTAAAAGCTCAGTTAATGTATCGCGAATGCTTTGAGCAATCTCAATGGATCGAATGGGATCTAACCATACGTGAGGATCTTGATCGCCATGATGATGGTCATCATGATCATCAATTAGAATGAGAACAGTGTCGCTAGTTGAGATAATCGTATCTTCTTCATCATATTGGATCGCTTTTACTTGCAAGTTATCTTGATCTGCTGTTAGGGTGAATTCAGTGGTAGGCTCTTCTGATGCTTGTTCCCAGTCTTCGTCATCTGTACGTGTATACCAAACCCATTCACCATCCTCTTCCACTGATAAAGTGAGTGAATCCCCACTGTGATAATGATCTTGAAGGCCATTTAGTTTAGTATCGCCTTCCTCAGCAATCGGAGATGCGTCCGTATGCTCACTGTGATCATGATCGCTATCAATTAAATGGGTTTGAGCACTTCCTTCTAAAACGTGTACAGATTGATTTTCTATAGCAGATAAAATGCTATCTGCAAAGGGCTCCAACTCTGCGCCATTGTAAATAAAGAGGTCTGCTTCTGCTACTTCAATCATTTCTTGTGGCGTTGGTTCATAGGTGTGTGCATCGGCTCCAGCAGGAACGATGTTTTCCACGTTTACAAAATCGCCGCCAATGGCTTTTGTCCAATCTTCATAAGGGAAAATCGATGTCTTTATATGCAATTGATCGCTATCTTCATCCGCTCCTTGATTACTATTGCAAGCAGCTACCATCACTAGTGCTACTAATCCAAGAGAGCGTAAATATGTTTTCTTCATTATATGCTCCTAACCGTAATAATTACGTTTTGTGTAACCTAAAGAATTATATCGCAATCATAATTATTTGTGAAGAGATAAGGCTAAATTCGGCCGAAGGGGGACAGTAAATGAATCGAATTATTGCCCATCGAGGGTTTTCTAGTCTTTATCCTGAAAACACGATGCGTGCGTTTGAAGAGGCCTTCAATAGTGGTTGTCGAATGATTGAATTGGATGTCCAATTAAGTTTGGACAATGTTCCAGTTGTTATACATGATGAGAAAGTAAACCGGGTAACAAATGGCAACGGTTTTGTACATACACTTACCCTTGCGGAATTACGAGAATTGAAAGTGATGGGAACAGAATCCATTCCAACGCTTAAAGAAGTGCTCAAACATTTTAAAGGGAAAGTTCAATTAATCATTGAACTGAAAAATCAAAAGCAGCTGGAAACAAAGATTGAAGAAAGAGTGTTAGCTGATATTATGGAAGTTGGAAGCTTGAAGGATGTGCAGGTAATTTCATTTGATCACGATTGTATTGACCGCCTGAAAAAAGTAGCACCACCTAAGCTGGAGGTTGGCTATATTCAGCGCAAGCCTACGAAAAGACTATTTAAACGAATGGAAAATCAACGTATTTCATCGGTGACGATGAACTATCTATTTTTCTCAAAGCGAGTGGTGAGAAAATGCCAAAGAGAAGGCTATCGACTCGTATTTTACAATGTAACAAAAGTAAAACAGATTCAAAGGTGTTTGCGCTATCCTCACGTTTATGTAACAGTGAAGGCGCTTAACAATTTGCCTCGTCTGTTTAAAGTAACGGACTAAAGGGTATATAAACAAAGATTATTATTGTGGAGGGTATTAACTTGAAAAAAATGACATGGTTGATCGTTGCACCTGCTAGTACACTGATGCTTGTAGCTTGTGGTGGTGACGAAACAGGTGGAGAAGAAAACAGTTCAACAGGAACAAATTCAAATGAAGAGGTTCAGCAAGGGGAATCCTTATCAGTTGAAGAGGTTTTAACAAATACCGAAGAAGCGATGAACAATGTAGATAGCTTTAGAACAGAAATGAGTATGACATACGATATTCGTATGTCAGCGGAAGAAGCAGATGAAACGATGGAATTTGCTGTTGATACAATAATGGACGCTATTTCTGAGCCACTTAGTTTTAAAATGAACACCATGATGACTGCTTCAGAGCTTGGGATGGATGTTAGCACGGATCAGTACTTCGAAGATGGCATCTTTTATATGGAAAATCCATTAGGTGAAGGCTGGTTAATGATGGATATTAGTGATGAGATGGAGTTAGAAGATGAGCTTCAAGTCGATTCACAAGAGCAAATTAATATGTTGAAAGACATGATGACACATATTGAGATGTCAGAGGAAGAGGATTCCTATGTTATTTCTATGGAAGGCGATAATGAAGACTTCCAACAGTTTATCCATTGGTTTATGGAAATGGGTGGCCAAAATGAAGCGGCTATCCCTCAAGAAGAATTAGATACGATGTTCGAGAATATGGAAGTCGAGAATATGACTTACAGCCTTGTTGTAGACAAAGATACATTCTATCAACAGTCAGTCGCTATGAGTGTTGATATGTTAATGGAGGAAGAAGGGGAAACGGCTAATTTTACGATGGACGTTGCTGGAACCTATTCCATGTACAATGAAATTGATTCAATTGATATACCGGATGAAGTCATTGAAAACAGTGTTGATATTGAAGAAATGTTCGGTGGGCTAGAGTTTGATGAAACAGAGGATGACATGTAAGGTCATTATGAGTGTCTAGTGAGCTATAGCTCACTAGACTTTTTTTTATTCTGCATCAGTCGAGCACGTGATAGTGACAGGAGAGTATTCACCAATGACTGTTTGTCCGTGAACAGATACACTACCTTCGTTCGTAAGATCTTTTTCTGTCATAATACCAAGTGCAATTGTGAATTGGTTTAATTTTACTGGTATATTAGTCTCCCGTCTTACTTCTTGCCCGTTTACATAAAAAAGGGCTTCGTCCCTCTGCCGATCGTATCGAATGGTAAATGTATTAAATTCATGAGGTTTAAAATGATCTGTTGCTTCTTTAAATAAGCAGAAGTATTTGGTTTTTCCAGTGTCAGGTACTGTCACACCAGGAAACGGTAAAATGCCATAAACCGATGCGTATTGATCGTCTGTTGCAAAGAAATCAAGCGCTGCACCTGTAGTGAAATCAAGCAAATTAAATGAAACATATCCATCGTATAGATCTCCAGGCTTCGTATCTTTTGTTCGTGCTTTTATCTCTACCTCAATTTCGATCTGTCCTTCTTCAGGAATTTCAACAGGTTCAGCTGAATAATACATATGCTTCGCATTGTCTAAAATCTGAATAGAGTCATGATGGTTGGATAGAGGAGCACGTACATAGAGTGTCCTGTTGCGCACAATGACAACAGCTTCAGGCTCTTGGTATTTCCAGAAAGAGCCGTCTGGTAATGGGAACCCACCTATTTTCCATGTATCCTCGCTGGATAAAATTGTATCAAAATTACCTAAAACCTTTTTCACACAGCATCACTCCTTCTCTAAATTAGCCCGTAAATCAATAACGATCCTATAATAACGATACCGGTTCGCGTGGTTGCTTTTAAGGATGCGCCCATTAATTGTCCGTAGACCGGGCTTTTGTTTGTTGGACCGAGTTTCCTATAGACACTAGCAAGCGGAATGGCAGCGAATAAGGCAACAATTGCGTACCAAGGTAAAACACGAATAACGCTTAAAAGTGGAATGGAGAGAAAAGCGAGTGCAGCCAAACTTTTTGAAAAGATGAGACCATCTTTTTCCCCCCACAAAACAACCAATGTTTTTTTGCCAGCCTCTTGATCTGCGCGCCAGTGGAGGAAATGGTGATTAAACAAAATAAGTGTCGTTAATAGCCCCACTGGTATCGAAAGAAGAAAGACTTCCAAAGGCAATGAACGGGTCATCACAAAATAACTTCCGGTTATTGGAAGTACACCGAAAGCAAGAAAAATGGCGATCTCACTATAGCCTTTGCCTCTATAACCGAATTTTAAAGGCGGTGCTACATAGAAGTAAGCAATGAGTCCACCAGCAATTGCAAACAGCAGTAATTCCCAACCTCGTAAAATAGCTAAAAGAAGTCCCGACACAAACGCAATTACGAACAAAGCCCAAGTGACAAATGTAAATTGACCTTCGCTCACTTTGCCATTCGCCAATAATCGAGAATTAGTCGAAATGGATTCTTCGGATTTTTCGGCTTGCGTATCAACACCATTGCGGAAGTCCCATAAATCATTAATCATATTTGAAAACAAATGAGCTGCTAAAGCGCCAATTAAAGTAAGTAAAAAGAAGAACAGATGAAAAATCCCATCCCAAGCATAAGCAGCAACCGATCCAATCATAACAGGTAAAATCATAACAGGAAGCACTTGAGCTCGAGCGGCTTTAAGCCAAAATGTAAGTGTTTGTATGTTGTTCACCTCCTGCCATTCACGGACAACTAAGCTGTCCAATGATGACTATACACGTTGCTATTTAAATGCACAATAAAAGACGCTTGTAGATTGGTGGTTTGGAAAAACTTACTGATGTGCTATGCTAGTAGAATAAGAAATCGCTTTAATTTCTTTGAAAGAAGGGAACGACTTGGAACATACTGATCTTGTTATTGAAAGAAAAAAGCTACCGTTCTTGTTGCGTATAGGAAAAGTGGTAATGGCCTTAATTGGTTTAACGGGGGTTGTAGCAGGGATTATGATGGCTGCAACACAAGAGGGAAGCATGATACAAGCTTTTTTAATTTTAATGGTATCGATTCTTAGCTTGGGAATTTCCTTGTTGCGAATTCAGACGGTAACCTGTCCTCATTGCCAAGCAACGTCGACGATTCATACGTTAACGGTTGATTTTGAATGCCGTCGTTGTTTAAAGCCTACTGCAATTAAATGGAAGAAGTAACAAAACCGGTGTTTGTAACCGGTTTTTCTTTTTTTAGCAACATTTTCTGTAAAAAACCCCTTTCTATTTATGCGTTTCTTCTTTATAATGTATCCATTAGCAACTAGTAAATACGAATATTATAGCTTACTCGTATAATAGCGGTAATAAGGTCCGCGAGTCTCTACCAGACTGCCATTTAACGGTCTGACTACGAGTGATCCATTTTTGCGCGCTTTTTACATCATGTAGAAGCCGAAAGATCACTCGGAGAAGTCCGTTTATCTTTCGGCTTTTTTCTATTTTAGGAGGATGAAAAATGAAGCAATTAAAGGAAGCAATTATGGAAAGAGGAACGGTTTTATCGACTGGTGTTTTAAAGGTGGATCAATTTCTTAATCACCAAGTTGACACTACATTAATGTCAGAAATCGGGTTGGAATTTGCACGATTATTTGAGAACGATCGCGTAACAAAAGTGATTACGATTGAATCATCAGGTATTGCGCCAAGTTTTATGTGTGCGCATCAGTTACACGTACCACTCATTTTTGCGCGTAAGAAAAAATCGTTAACAATGAATCAAGCAAATGTATACTCTAGCCGTGTTTATTCCTTTACAAAGCAAGAATATTCCGAAGTGACGGTTTCAAAAGAGTTGATTGAAAAAGGAGACCGAGTCCTGTTAATTGATGATTTCTTAGCGAATGGGGAAGCGGCATCTGGTTTAGTGAGTATCGTTGAACAAGCAGGTGCAACCGTTGCAGGCGTAGGGATTGTTATTGAGAAATCATTTCAAGATGGTCGTAAAAAGCTTGAAGAAAGAGGTTTGCGAATTGAATCACTTGCAAGAATTGCTTCTCTAGATGGTTCAACAGTAACATTCATTGATGAAACTGCTTTAGTAAACAACTAACGAAGGGTGGGATGTTTTGTGAACCAGGTACATTATCCGTTATTTAAGAGGCAGGATGTTGATGCGTTCTTTGCACTCTTTCAAAATAATTTGGCAAATTTTGTTGTAATCACCGTCTCTTTGCTGGCGATGGGCTTCTCAACAGACCTCGTCTTTGGGAGGATTATTCCAGGTGTCGCGGTAGCTGTGATTGTAGGAAATCTATACTATGCGCATATGGCGAAGCGTTTAGCGCAAAAAGAGAATCGGAGTGACGTTACAGCGCTCTCTTATGGTGTATCCACACCGGTTATGTTTGTATTTTTGTTTGGGGTGACGGCACCCGCACTCGCGTTAACGAACGACCATGAACTGGCTTGGAAAATTGCGGTTGCTGCTGCTTTCTTATCAGGACTTGTAGAAGCACTTGTTGCTTTCTTTGGGAACTGGGTGCGAAAACATACTCCCCGACCAGCGCTTTTAGGTGCTTTGGCAGGGGTAGCATTTACGTTTGTTGCCGGTGAAATGTTGTTTTCGGTTTTTGAAATTCCAATTATTGGACTTGTGGCCATGGCAGTGATTTTAGTTGGTTTTGTTGCAAAAGTAGGTCTTCCATTTAATATTCCTGCTTCTTTATTAGCAATCATTGTTGGTGTTGTATTAGCTTTTGTACTTGGCTATCAAACCAGTAGTGATTTAACAACAGCACTAAGCAATGTTGGTTTTTACCCTTTCTTGCCTACCCTTGCGGCTTTTGAAGGGATGAGTTATTTGTTTGGTGCACTTATTGGTCTTTTAGGGATTTTAATTCCTATTACGATTTATAATGCGATTGAAACAATGAATAATGTCGATGCAATGTCAGCTGCTGGAGATTCGTATGATGTGAGAGAATGCCAGGCAGTGGACGGAATTGGTGCGATGCTAGGTGCTTGTTTTGGTGGGATGTTCCCAACCACCGTTTACATTGCGACAGTTGGAGCGAAACAGCTTGGAGCTGGGCGTGGTTATAGTATTCTAAATGCAAGTATCTTTGCGTTAGCCTCGATCACAGGATTAATTGGTGCATTTTCCGCTTTAATTCCAATGGCGGCAGTTGCCCCGATTCTCGTATTTGTAGGAATGTCTATGATTGGAAGTACATTTGCTAACAATGCCCGTCGCTACTATCCAGCGATTGCTTTAGCGATGCTTCCTTATATTGCAAATTATATGATGACACGCTTTAATAATGGTGCGCCAGAGGTTGTCGCTGGTATATCGGAAGGAATTGTCCCTCTTGGACAAGGTGCAATGTTCACAGCTATTATTCTCGGTGCCATTACAGTCTTTTTAATTGATAAAGATTTTTATAAGGCAAGTATTTTCTCTCTTATTGGAGCATTACTCTCATTCTTTGGCTTTATGCACGCCCCGTCGCTCGCGCTAAACGCGGCATTTGACTATACGGTGGGGTATGTGATCATCGCATTATTCTTTGTATATACAGGCTATCGTGAAGCAAAGAATACCGATGTTTCGCACGAGAGTGAAAAAGTAGAAAAAGTGGCTTAATAAGCAAACCCTCATAAAAAACAAACCCAGTGACAAAGTCAACTGGGTTTGTTTTGATTAGTGAAATCCTTATTAGCTAGTAATGTTTCGATGGTAACGATGAGAAAAGCTAGTGCAGCTTGAGTAATAATAGGAATGGTAATGGTTGTAGAAATTTTTTCTAAAACATGTACGAGCGGGAACACGAAAATAAATTGAATTGTAATTTCTGCTGTTTTCTGAAGCGGGTAACCGCTTATTTTCGGAACAATCGTGTTGATCATTCCTTTCGTTATGACCTCAATGAAAAAGCTACCAAACACAAACAATAGTACAAACCAAGCTAAAGCCCAAAGCGAATCATATTCTATTCCAAGTAAGTAAAACAGGCTGATTATGCCAAAGTAGTAGACAGCAAAGAAAAACCCAAATACAACAGATAAAAGTAAGCTAATACCTATGATGATGCTAAGGGATGGTTTTCGCATGGTTTATACCTTCTTCATTTACACGGATTCAGTTGCGCGTAATTCGTTCGTAATTTCAATGGAACGGCTTGAAATAGTAGATGCACTTACATTGTATTTCTCAGCCAAAGCCTTCTGTGTTACGGAAAGAGGTGCGAATTCTTGCAGTGCGTATTCCATTGCAGCTGCGAAAGCTTCAGGCTTCCGTATATTCACTTTTTTCGCTGTTGTAAAAGCATACCATTTCTCTAAAGCCAACTGCTCAATCTCCGGAGAGTGTTGGTCTTTTTTTAATCCCTCTAGCAGAATCGTAGCCGTTTCTTTTACTTGTTCAGAAGACCACTGAAAGTCATCTGCACTTTTCACAACAGCTTCATTCTCTGCTAATAAAGAAGAAAGTAGCTGCGGCCACTTCGCTGTAAAATGATCGTCACTTCCGTTAGATTGGAAAACGTCAATTTTTTGCTTAATATCGGCTGTTTTCACTGGACGGTTACTAATAACCGGACCGATGAAAGTCATACTCGTTTCACCTTTGGCAGGGAATCCAATAATGGTGGAGCCTGGTTCTACCGTTTCGTTATGCTCAGAAGGGATCAGGTGGGTGAGTGTTTCACCGGTAAACAAGTTGCGGCTTTCGCACTCTGTTTCATTCGTTAGGGCTAGTACCTCAAGTACTGCTGGTTTTGTTTCTTTCCACGTCTCAATAATTTGCGCTGTTTGCGGGCGCTTAATTTTTCTTATTTTTGTTTCAAGAAACGTATCATAAATGGTCTGTCCATTATCTTGTATCGGTCTATGGAAAATGAGCCAAACGAGTAACATACTAGATAACGTTTCCGTTACGTTCTCTTCTACGTCTGGATACACATGATGATAGCTCTGTACCCAATTTGTCAGCTCTTTTTGATATCTTGTGAAAGCTGTATAAAGCATTTCCGTTTCTAATTGATGAAGCTCTTGTGTGACGATTGCTTTCGATTCATTTTTTTGCATACAACATTTTTTATATTTCTTTCCACTGCCACAAAGACAAGGATCGTTTCTTTTTAACATACATGTTCCTCCTTACGTCAACTTAACTAGTTTAACAGATTTTACTGATAAAAACAGGGGTTTACCACCGACATTTTTTTGATTGTTCACCTTGGCGATGGATAAGAAGCTATTTCGTCAACGGAGTGGATAGACACAGTTGACCGAACTAAAGGGACAAGGTCTGAAAAATTACCTTTTGACAGATTTCCTTTTGTGTGCTAAATTAATTGAATACTCATACATAAGAAAACACTCTTTATATTGAGAAGTGGAGGGACTGGCCCGACGAAGCTTCAGCAACCTTTCTTTTAGGAAAAGGTGCTAATTCCAGCAAAGGAAACTTTGGAAGATAAGGGGGATGCGGTGATGTCGCATAAACCCTTTTCATTCGAAAAGGGTTTTTTTCAATTTCATAATCAAAACGAATCGGTGTAGCGTTCCGCTGCTTAAAAGGGGAACTTGGTGTAAATCCAAGACGGTCCCGCCACTGTGACGTACAATTGTACGAAGTCAGATTGCCTGCCGAATCGTTCTGCTTAGCTCTACGCGGATCTAGAGAGGAGTGGAAATGTTGCCTTTAAAACTAGCTGTCTTGTCACTAGTGACTTTTTGGTAGATTTCCTATCCCTTTCTCTTGAAAGGGATTTTTTTATGATGAGTACAACTTTTTGAGGAGGCAAAAGAATGAGTAGCGTGAGAAGTTCAAGTTTAGGTTTTCCAAGAATTGGGGAACAACGAGAGTGGAAAAAAAATCTTGAAGCTTATTGGAACCAAAAAATATCAAAAGAGGAATATGGAACGAAGCAAAAAGCGTTGCGCCTTGCAAATGTACAAAAGCAAAAAGATGCTGGACTTGATTTAATTCCTGTAGGCGATTTTACCCACTACGATCATGTGTTAGATACGGCGGTTGCGTTTGGATTGGTACCTGATCGTTTTTCATACGATGGTGGAGAAGTTGATTTAGATACGTATTTTGCAATTGCGCGAGGAAATGATAACGCCGTTGCAGCCGAAATGACAAAGTGGTTTGATACAAATTATCATTATATTGTTCCAGAGCTAAATAGTAGGGAGCCAGAATTAGTTCATAATCGTTGGTTAACGCTCATTGAGGAAGCAAAGAAAGAACTCCATATTGTTGGGAAGCCTGTATTGTTAGGCCCTGTTACGTTTGTGAAACTGTCAAAACAGTATGGCAATCGTTCGTTTGTCGATCATGTCAGAAGCTTATTGCCACTTTATACTACGGTATTAAACGAGCTTGCAGACGCTGGTGTGGAATGGATTCAAGTAGATGAGCCCATTCTAGTTGGAGATGTATCAGAGGAAGAATGGTCCATTATTGAAGAAGCTTATGATTGGTTCGCAAAGTCTGCTCCTAATGCAAAGATATTACTACAAACGTATTTTGAAGGAATTGATTCGTTAGATCGTGCGACAAAGCTAGCTGTTGCTGGTCTCGGGTTAGATTTTGTTTACAGTAATAATTTGGAGCAATTAAAGGGAAATGGCTTTCCGAAAGACAAGACATTAGCTGCAGGGTTAATTGATGGCCGTAACATTTGGCGTACTGACCTGACAGAGACCCATTCAATTGTGGAAGAGATTTTAACTGTTGTTTCCAAAGAGCAGTTAATTGTTCAGCCATCATGCAGTCTTTTACATGTTCCAGTTACGTTAAAGCATGAACAAAAGCTTGCTAGTGACTTGAAAGCGGCACTCTCTTTCGCGGAAGAGAAATTAACGGAATTAGATCATGTCAAAAGTGTCGTGAATAAGCAACAAGGACCTGAACGTTTACAAGCTGGAAAAGAGGCAATTGAAGCGTTAAATCAATCTGCAAGTCGTACAAACAAAGAAGTTCGAGAAGCACTAGAGCGGAGTAAGAAAGAAGATTCAAAACGAAAGGTTCCAGCAGATAAACGGATGGAGCTTCAGCAAGAAGTGTTCAAATTTCCTAGCTTGCCAACAACGACAATTGGCAGCTTTCCTCAATCCCCTGAAGTGCGTAAAACGAGGCTACAGTGGAGACGAGGAGAAATTTCAAACGAAGCGTATGAAACGTTTATTAACGCAGAAATTAAACGCTGGATTGACATTCAAGAGGAAATTGATTTAGACGTACTCGTTCATGGAGAATTCGAGCGTACCGACATGGTTGAGTTTTTTGGTGAAAAGCTTGGTGGATTTGAATTTACATCAAACGGGTGGGTGCAGTCGTACGGATCACGTTGTGTGAAACCACCGATTATTTTCGGTGATGTCTACTTCCAAGAGGCGATGACAGTAAAAGAAACCCTTTACGCTCAATCCTTGACAGAGAAACCGGTAAAAGGGATGCTAACGGGTCCTGTAACGATTTACAATTGGTCTTTCCCACGTACGGACTTGAAACCAGGCGATGTTGTGAATCAAATTGCATTAGCTCTTGAAAAGGAAGTGCTTGCCTTAGAAAGTGCTGGTATTACAGTTATTCAAGTAGATGAACCAGCATTAAGAGAGGGATTGCCGTTAAAAAGAAGGAATTGGACAGATTACTTAAATCAATCTGTTGTAGCGTTTCAGCTATCAGTAAAGACGGTTCAACCACAGACGCAAATTCATACCCATATGTGTTATTCGGATTTCCAAGATATTATTCAAGCGATTGATGGATTAGATGCAGATGTCATCTCAATTGAAATGTCTCGAAGTCACGGAGAATTAATTACTGCGTTTGAAGATTACACGTATAGCAAAGGCATTGGTTTAGGCGTATACGATATCCATAGTCCAAGAGTTCCAACAGAGGAAGAAATGGAAACAAGTATTAACCGAGCCCTTCAGGTGCTGGATCAGCGAATCTTTTGGGTAAATCCAGACTGTGGTTTGAAAACGAGAAAAGAACCAGAAACAGTAGAGGCGCTAAAAGCGATGGTAAAAGCTGCGAAGAACAAGCGTAAGGAACTAGTCGTGAAATAAGAAGGATCTCATATTGGAAAAAGAGGGCTGAGTCGATTGACTCAGCCCCTTTCTTATAAACTGATTTCATTATGTTTATCATCCCAAACAGTTTGAACGTAGTTTGTTTTTACACTACCTTTGCTAAATTGTCTATGCTTTTTCCAAGTAATTATGCATTTAAATTAGTTGAATCGGTTGGTTTATCTCTGTTGCTAGCGCTTCTCGCTCCTTCAATTCCGAGGAAGACACACATGACGAAAAGGATAAAGCAAATGACCGATAGCAAATAGTTTTGCGCCATAAAGTTCGAGTAAAGCATGACAAGAAGAGCACTTGTTGTAACGATAAACATGAATATCATTGGAATGATAACGAACAATGCTTTTGATTTTGTTTTGACAAGCCACATCGTAACGGCTAAGAGTGCTAACGCACCAAGCATTTGATTGGCTGCTCCGAATAAAGGCCAAACGGTTTGCCATGTTCCTGATAAAGCAAGGGCCGTTGCGCCAATTAAACCAGCCACCGTAGCGAAATGTTTGTTTGTTAACAGTTTTACATGAATGCTCTCACCAAGCTCCGATACGGTATAGCGCATTAAGCGTGTGGCGGAGTCTAAAGTAGTCATAAGAAAGGCCGAGGCAGCTAAAGCTGTAAATGTAATACCAGCTTGAACAGGCAGTCCCCACGTATTCATGAATTCACCAATTCCTAATGAAAAAACGCTGATCGGATCATTGTACTGCGCCATCAATGCTGAAAATTCGCCCATTGTTAAGTAGGCAACGGAACCGATCGCAATAATGGCAACAAATGCTTCAAGTAGCATCGACCCGTATGTGACAAAGCGTCCATTTTTTTCGTTGTCCAATTGCTTAGAGGTCGTTCCAGATGACACTAATGAATGGAATCCAGAAATCGCCCCACAAGCAATGGTAATAAATAAAATAGGAAAAAGAAAGCCTAGTTCACTGTTATAAAAACCAGTAAAAGCTGGCATTTGGATAGTTGGTCTTGCAATCAAGAGCCCTAAGAAGGCACCACCAATTAGAAAGTACAGCATAAATGAGTTCAAGTAGTCTCTTGGTTGAAGCAGCAACCATACAGGTAATACAGATGCAAAATACGCGTAAATAATTAAAATAAATGACCATGCCGTCGCGCTTAGCTCAATCGGGAAATTGAGACCAAACCAAATGGAGCCGACCATTGCAATTGAACCAAGGATGGTTGCGAGAACAAGATTCATTCGTACTTGGTTAACAAGTAAGCCAAAAACCATTGCTACTGCAATAAATAAAAGTGATGCTGTTGCTGCGCCAGGAAAGGATACAAATGTATTGGCAACTAATATGACAAACACGCCGATAATTAAAATTAACGTAGCTATTGCAAAGGATAAGAACATTAGCTGTCCCCGTCGACCCATATACTCCTTAATCACTTCTCCAATTGATTTCGCTTTGTGACGAACTGACGCTTGTAATGAAGCATAATCGTGTGTGCCGCCAACAAAAATACTCCCAACTATGATCCAGATAACGGCAGGTAGCCAGCCAAATACAATCGCTGCAATTGGACCAGTGATAGGACCCCCACCAGCAATGGTCGTAAAGTGGTGACCAATAAGAACCGGTGTCTTCGTTGGAATGTATTCCTTCCCATCATAAAGTGTGTGCGCAGGCGTTTGTCTGCTACTGTCTATCTTAAGTCGCCTCTCTAAGTATTTTCCATATGTGAAATAGGCAACAATTAGCACACCACCACAAAGTAGCATCAATGTAACAAAATTCATTCTAAAACCCCACCTTCTAATTCTCCGTTATTGACTCAATAAATGATTTAATAAACGGGTAGCCTTTCTTATTCATCGTGACTCTCTGATCAGGTAGTGAAAGAACCGCCAGATAGCGTTCGTACCAACCTGATTTTCCCCATTGAATAAATGAAACTTTTCTAGTCTTTTTTGCTTTTCTCTCTACTATAGGATCAGGTGAGTTGGCCGTTAAGAATATGCCGATATAAATGGATGACATATGGCTTGTGCGCTTGCTTTTATGTTGACGTATATACTGATCTAATTCTTGTTTGAATTGTTCGAATTCTTCGATCGAAGCTGTCTTTGCTTCATACAAGAAGATGTGTTGATTATTTTCAACACTCCATACGGTTACATTCTTTGTGAACATATACCGGTCATCACGACGGTAATAGTGCGCACTGAACCGAAGTGGAAGGCTTTCCAGCTTGTCATTTCCGTATACGTCAAATTGATGCTTAAGCGCGTTCTCTAGTTGATTGATAAACCGTTCCGCCTTCGTAATTGACACCTCCTCTTAAAACTTGATTATAAGTGAATGCTTCTAATTATAAGGACGTTCACTTAAAAGTTCAATACTTTCTGTTAATTTAATTTCCGCAAACGAACGTTTTAAAAAACGATAGGAGGGAACAAACACCAAAAAGAGAGTTGAAAGGAGTCAAAGAATGAAGCTGTATGTGAACGGCAAATGGATTGGTGAAGAATTGGAACAGCTTGATATTACAAACCCCGCAAACGGAGATGTGGTGGATCAAGTACCAAAAGGTGGGGAAAAAGAAGCTGCGCTTGCTGTAGATGCTGCTGCAAATGCGTTTAAATCATGGTCAACACTGTCAACGTATGAGCGCTGTGAAAAGTTGGAGTTATGGCATCATTATATTCATGAGCAAACGGAAGAACTGGCAAAACTCATGACCCTAGAACAGGGAAAAGCAATTAAAGAGGCTCGCGGTGAAATTGGTTATGCAAATTCCTTCATCAAGTGGTATGCAGAAGAAGGGAAGCGAAATTATGGTGAGACCATCCCTGCATCAACGAGTGATAAACGACTCTTTGCGATTAAACAACCAGTTGGCGTTGTCGCAGCAATCACACCGTGGAATTTTCCAGCGGCGATGATTACACGGAAAATTGCTCCGGCATTAGCAGTAGGCTGTACAGCTGTTATTAAGCCAGCATCACAGACCCCGTTAACTGCTTTGAAGCTAGCAGAACTAGCAGAAAAAGCAGGCATTCCAGCGGGTGTCATCAATGTTGTTGTTGGCTCTTCTAGTGACATCTCTAAAGTGTGGCAGGAAGATAAACGTGTCCGTAAATTAACGTTTACTGGTTCAACCGAAGTTGGGAAAAAGCTAATGAAAGACGCAGCAGAGACAATGAAAAAAGTGTCATTAGAATTAGGTGGTCATGCTCCTGTTATCGTCTTCAAAGATGCGGACCTAGATCGTGCTGTTGAAGATACGGTTGCATCAAAATTTAGAAATGGTGGACAGACGTGTGTCTGCGCCAATCGCATTTACGTAGAAGAGTCTATTGCGGAGACATTTACAGCAAAATTGAAAGATGCAGTTCAGAAGCTCACAGTAGGCGATGGGTTAAATGAAGAAACAGATATAGGTCCGTTAATTGATCAAGATGCGGTCGACAAAGTATTGTCTCATATTGCGGATGCGAAAGAAAAAGGAGCAACGGTCGTTACAGGCGGGAAGAACACAGACGGTCTTTTTATGGAACCGACTGTATTAACAAATGTAACGGATGAAATGGCCTGTATGGTAGAAGAAACATTTGGACCAGTTGCGCCAATCGCTACATTTAAAGAAGAAGAGGAAGCAATTGAGCGAGCAAATGATTCCATTTATGGCCTAGCTGCCTATGTATTTACGAAAGATATTAATCAAGCATTTCGTGTCACAGAAGCTTTGGAATACGGTATTGTTGGATTAAACGATGGTGGTCCTTCCGCTGCTCAAGCGCCATTTGGCGGATTCAAACAGAGTGGGATAGGTCGCGAAGGTGGTAAGCAAGGAATGGAAGAGTATCTTGAAACGAAGTATGTGTCGTTTAAGTTGTAAGACAGAAAGCCTTGGTTTGTCATTACCAAGGTTTTTTTATTTTCTATTGAACTATTTTTTATCATAGTGTACTATTTAAGTAGAACACCGATACAAAAAGTGGAGGGGACAACTATGGCTGACTTTCCTTTGCAAGTAAAAGGATTAAACAAATCATTTGGGAAAGCTCATATTATTAAAGAGATGAGCTTTCAGTTACAACGAGGACAAATTTATGGTTTCTTAGGACCAAATGGATCTGGAAAGACAACAACGATTCGAATGATCGTATCGTTAATCAAACCAAATTCAGGCGATGTTCTCATTGAAGGGAAGAGTATTCAAACGGATCGAAAAGCGGCTTTAGCTAAAATAGGCGCGATTGTGGAAGATCCAGATTTGTATGGCTATTTAACAGGTCAACAAAATCTTGAGCATTTCGCTAGGTTAAGCAATGAACCCATTTCAAAGGAGCGTATTCAAGAAGTCGTTGCTCTTGTTGAACTTCAAGATGCGATGAAGAAAAAAGTAAAAAATTATTCTCTCGGTATGAAACAACGATTAGGAATTGCGGTTTCACTTTTACATAAGCCTTCGGTGCTTATTTTAGATGAACCAACAAATGGTTTAGATCCTAAAGGCATACGTGATTTGCGCTTCTACTTACAGCGGTTAGCAAAGGAAGATGGTGTAACCTTACTCGTATCAAGCCATCAGCTGAATGAAATTGAAATGTTATGTGATCGAGCCATCGTCATTAAAAAAGGCGAAGTCGTTGATGAAATTTCGATGAACGAAAGTCAAACAATAGAAAAAACATTAACCGTGAAAATAGAAGCAAAGCCTGTAAAAAAGGCCCTTGAACAGTTAGCACCATTTGGGTTTGTTAAACAAAATGGAGAGACACTTGAGCTTGAGAAACAATCCTACGAGGATATCCCAACAATCATTAACGCATTAGTAAAAGAAAACATTAAAGTGTTTGGTGTGACCTATCAAAATCGTCTAGAGGATGCATACTTTACGCTAACAGAAGAACAGGAAGAGGGTGTATCTTAATGGGCATTATCTATAATGAATGGTTAAAGTCTTGGTATGGTCGCAAAGTATGGTTATTTGCTCTTATTATGCTTCTTTTTATTGGTGGTGCCGTTGCTCTCTTTCTATTTACTCAATCGAATTTAGGAAGTCCAATGGTAGCAGACGATTTTGCTGAAGTGAGTGTTTCAGTGTTTCCAACTTTCGTGATGTTATTTGGTGTTGTGCTGATTGCAGGAGCGATTGCAGGTGAATTTTCCAGTGGAACGGTTAAGCAATTACTTATTCGGCCAACATCTCGCCATGCGATTTTGTTTGGTAAATGGTTTGGGAATCTTCTACTCGCAATGTTCATGTTATTTGCTATTGTGCTATTGTCTACTGTCATTGGATTGATCGTGTTTAGCACAGAGGGCATGTCAACAGGTGAAACATTTAGAACGATTTTCGAAATGGCTATTTATCAGCTACCAACGCTTGTCTTCTACATGGCTCTAGCTACATTAATTGCCGTCTTAACAAAAAGTACAGCGTTAACGATTATTATTACGTTTGCACCGTTGTTCTTTAGCGGTATTTTGCAACTGTTTATTAGCCAGTATGAGTGGTCAAAATGGCTTATTGTCTCCCATATTGAATTTTTTAGTAACTATTATGATAGTGAAATAATGTTTGTAGAGCCACCATTCGAAAGCATGTGGGGTTCGTTAGCGTTTTTAGGCGCTCATATTGTTGTCATTCTTATTGCGGCTCATCTTGTATTTAAAAAAAGAGATGTGCTTTAATAAAACAGTCAGGCGTTTACTTCGCCTGGCTTATTGCTTTAGAAAGGGGGCTGTGGCATTTGTCTATTCAATTTGATCCGAACAAAGCCATTTACGCCCAAATTGTCGATTCCTTTTATCAACAAATTTGTAGCGCAGAGTTAATGCCAGGAGAAAAATTACCATCTGTTCGTGAGACGGCGCAAACGTTAAAAGTGAATCCGAATACAGTATCCCGAGCGTATCAAGAGATGGATCGTGACCAGGTGACCTACTCTAAGCGGGGACAAGGAACGTTCGTAACGGAAGATCTTGCGATTATTCGAACGCTAAAAGAAGCGTTAGCGAAAAAACAATTAACAGAACTAGTCCACTATATGCGGAAATTAGGTTATACCGATGAAACCATGATTGAGGCACTTACGAAAATAGTAAAGGAGGTGTAAAGGATGTATTCGTTTGAAGTGAAAGGTATACACAAAAACTATGGACGGAAACAAGTATTTACGAATGTATCCTGCCGATTTGATCAAAATCGATTTATCGTGTTGCTAGGATCGAATGGTTCAGGAAAGTCTACGCTACTGAAACTTTGTGCCGGGTTGGCACCTTTCTCTAAAGGAGAAATTCGTCTTGGAGACGCCAGTAGTCGTATTGACCGAGCGCAGAATGCAAGCTATGTAGCAGAAGGAGTTGGCTATCCAGCTTATCAAACTGCAGGAACGATCCTTACTCAACAAAAAAAATTGTATCCTGAATTCAATCAAGAGCAAGCGCTACATTATTGTCATGAAGTGAGCGTGCCGACACAAGTAAAGTGGGGTTCACTATCCACAGGTCAGCGCCACTTACTCGCACTAATTGTCGCAATCTCTACACAAAAACCATTTTTATTTATCGATGAATTGTTAGCGAATTTGGATACGACAAAAAAAGAAGCCATGCAGCGAATTTTAACAGACTTTCTATTGGACAATAATCGGACGATTGTAATGGCTACTCATGCGTATGAAGACGTCGAAATGCTCGCCGATGGTGCAATGTTTATCAAAGAAGATGAAGTGACAACGATACCAGATTTAGAAGGATGGCGACAGGAACATGGCGCCTCGCTCCATGATTTATTCGCAAGGGTGGGAAGAGCATGAAGGAGTTTGTTTTTTTTCTAAAGAGAGATATACGCCTGCTAGTACCTATTAATGTCATTATTGCGATACTGTTTACCATTATGCTCGTCATTGCGGGTATTATTCGTATGCGTCTCGCTGAACCGTTTCAATTGCCTGGTGTAACGGCAGTAACCGTATTGTTGTTTCTTTACCTTGTATTTGCGACATTTTTCATTATTATTGAATCGGTTTGGCGAGAATGGCGCTTAGGAATACAACATCATTGGTATCTTGCTCCAGGTGCTATCTTACTAAAGCTTCTTGCTAAAATAACAGCAAACTTCATATGGTTATTTGTCCAATGTATCTTCGTTGCCCTTTTCATGCTAGTGTTTATTTATTTTGCTGCGGAAAGTCACATCTTACAAACTGTTTTTCAGGAAAGTCGTCTTTTACTAAATTACCCGCTCCAACTAATTTGGTTCACTTTAATAGCTCCGGTTTTAGGCATCATTATGATTCTTTTACCTGTTTATCTTTTTTTAGGAATAAAAACATGGGTGAAGTATGGAGTGCTATTTATTTATGGATTTTTATTTGTCGTTGTCTATCCGTATGTTGCGCTTAAGATCGAGAATCATACTGAACCAGAGAGTGGAATTTTCTTTTTTGTTGAGCTGACGAGCAATGAACAAATGGTAATGGACACAGGGTTACTCTTTATTCTTCTTTTTTGCACGACTTATTTCCTGAAGAAGAGAATTGAGCTTTAAGCATTTGAATGTTTAGGCTCTTACCGATAGAATAGAAAGATCTGATGGAGAAAGTGAAGTGTAGCAGGAAATGAAGTTTAGAAAAGAAGAAGCAATTGTATTGCTTGAACAGCTTGTACAGATTCCAAGCCCTTCTGGATTTACAGAGCAAGCGATGACATTTGTTGAACGATTTTTGGAAGCGAACAAGATTACTTATACGAAGCTACGCAAAGGCGCCATTGTTGCAACGATAGCAGGGGAAAGTGAAGAGAAACAACGGATGCTAACCGCACACTTAGATACACTTGGAGCGATTGTGAAAGAATTAAAACCAAATGGTCGCTTGAAAATTGATTTGATTGGTGGTTTTGCATATCAATCCATTGAGGGAGAATACGTCACTATTCATAAAAGCGACGGCAGCATCGCGACAGGTACGGTCGTGGTGCATCAATCCTCTGTCCATGTATATAAAGAAGCACGAACGATTGAACGAAATCAACAAACGATGGAAGTTCGAGTGGATGAACAGGTTCATACGATTGACGACCTTCGTCAACTTGGATTGGATGTTGGTGATTTTATTAGCTTCTCGCCACGATTTGAAAGGACGTCTTCTGGTTTTATTAAATCGAGACATTTAGACGATAAAGCAAGCGTTAGTTTATTATTAACGCTCCTAAAAGAAGTGAAAACGGAGCAGGTAACGCTTCCTTATACCACTCATTTTCTCTTTTCCAATAATGAAGAGATTGGGTATGGGGGAAATGCAGGCATTCCGGATAATGTTGTCGAATATGTGGCAGTTGACATGGGGGCGATTGGAGACGGGCAACAGTCAGACGAATATACTGCATCCATTTGTGTAAAAGATTCTAGTGGTCCGTATCATTACGGACTGCGTAATCACTTTGTTCAGTTATGTCAAAACCACCAGATTCCGTATAAGCTAGACATATATCCATACTATGGCTCTGATGCATCTGCAGCAATTCGCTCAGGACATGATATTGTTCACGGTCTCATTGGACCGGGTATTGAAGGTTCACACTCAATGGAGCGAACTCATGAACGCTCTCTAGAAGCGACATATCATCTGTTACACGCATACGTTACATCAAACATGTATAAGTAAAAAAGCTGCCTTCTACAGGCAGCTTTTCTTTATGAACGTACATCCGACGTTTGTTTTGTGTAGGCGCGCAACATCCATGCATGCTTTTCAATGGATTCTTTTAAACCAATTAGCATATCCTCCGTCGCATCGTCTTCAAGTGAGCCACATACGTCAATACCAGCTTTTAGCTCATCAGCAATTTTCTCATAATCTCTTACTAGGTCAGCAACCATTTCGTCTGCGCTAATTTGCTTCGTTGCTTCATCAATAGATGTTAGTTTTAAATATTCTTCCATTGTGGCAACAGGTTGTCCTTTTATCGCTAATAAACGCTCAGCTAGTTCATCAACGGTTTCACCTGCTTCATTGTAAAGCTCTTCAAATTTCTCATGTAGGGTGAAAAAGTGAGGTCCTTTTACGTACCAATGATAATTGTGGAGTTTTACATAAAGAACACTCCAGTTCGCTACTTGCTTATTTAAGACTGCTTGAATTTTTTCATGTGCCATGATTTCTTCCTCCTTGCAAACGTTGTGTACAAATACTATACCCGTTCACCCCATTTTTAAACAGAGATCTACAGTAACTCAACCTTAAACGTTCCACCATGTACGTGTGTAAACATTGTACCTGCTGCTTCTAATAGCTGGTTGTAGTTATGAGTAGTAGACGCATGGGAAAAGAAGAAGCACTGTAAAGCATGAACAGTCATTTCGCTTGTATGTGTCTTTTGATTCGTGTGAAAGGGTGAAGCTATTTCTTTTGATTGATCGTAAAGGGCGTTCCCTTTTTTATGAAGGGGCGGGTAAAGCAACTCTGTATCGTGTAACGTAATGGGTAATTGATATTCCAGCATGAAAAAGTGAGTTAAATCAATTCCCGAATGAACGGGTATTAAATAGTCTTCATTTTTTATGGATTGTAAAATCCGACCGTGATGCGTTCTCGTTTCTTCTTGAGGTGAGTCAACTTGGTCAAGTAAGTCAAAATGTAATAACTCTTGATGGAATTGCAGTCGTCCCTTTAGCATAGTGGATGAATCGCTAATATGAATATTTGTGTAGTGGATAACGCCTATTTTCATGATTGTTCCTCCGCCTTAAGCATTTTACTTTCTTATTATGTTTCTGTATGCTAGAAGAAATCAACTGTTTCGTATAAAAAGGAAGAATACAATGGATTATGAACGACTAAAGCAAAAATTAGTAGTGTACAGTCAATCAATAGGTGTAGATAAGCTAAGGATCACAACCGCCGATCCTTTTTTGTCTTTAAAAGACCGGTTAATACAACAGCAAGAACGGGGCTATGCGTCAGGATTTGAACATCCAATTCTTGACGAAAGAGTCGATCCATCTTTAAGTTTAAAAGAAGTTCGCACCATAATTTCGATTGCGGTTGCCTATCCGTCAAAGCTCGCTAATGCCCCAAAAAGTGAGAAAGGAAGCAGACGTGGTTTTTTTTCTCGTTCATCTTGGGGAATCGATTATCATGATGTATTAAATGACCGTTTGAAAAAATCGAACAATTTCTGTTTGTGGAATGTGGTACCGTTGAAACCGTTCGAATGGTTGACACAGGTGCATTGTCAGACCGAGCAGTAGCGGAACGAGCAGGCATTGGCTGGAGTGCAAAAAATACGTTTATTATTACCCCAGAGCTTGGTAGCTACGTGTTTTTAGGAAATATTTTAACGACACTTCCATTCCCTCCAGATGAGCCAATAGAAGATTTATGCGGATCGTGTCAAAAATGTATTGATGCGTGTCCAACTGGTGCGCTTGTTGAGCCCGGTGTGTTAAACGCACAAGCCTGTCTTTCGTATCAAACGCAAACAAAAGGATTTATGCCAGAAGAGTATCGATCAAAAATTGGAAATCATTTATATGGATGGGACACCTGTCAGCTTGTTTGCCCATATAATAAAAATAAGGATCATCATCAGCATGAAGAGATGAAACCAGACCCAGAGAAAGTGAAGCCGTTACTGTTACCATTATTAACGATGAGCAACAAGACGTTTAAAGCCGAGTTCGGTCATATGGCGGGCTCTTGGCGTGGAAAAAAACCAATTCAGCGAAATGCGATTATTGCGCTTGCTCATTATAAGGAAGAATCCGCTCTTCCTACTTTGCTAGATCTGTTAATAAAGGATCCAAGACCAGTGATTCGTGGAACATCTGCATGGGCAATCGGAAAAATTAGTAAAAGTGAAAAAGAGGAAAAAGCATTGGAAGATGCGAAAAAGAATGAGCAAGATGAGAACGTGCTAAATGAAATTGAAAAAGGTCTTTCCTTTATAAGAGAAAAGAAATAAAAAAGAAAGGCAGGAGTGACATGCGCGTTATAACAAGATTTTATGTGAAAGAGCTAGATACAGCTATTGGACGAATGGCTGTTGTCACGAGTGATAAAGGGTTAGCTCATGTAACATTTGGAGCAGTGAATAAAGTCAATTTAACGGCTCGGTTGATGAGATTTGGGCTAAAGCCAGAGTGGTATGATTTGAAAGAGGATGAATCACTTCTTGTGTGTGATCAGTTAACTGAGTATTTGAATGGAGAGCGACAAGATTTTGATGTGCCGATTGATTTAATAGGTACACCTTTTCAGAAAAAAGTGTGGTCAGCTTTGCGTACAATTGGATACGGTGAAACAAAAAGTTATAAAGACATTGCGGAGATGATTGGTGCTCCAAAAGCAGTACGAGCGGTCGGTGGGGCAAACAATCAAAATCCCCTCCCCATTGTTATTCCTTGTCATCGCGTTATCGGCTCAAATGGAGCAATGGTAGGGTACGGCGGAGGGTTGCCGACGAAAGAACGGTTGCTTGCCTTAGAATCAAAAATGAAGATCTCATAGAAAAAACATGGCAGTTACGCACACTGCCATGTTTTTTTTGACATGTTCAATGCTTTTTTAAATACATATAAGGAAGAGTGGTTGTTAAAGGATACTTTCTGATAGCCTTGTTTGCAGTAAAAAGGAATATTCACTTCTCTCGTTTCGCAAGTGAGTTCGAGGCATTGGCGATGCAACGCTTCTTTCTCAACGCTTTTAAGTAAAAGTTTACTAATTCCTTGCCCTTGATAGGACGGATCAACGCTTAATCGAAAAAAAGAGCACGTTTTTTCATCATGTCGAAAAAAAACACAGCCAACGATGCGATTCTCTTTCATGCAGACAAACGCTTCTTCTTTTTGAGACAGCCGTAAAGCAATGGAAAGTCTTGTTTCATGAAGGGCAGATGCGGTGACCGGGTCATGCTTATATATTTGAAAAGACGATCGAATTAATTGGTGAATGGCTTGGCAGTCAGTCATTACAGCTTTACGTATCAATGTCGCTCGCTCCGTTTCACTCTAAGATAATCATAATTATACATCCTTATAAATTTTTATTCAATTAATTTTTGAAAGGAATTAACCGTTATGAAAAAAAAATTAGTGAAACTTTTGCATGACAATGTCAAACAATTAAATCAAGCCTTTTTAAATGGACATCAAGCGAGTTGCTTAGATGAAAAAGAACAAGCTGCATTTGAAAAAGACGCCCTTGAAATGAGTGAACGAGGTGCAAAAGTAGTTAGCGCAAAAATAAGTGGAGATATTATGAATGTAATGGCCTATGAACAGCAAACGCAGGTTGAGTATATAACGGTTATAGACCGGCTCTTAAAACAAGGAACTATGATGTTTATGGAAGAGCGAACAATGCGAAGACGAGCACGATTTGAAGGATCTAAACTAGTATCCGATGAAGCTGTACCGGTGCATTCTTTGTCACTACAGGAACGCGGAGAGAAGTGTTCGGGCCAAATTTATCGTGAAGACAGTTCGACGTATAATCGACGGAACGCTGTCCGTTATGCAGAGCAATGGTGGAACGATTATAATCCAGCATTTGTTCGATTTGAGGATAATTGTACAAATTTTGTGTCTCAGTGTCTTTATGCTGGTGGCGCATCAATGACGAGTAAGGCAAGTAAACAAAGAGGGTGGTGGTATACAAATGAACAGACGATGAGCTTAAGCTGGTCGGTTGCCCATTCATTTAGATGGTATTTAAGTGGAGCGACAAGTCATTTACGAGGAGAAGAAAAGAAATCGGCGCATGAACTTATTCCAGGTGACGTGATTTGCTACGATTTTAACGGAAATGGTACTTGGAATCATTGTGCGATCGTTGTTGCAAAAGATATAAACAATGAACCTTTAGTAAATGCGCAAACAGTTAATAGTCGTTATCGATTTTGGACTTATCAAAATTCTCCGGCTTACACGGACCAAATTCAATATAAATTTTTTCATATCTCCACTTAAGCAGAAACCGATTCTTTCTGCTTTTTTTCTATGTTTGTCATAGTAGGATTTCCTGTGTAATATAGAGGAGACGCAGAGAATCATATAAGGGTGAGAACAAATGAATGACAAAAAGTATGCTCAAGCTTTGTGGATCGTCGCTTTAGTTCTTGCATTCGCAGCAGTATTCATTCATGAAAATTGCGTATTACTGCTAGGGATTGTAGTATGTGTCGTCTGTTCTACATTTTTTTATGTGAAAAGCAAAAATAAATAGAGGTGCACGAAAATGGGATTGCATATTGTACTATACCAACCAGAAATACCAGCTAACACAGGAAACATTGCTCGCACATGTGCAGGCACAAATACAACACTACATTTAATTCGCCCCCTTGGATTTTCAACAGATGATAAAATGTTGAAGCGGGCAGGTTGCGACTATTGGCCGAACGTAACGATTTATTATTATGATTCAGTTGATGAATTGTTTCAAAAGTATGATCAAGGAGAGTTTTTCTTTATCGAAACAATAGGGACACGAAATTATAGTGACTTTGATTACACCAATAGAGAAGAAGAGTACTTTTTTGTGTTCGGTAAGGAAACAACAGGGTTACCACAAGAGCTTGTGGAGAAGCGACAAGAACGCTGTTTTCGCATTCCACAAACAGATGTGATTCGTTCTCTTAATTTGTCTAATACGGCAGCCATTGTTATTTATGAAGCACTTAGGCAGCAAGGATTTCCAGCATTAACGTAAATACGCTTATTACAGCGGTAAGCTAGCAATAAACGTATTGTATAAGCGAAATAGAACAAAAATAATCGTGAATAAGAAGGTTGACCAAAAGAATAGTTGGAGAAAAATAAAGCCAATTAAACCTGGGATGGTCAAGGATTCGGCGATTCGGTAAACAATGAATAAAATGTAAGCGAAGGACGACGCTACAAAAAGTAGTAGTAACACGATCACAAACGGATTTAGGACAAGTGCAGCGATACTACCTGCAAAGTAAATCCACTGACCGCCTTGTGTCTTCGTCCAAAGGTCGTCGTCTTCCTGCTTTGAAAAAAATAGAAGAGCAAGGGATGTAACCGTGTCGGCTATTAATTTTAAAGCGGCAAAGATCATGAAAAACACTAGTAATAAAACAATTATAAGTCCAATACGAACTTCATTTATGGAAAGAATATCTGCCATTCCAGTTAAAATGCCATTTCGTTCTAACCAATCTAATGCAAAACGTTGACCATATAGAGCAAATGATAAGCTGAAGAAAAAAATACTGATTAATGGTAAATGTCCAGTTAAATATCGATTCATGATAATCTCCTATAGTTGGAAGTCATAGCTAGTAGAAGCGCTTGTCTCATGAACGTAAAGACAAGCGCTTTTTTTTATTCACCTTGGAAATGGTGAATCAGTTCATAAGTATGGAGTTCATTCGCATTGGCAGCAGGCTTTTGCTCTTTTGATGCCGCGTTGCTTTTATGAGCATTTGCAAACGATTCACTTGAAAGCCAGTTCTGATAGTCTTCTTTTGAAGCCCACTTTGTAAAGACAATTTCTTTCTTATGATCTTGTTCGTTTGATAAGAACATAAATTCTAAACAGCCCTTTACGTTAGCCATATTTGTAGAAGCTTTGCCGAATCGTTCGTGAAGCATTTTCTTTTTTTCTGGGCTAACGTGCAACTCGTTCATGACAATATACATAATTGGTCAACTCCTTTTTTAGCATGATTTCGTGTTTTTTGTAAGAGAATGGCTTTTCATTCTGAATGAACTTGGCTATAATAAAAGAGAGCGTTTACGCCCCTTGCAAGGAGGATCATTTTATGAGAACGTTTTTAATGATGAGCGTCTGCGTCGTTTTTCTAATCGCCATTTTTTCTGGAGGTTATGAGGAAAACCCTCATAAACGATAAGACGAAGGAAACCGGGTAACCGGTTTTTTTTGATTTTACCGGACAGCTGCTTCCCATATATTCATAGCAGGTCGGTTCGGTGATAATTCCTCAACGTATCCAGTGTCTCGTCCTACCCAAACCGTTGCCGTATAGCGATCTGTCATACCTGAAAATGTAAGGTCGCGATAGTCATTTGTCGTCCCAGTTTTCCCACCAATGTAACCATTTGTAGAAAGACGAATCTCTCGTCCAGTACCTGATTGCACAACCTCACTCATCAATGTGCGAATTTTATCATTCGTTTCCTTACTCCACACCTGCTTTTCTTCTTGATCCGGCCATTGATACAGAAGTTGCAGATGTTCATCATACACACCTGTAATGGCTCTTGCTGGAGTGAATAGACCATCATGAGCAAAGGTCTGATAGGCCTGCACCATTTCGTAAACAGACACATCAAGGGTACCTAACGCTAAGGAGATGTCTCGAGGCTCGTCATGCATTTTCTTGAAATGAAATGGCTCAAGATAAGCAATGGCTTCTTCAATGCCAACTGTATCGAGTAACTGTTGAGCAGGTATGTTATATGAGTGTTTAAATGCTTCTCGCAGTGTGACACTACCTGGCAGTACATCATTATAATTGGCGACACAACCAAGTGTGCGCTTGTCTCTTTCTTCTTGAGTGCAAGTCTCGCTTGGGTTGGCGTTCACGACTTGATCAATCGATGTCCCTGTTTCTTCAAAATAAGGAGCAAAATCAATAAGCGGCTTAAAAGCAGAGCCATGAGGTCGAAAAGAGTTAACTGCAAGCATGAAATTTCCACTTTCATATTCACGTCCGTGACTAATAGCGACAATTCTTCGATCATCGTTTCGAACAACAATACTGGCGCCTTCTACATCAGCAGGAAGTTCATGATAGAAGCTTTCTTTGAGTGCATGCTGTCGACTTGGCTCTAGTGCCGTTTCAATTCGAATTCCTTTTTTAAAAAGTTCATTCAATCGTTCCTGTGCCGCTTCTTCATCATAACCCTCTGTAGCCTGAATTAATTCTAAAAATTCATGTTTAACGAAATCCGTATAATCTGGATATAAGTTTCGTAAAGAAGAACGATGAAGCTCAATCGTTTCAGAAATCGCATCACCAAATTCAACCTCGTTTATGTACCCTTCTTCTTTCATTTTCTGTAATACCCATTCTTTTCGCTTATTTGTATTTTCAATTGCAGTAAATGGATCATATACAGTCGGATTGTTAGGAATGCTCGTTAGAAAAGCGACTTGGGCTAATGATAGCTGCTCAGCATGTTCACTAAAATAAAGCTGACTTGCAGCTTCGATCCCATATGCGTGGTTACCGAAGTAAATCGAGTTTAAATACAATTCTAATATCTCTTCTTTAGAGAAACGCTGCTCTAGTTCGTGTGCGTACAATAGTTCACTCACCTTGCGTTGATAGGTTTGAGAATGATCTAGAAAGATGTTGCGCACCATTTGTTGGGTAATAGTACTGGCCCCTTGATCAATCTCACCACTGCTTACATTTGTAATGAGTGCCCGTGCCATTCCAGACGCATCAAAGCCGAGATGTTGGAAAAAACGACGATCTTCAGTAGCGACGAATGCGTGAACAACCGTTTCAGGTACCTGCTCAAATGGTAAATAACTGCGGTTAATACCACCTTCAGAGGGAATCTCTGCAACAATCTGCCCATTGTCCGCATAAATCGTACTGTTTGAAGACAAATAGAGAATTTCCTCATCAATATGAGAACCAACAACTTGACCAATGGTTTGAACATCACTTACTTCTGCAGAGGCAGATCGAAATAAGAATGCACTGCCAATTGCAAATAAACTAATAAAAAACCAGCCAAAAAAAGTTTTCATTGCCATACTCACTTTCTATCTAACGTATACGTTAGTATACCATTCTTTTTCTGGTGCGGACAGTCTACCTTTCAAGAAAAGAAGCATGTTCATGTGCGGTAACGCATATGGTTAATTAATCTCGCTTACACGAGAATGGAGGTATACAACTTGAATATTTTAAACAAAATTGAACAGTATCGAGATCATGAAGAACGTTTACGCTGGGAAGGAACTTTTGCTGAATACTTGGATCTAATCAAAGAAAAACCATGGGTTGCACAGACTGCTCACTCTCGTGTGTACAATATGATAAAAGACGCTGGTGTGGAAGAGAAAGATGGAAAAAAAGAATATTCCTTTTTTAAAGATTCCATTTATGGATTAGAAGAATCGTTGGAAAAGCTAGTAGAAGAGTATTTCCATTCGGCGGCAAAACGCTTAGACGTCCGCAAGCGAATCCTATTACTAATGGGGCCAGTAAGCGGTGGGAAATCGACACTTGTCACGATGCTAAAGAGAGGCTTAGAAGATTATTCTCGTACAGAAAATGGAGCCGTTTATGCAATTAAGGGCTGCCCAATGAACGAAGACCCTCTTCATTTAATCCCGCTTCATCTAAGAGAAGAGTTCCAAAACGAATTTGGTATTAAGGTAGAAGGAAATTTGTCACCATTAAACATGATGCGTTTAGAGCAAGAGTATAGTGGACGGATTGAAGACGTCATGGTAGAACGAATTTTCTTCTCAGAAGATAAACGAACAGGCATTGGCACATTTTCACCGTCTGATCCGAAATCGCAAGACATTGCTGATTTAACAGGGAGTATCGATTTCTCGACAATTGCCGAATACGGTTCTGAATCAGATCCGCGCGCGTATCGCTTTGATGGTGAACTCAATAAAGCGAATCGTGGCATGATGGAATTCCAAGAGATGTTAAAGTGTGATGAGAAATTTCTCTGGCATCTATTGTCGTTAACACAGGAAGGTAATTTTAAAGCAGGGCGATTTGCGTTAATTTCTGCTGACGAACTTATACTGGCTCATACGAACGAATCAGAATACAAGTCTTTTATATCGAATAAGAAGAATGAAGCCTTGCATTCTCGCATTATTGTGATGAAAATTCCGTACAATTTAAAAGTCTCAGAAGAAGAACGAATTTACAAGAAAATGATTGCAGATAGTGATTTATCTCATGTTCATATTGCGCCTCACGCTCTAAAAGTGGCATCCATCTTTACGATTTTAACACGTTTAAAAACAACTCATAAAGCGGGCGTCGATCTGGTTAAAAAGATGAAGCTTTACGACGGAGAAGCTGTTGAAGGGTTTAATCAACAAGACGTAAAAGAGCTGCAGTCTGAGTTTAATGATGAGGGAATGAGCGGCATTGATCCAAGATACGTCATTAATCGCATCTCTTCAGCGATTATTCGCAAACAGCTAACGTCCATTTCAGCTTTAGATGTATTACGCTCGATTAAAGAGGGCTTAGATCAGCACGCCTCTATATCGAAAGAAGATAAAGAGCGCTATACAGACTATATTACAATTGCTCGAAAAGAATATGATTTAATTGCAAAAGAAGAAGTGCAAAAAGCATTTGTCTATTCGTATGAAGAGTCAGCGAAAACATTAATGGACAATTACTTAGATAATGTAGAGGCTTTTTGTAACAAGAATAAGCTCAGAGATCCCCTTACAGGCGATGAAATGTCTCCTGATGAAAAGCTAATGCGTTCCATTGAGGAGCAAATTGGCATCTCAGAAAATGCGAAAAAAGCATTCCGAGAAGAAATCTTAATTCGCATTTCCGCATATGCAAGAAAAGGGAAACGTTTTGAATACAACTCCCACGAACGTCTGCGTGAAGCGATTCAAAAGAAGCTATTCGCGGATTTGAAAGATATTGTAAAAATAACAACATCCGTCAAAACGCCAGATGAGTCTCAGCTGAAAAAGATGAACGATGTTATTGCTCGTTTAATCGATGAACATGGCTATAACTCAGTATCGGCAAACGAATTATTAAGGTATGTTGGATCTCTTTTAAACCGATAATGAAGCAAGAAGGTCTCAAGCAGGCCTTCTTGTTCTTTTTTTCATTTAGTGGTAATTTATGAATAGATGTTGTGAATGTAGAAAGCGGGGAACATTATTGGCTGAAAATAAAGTGAAATCAGAGGCTTGGGGTTGGATCAAAGCGATTGTCATTGCGCTTCTTATCGCGTTTGTTGTTCGAACGTTTATTGTCACAAGCTTTGAGGTTCGAGGGGAATCAATGGTACCTACCGCTCACGATGGAGAACGATTTATCGTTAACCGTCTTGCATATCAGTTTAGCGAACCGGATCGCTTTGATTTAATTGTCTTCCATGCGACTGAGCAGGATAGCTATATTAAACGAGTAGTTGGCTTACCAGGAGATACGATTCGTTTCGAAAACGATCAATTGTTCATTAATGATGAACCGATTGATGAGCCTTTCTTGGATGAAGTGCAGGGATCACTTGCAAACCCATATACAAACGATTACGAGTATGAAGGCATCATTCCAGACAATCATGTTTTTGTCGTTGGTGACAACCGCCCGAATAGCTCTGACAGTCGTGCGTTTGGACCTGTGCATGAAGATGAGATTATTGGTAAAGTTGGTTTACGATTCTGGCCGCTATCTGAATTTGGATTTATGGAATGACGATTCCAGAAAAAAGTACTCTGAGTAGAGTGCTTTTTTTATTTAGAACAGACAGTAGCAGTAGCATCAATAAAAATAAGCAAGCTAGGCACAGCTTTAGCTTGTCCTCTCGCAATTAATTAGCAACTCTTGTGCAAGTGAAACATAGGATAAGTTAAGGCAAGAAATCAATCCAATCTATGTTATGTAAGTAGCAAGTCATTTGTGCAAAAATGTTAATGGCAGGAGGGCAAGAATGGAAAAAAACAATAAGCACCAGTACATTGTCTCTGAGGAAAACTGGTCCCTCCATCGTAAAGGATATCAGGACCAACGTCGTCATCAAGAGAAAGTTCAAGACGCGATTAAAAAGAATTTGCCTGATTTAGTCAGCGAGGAGAATATTGTCCTGTCTAATGGGAAAGATGTCATTCGAATTCCAATACGCTCCCTTGATGAATATAAAATTCGTTACAATTATGATAAGAATAAACACGTTGGGCAAGGAAAAGGAGATAGTAAGGTAGGCGATGTCGTTGCCCGTGATCCGAACGGCGATAAACAAGCTGGAGCAGGGAAGGGGCAAGGGGCAGGTGATCAAGCTGGGGAAGATTACAATGAAGCAGAAGTGTCGATTGCAGAATTAGAAGAAATGATGTTTGCTGAAATGGAATTGCCTCATTTGAAAAAGAAAGAAGAGCAAGAAATTGTCATTGAGAATATTGAGTTTAACGATATTCGCAAGAAAGGATTAATGGGGAATGTGGATAAGAGGCGTACCATTCTTGCGGCAATTAAGCGAAATGCATTAACAGGAAAAGCAGGCATTATGCCAATTTACAACGAAGATTTACGTTTTAAAACGTGGAACGAGACGATTCGACCGGAATCCAAAGCGGTTGTCATTGCAATGATGGATACAAGTGGGTCTATGGGACGTTTTGAGAAATACGTTGCTCGGAGTTTCTTTTTTTGGATGACTCGTTTCTTGCGTACAAAGTATGAAAAAGTAGAAATCGAGTTTATCGCCCATCATACAGAAGCAAAAGTTGTAAATGAAGAAGACTTTTTCTCTAAAGGAGAAAGTGGAGGAACGATTTGTTCGTCAGCCTATCGAAAAGCACTTGAGCTAATTGATGAAAAATACAACCCATCTGCTTACAATATTTATCCGTTTCATTTCTCGGATGGCGATAACTTAACTTCAGATAACGCTCGCTGCCTCAAACTTGTGAAGCAATTAATGGATCGCTCGAATTTGTTCGGTTACGGAGAAATTAATCAATATTCTCGTAATTCGACTTTAATGGGTGCCTACAAAAATGTGGATGATCCACGTTTTATGCACTATATTCTAAAAGAAAAAGGCGATGTTTATCACGCTTTAAAGCATTTCTTTCAGAAAGAAGAAGAAGGTATAAATGCGTAGTAGCTGTTTTTTAGTCAGAATACATTGATAACTGGACGTGAAAGGCTTCTTTCGTCAAATAAGAAAGAAGCCTTTCACTTTATTCGTCGTCAACTTTGGCTTCTTTAGTTGTGTTTAAAGAAAACAGGGGAGAGTCCATCTTCTAATCAAAATGCAAATGACTCCTTTCGTTAAGGGATTCGTCTGATTATCCCTTAGCCGCTTTGATATCTGATCTTGTTGTCATGAACTTCTTTAGTTAGAAAGTATTGTTAAACGATATTATAGCAAAAGAAGAAGAGAGGGTCTGAAAAAACAATTGACTTCTGTGAGTGGACTCCTGTATAATCACCTCTAACTTCATTTGTTCGTAATGCGTAGATTGGAACAAGTAGACAAAAGAACATGTTTAGAGAGTTGGTTTCAGCGGCTGAAAGAACCAACCATCCCTCCTTTTGTTGAATCCTATTCCAGGAGCAGTTGGCAAAACCAATCGTCTCATTGACGTTATCAATGTAAAGTGGGCATGTTTTTGTATGCTAACTAAGGTGGTACCGCGGAGCTCGTCCGTCCTTATTTTTTAAGGATGGATGGGCTCTTTTTTTGGAGGAGGAGAGACGTATGCAAGGAACCATTGTTATTAAAATTGGAAGTAGTAGTCTAACAGCTGAAAACGGTAGACTAGACGTTAAACAATTAGAAAATCATGTGGAGGCCATGGTGTATTTGTTGAAGCTGAATTACCGTATTGTACTCGTTACATCGGGAGCCGTAGCTGCTGGATTTTCAAGTTTAGGCTTTAAGCGAAAGCCGAAAGGGATTGCTCAGAAACAAGCGGCGGCTTCAGTAGGTCAAAGTTTACTTATGCAGGCGTATATGGATGCGTTCAATCAACACGACTACATTGCCGCACAACTGTTACTTACACGGGCAGATTTTGCTGACCAGCACCGCTTTTCTAATATTTCACAAACTCTCGGCGAATTAGTGAAACGCGGGGCGGTCCCAATCATTAATGAGAACGATTCAACATCGGTTGAAGAGTTGACTTTTGGCGATAACGATCGCTTGTCAGCCCTTGTTAGCGGAATCGTTCACGCAGATATGCTTTGCTTGTTTACCGATGTAAATGGGGTGTATGACGAGAATCCAATTACGAATCCACATGCTAAAAAGTACTCTTTTCTATCTGAAGTACCGGATGCGCTGTTAAAAACAATTGATCAAACGACTTCAGATGTAGGGACTGGGGGAATGTATTCCAAGCTTGCGGCGGCAAAAACAGCGATTGAGTTAGGCACAAACGTTTTTATTGGGAGTGGGACAGGACAGGATAAGTTTGCGGATGTTTTAGTAGGAAAAGGGGATGGAACGTATATTGGTTCTTTTTCGAAAACGTCTATGTCAATGACAAAGCAATACATTCTGTACCATAGTAAGCCAAGAGGTAGCATATATGTGGATAACGGTGCAGCTGAAGCGCTATTGAAACAACACAAAAGTTTATTATCGGCTGGGGTTGTCGAAGTGAACGGATCGTTTACTGTCGGTGAAATTGTTGACGTTAGAAGGGAAAATGACGAAATCATCGGGAAAGGGAAAGTAAACTTTACCTGTGAGGAACTTGAACAGTTAAAAGGAAAAAATAGCGCAGAAATCGCAAAGGTGACAACTCGATCAAAAAAAACGGTCATACATCGAAATTTTTGGGTGGCTATGTAAAAGGGGAGAAACGATGGAAAACGTGGAATGGATTGCAAAAAGGGCAAAAAAAGCAGCACCAACAATAGCTCGAGCGACTCTAGAGGAGCGAAACGAAGCGTTGCTTTTGCTAGCGGAGGCGCTACAAACAAAGAGAGAATATTTGTTAGACGAAAATCAACAAGATATTACAGAGGCGAAACAAAAAGGAACAGCCCAACCTCTCATCGATCGTCTATTACTAACGGAGGAACGAATTGCCGATATGGCGGAGGGAATGCGACAGCTTGTTGCGTTACCAGACCCAATTAACCAAGTACTTGAGACAATGGAACGGCCAAATGGGTTACTCATAGAAAAACGAGCGGTGCCGTTTGGTGTATTTGGAATGATTTACGAGGCACGCCCTAATGTAACCGTCGATGCGTGTGCACTTGCCATTAAAACAGGTAATGGGGTCGTGTTGCGTGGAAGTGGAAGTGCCATGCATTCAAATAAAGCCATTGTGTCGGTTTTAAAAGAGGCATTACGTCAAACATCGATTCATACGGATATCATTCAATTAATCGAAAACCCTTCTCGAGAAGAAGCGAATCGATTTATGAAATTAAAAGGTGACATTGATGTACTGATCCCACGTGGTGGTGCATCACTTATACAAACCGTCGTCAATGAAGCGACGATTCCAGTTATTGAAACCGGAGTTGGAAACTGCCATGTTTACTTGTCTAATGCGGCAAATGTTGAGTTAGCATCGGCTATCATTGTGAATGCGAAAACCCAACGTCCCTCTGTTTGCAACGCTTGTGAAACAGTACTTGTTGAAAGATCTTTTGCAGAACAACATTTGCACACTATAGCAGAAAATTTAAGGCAAAAAGGGGTTCAACTTGTTGGAGACGAAACAGCACAAGCGCTTCATCCCCAGATCGGTGCAGCGACAGAAGAAGACTGGCAGAAAGAGTATCTTGATTTATCTCTCGCTGTTCGGTGTGTTGACGGAATAGAAGAAGCGGTAGCTCATATAGAAAAATATGGAACAAACCATTCAGAAGCGATTGTGACGGAAGATGACAGAGAGAGAGATTTCTTTTTCCAAGCCGTTGATGCAGCTGTTCTTTACCATAATGCTTCAACTCGTTTTACAGACGGCTTCGAATTTGGCTTTGGAGCCGAGATTGGGATTAGCACTCAGAAGCTACATGCGAGAGGACCGATGGGATTACATGCTCTTACAACTTACAAATACACTGTTAAAGGCTCGGGGCAGATTAAAGGGTGATAATGATCAGAGGCAGGCGATGGAGCCTGCTTTTTTATGTCTTATTGGAATGTCGAAGGTTATGAAAGTAAAAAGTAGAGAGACTATGATAGCTAAACAGAAATCGACTGGGCATTTCAATAAGATTCGTGTGAAGCCCAGTCGACTGTTGTTATGGTAGTTCTATCCTATTTACCAAACTCAGGACGCTCTTCCTCAAAATCTGGCATTGTTGTGGAGTCGAGAGGGTGATCATGCTGAGTGGCAAAAAAGGTTCCTCCAGAAACATCCTTAACATTATGAACGACAATAAAAGCGTTTGGATCGATCTCATGAACAAGTTTCTTTAAATAGAACAAGCGGTAGGAGCGAACGACAACGTAAATGACTTCCCGCTCTTTTTTCGAATACCCACCGTACCCGTTGAAAATCGTTGCGCTAGATGACATTTGTTTCGTCACTTTTTCAGAAATTAGTTGTGCTTCAGGTGAAATAATGTTGACTGCTTTTTTTGCATCAAACCCTTCAAGAACATAGTCGGTGACTTTCTTACCAACATAAAGAGCAACAATCGTATACATCGTATAAATGGGTCCAATAACAAACACACCACAAACAACAATTACAGCATCTAGGACAAAGTTAGTCCCGGTTAATTCCCACCCAAAACGGTGATTTAACATGCGGGCAATAATGGATGTCCCACCTGTTGAGGAGCCTGCTCGAAAAATAAACCCAAATCCGATACCAGTAATAACCCCAGCAAAAATGGCAGCAAGTAACGGATCCTCAATCGGTTGACCAAGACGCTCTGTTAAAAAAATAAAAAACGATAATAGCGGTACATTGATAATGGATTTGTACACCATATGACGCGGCAATAATTTAAAGCCAATTAGTAAAAGAACGGCGTTCAAAACAAACGTCACAAGTGCAGGGGAGATATTATAAGCAAAATACAAAAGTAACGATAAACCAACAATTCCGCCTTCAGCAAGATTATTTGGCATAGCATACAACGTAATTGATAAGCTGAACAGAAATGTGCCAATAATAAGATAAAGATAATCTTTAACCATCGTATGAGTCTCCTTTCTACAAATGAAAAGAAGCAGTGCAAGCGAATGCCAACTACTTCTTTCCAAGTCTTTCTTCTAATTGTTCTACTAAACCTACAATTTCAGCTGTTCTTGCTTCTCTGTCGGCCGTTTCCTGTGCTTTCTTAAGAGCGTTGTGGAGCTCTTCTCCCTTTAATCCAGCATCCATATCAATTGTCTGACTTAATGCTTCTTCATACTGGCGCAGTGCATCTGCCTCCTGACCGATAATGTCAGTCTCACAGCTACCACCGATGGCAATATTGTGCTCATGCCCAGTAAAGAAACAGTTCTCAATGAATCCACCTGCATGAAGGAGGCGAATGGCACATGTCCCACCATCTTGAATAAACGTTTCTCGTATGGTTGGGGAGCTATTCCGTATATCAATCTGAGCTTCGTAATGTCCGTTAATTTGACAGTGCTCAATAAGACCATAAGATTGTTTCTCAAATCGAATGCCGCTCTCATAGCTATCAATCACTTTCGATTCGTTCATATTTAACTGTGAGCCATTGGACACATACAGTTGTGGATAGGCATCATGATGGTGATAGAAACTACTATTCGTTAAGTGAACGAGGCTTCCATCAATAATATAGAGACCGCTTTGTCGTCCGTTAAATACATCGATATCATCAAGAGTCGCCTCACTAAAATCTGCGACAACGATCTGGTTTAATTCGTTATCGAAGAAACGACAGTGAGCGATTGTGGCACTAGACCGTTCTGTTAACCATAACCCGTAGTGGGCACCTTCGAATACCGAGCTATGCTTCATGCTTAAGCGAGCCTTTTCGCTAAGAGCAATTTGCGGCATAGCATGGTTAAATAGATCCGTTGCTTCAATGTAAACATAACTATTAGCCGTTTGACTAAGAGCAGAGCGTTCACCGTTATGCACTTTGCAATGAAAGAGATAGGCTGATGCATCTTGAATCATAAGCTGATCATGAGTATGGTCTTTTATCGTGCATTGTTCGATCTCGGCTTTACTACCGTTCTCAAGCTTTATTCCAACTTGTCCACTTTCAATCGTTGAATTCTTTAAAAAGAGTTCTCCGCCATGTGCTTCAATTTGCACAGGGGCATTGTCACTGAATTTTGACGATCGGAACGTTAGTGTTGCTTGATCTTGCAAATAGACAGCTCCAGACTGACTTTCGTAAATTTGGCAGCTTTCTAACACAGCCTCACTATTTCCCTGAGCTTTAATTTGCCGTTGGGAAGAGTGGTGTCCATATAATTGGCAATGCTCAACGTAAGAACGGCTTTCTTGATCAAAGTAGAACGCTGTTGTTTCGCCGTTATACAGGTGAGAATGCTTCATAATAAGACGGCCGTTTGATCCAGTGTATACTTGACTTCCGTGTTGCTCGTAAAGTGCACAATATTCAATACGTGCTCGTCCTCTATTGTGTATTCCAATTCCATTATGACGAATTGTAGCATCCGTTAATGATAAGTGACCGTGTTCTTTTATTTGAATGGCATATTTCTTAAGTTCATGAAATTGACAATGAATGACATGAGCGTGACCTTGTTCAATTAACAATCCTTTATCAGATTGAGAGAATGAAAGGTTTTTAATGTGAACCGAAGCATTTTTGATTACTTTAAACCTACCTGCAATACGTACGTCTTCAGGTTGATCAGAGAGTCCAATAATGGTCACCGATTTAGATAATTGTAGAGACTCGTGATAAAGACCAGGTTCAATCTCAATCGTGTCTCCATCATTTGCATCTAGTAGAGCCTGTCTAATCGTTTTGTATTTCGACAGCAATTTGCGTGAAACTTGAATTTTCTTCACTACTATTGTCACCTCGAATCTGCCTTTTAGTATACCTGCTTTTCCAAATACTGTCCAAGAGCTTTTCATCATTAGAAGAAAAAAACTTCGGTTTCTTAATTCTATGTTTATCGTTTATGGATTAAGGAAAAAAAGGTAGAGAGAACATAAGGAGGGTTATACATGAACCATTTTGACGATCTTTCAAACGGTATTCCAAAACAAAAGCAACAGAAGCAACCAGGTATAGAATCACAAATGAATCCTTTGCCTACTTATGAAAGCGAGAATTATAAAGGAACGGATAAATTGAAAGGAAAAGTCGCGCTTATTACTGGGGGCGATTCTGGAATCGGTAGAGCTGTAGCAATTGGTTATGCAAAAGAAGGGGCGCACATTGCGATTGTATACTTAGATGAACATGAAGATGCTGAGTTTACAAAAGAAAAAGTGGAGAGCCATGGTGTTAGCTGTATTACGATCTCAGGCGACATTACGGATGAATCTTTTTGTGTCTCCTCTGTTGAACGCTGTGTAGCAGAGTTGGGTGGACTTGATATCTTGGTGAACAATGCTGCTGAACAGCATCCAGTCAATGATTTACGTGAATTGAGTGATGAGCAACTGAAGCGAACTTTTGCAACGAATTTTTACTCGTATGTTTATTTTACAAAAGCGGCTTTAGACTATTTACAAGAAGGTAGTGCGATCATTAATACATCGTCAATTAATGCTTATCGCGGCAATATCTCACTTATTGATTATACGAGTACAAAAGGGGCGATTACAGCATTTACACGTTCGATGGCGCAATCACTAGCAAGTAAAAACATACGTGTGAACAGTATAGCGCCTGGACCAATTTGGACACCTCTTATACCTGCATCGTTTGATGAAGAAAAAGTAGCTCAATTTGGTCAAAATACATTAATGGGGAGACCTGGTCAACCAAGTGAACTGGTGGGGGCTTATGTACTCCTCGCCTCAGAAGATTCGTCATATATGACTGGTCAAGCAATCCATATTAATGGAGGAGACTACATTAGCTCTTAATTGAAACGAATGACCTCCCGTAGCGTATCAAGCATACGTAACGGGAGGTTTTTTTGTTTAACGAGACATACGGGTAACGAAGTGATAGCGGTCACCTCTATAACGTGTATACACCAATTCTAATACACGGTTCGTTGACGTAATGGCTTGTCTACGAATAGCGAGGAGCGGGTCTCCCTCAGAGATGTCAAGTAGATGAGCATCTTCTTTATTTGCTAATACAGAACGGATCGTTTGTTCAGAGTGATCAATCTCATAGCCAAGTTCATGCTCAAAATAAGCATAAAGGGATGAATGCAAAATAGTCTCTGTTAAATGAGGCGCTATATCAGTTGGAATAAAGGCTTGCTCTGTTGCTATCGGAATTTGGTTCGCTAACCGAACGCGAAACACTGAATAAATTTCAGTTCCACTAGCAACTTGCAAAAGATTAGCTATGTCGGCATCCGCTTTTATTCGTTTAAATGAAAGAAGCTTTGATTCAGGAACCATGTTGCGATTAACCATGTCTTCACTAAAGCTTGTTGTTTTTGTTAATGATTGTTCAATATTATGATGCGCAACGAATGTTCCTCTGCCTTTTTCTCGTACGAGCTGTTTTTTTTGAACGAGGTTATTTATACCTTGACGAACGGTCATCCGACTGATTTGATAACGATCAGCAAATTCACGCTCAGAAGGCAGGGCATCACCTGGCTTTAATAGTCCATCTTCAATTTGTTTGTGTATAAGTTCTTCTATTTGGTAATAAATCGGAATAGGAGATTGTTTATCAATCATTATCGTTCCTCCGCAAAAGCATAATTTTCATAATGAAAGTATAGCATAAATTGAATCAAGACAATTGGTATAGACAACTAAACGTCTAGATAATATAATGAATTTATAAAGGATGTGAAAAAAGTGGCAGAACTACTTTTAAAAGGCAAGCAAATGGTTTCAGGTATTCCAAATGAGACTAGATGTGAAGGGTTCTTTGTAGCAGTCGAAGCTGGGAAAATCATTGAAGTTGGAACGGGTGATGCCCCACACCTTATAAGAAAAGATACGAAGGTAGTATCGTTATCGGATAATCAATGGCTTGTTCCTGGCTTTGTTGACTTGCACATTCATGGCGGTTATGGCGTTGATGTTATGGACCATTCAGATGAAGGATTACAGCAATTGAAAGATTCTTTAACGAGGGAAGGGACAACGTCATTTCTAGCAACGACAATTACGCAATCGATTCAGTCTATTGAAGAGGTCATTCACCAAGTGGCCGTTCACCCAAATCAAGGAGGGGCTGAAATTGTAGGACTGCATATAGAGGGACCTTTCATAAATGAAGTAAGAAAAGGGGCTCAGCCAGCCCAATATATTGTCGATCCAGCGATTGAACTAATGGAGAAATGGACGAATATCGCGCTAGGGAAAATCAAACAAGTTACGTACGCACCAGAAAAACCAGGTGGTTTAGAGTTAACAACCTATCTTCGTGAGCACGCAATCAATCCATCAATTGGACATTCAGATGCACAATATGACGAGATTGAATTAGCAATCAACAACGGTTTAAATCAAGCAACACATTTATTTAACGGCATGCGTCCATTGCATCACCGAGAACCAGGTGTAGTCGGTACAGCGTTACTAAGAGATGAACTCGATGTAGAGCTCATTGCAGATGGCATTCATATTCATCCACATATGATTCAACTTGCTTGGAAAGTAAAAGGCACCAATCGTTGTCTTCTTATTACCGATTCAATGCGGGCCAAGGGGTTAGCTGATGGAACCTATGACTTAGGCGGGCAGGACGTCCAAGTGAAAGATGGGCAAGCGACACTGGAAGATGGAAGTTTGGCTGGGTCGATTCTACCAATGAATGAAGCGATAACGAATATGATGATTTTTTCAGGGTGCACGTTTGAAGAAGCAATCCAAATGGCAACCTATAATCCAGCGAGAAAAATTAATGTGCTAGATCGGAAAGGGACGATTGAAGTCGGGAAGGACGCTGATTTCGTTATCTGGGAAGACGGTAAGATTGTCTCTACATTTTGCAAAGGTAGCCACTGCTTATAAGAAAGGAAGGTTCTTTATGAAGATTGTGTACGTGAAAGATTATGATGCATTAAGTGAGGCTGGTGCGTCAATTTTACTGGAACATATAAAAGCAAAGCCATCATTGACAATGGGGCTAGCAACAGGTGGAACGCCAAAAGGAACTTATGAAAAACTAATTAACATGTCGGAGCAGGAAAAGGTTTCATTTGAACAAGTCCGAACGTTTAATTTAGATGAATATGTTGGGCTTTCAAAAGAAGATCCAAATAGCTATCATCACTATATGAAAGGCATGCTTTTTAACCATATTAACATTCAGTCAACGCACACCTTTATTCCAAATGGAGAAGCTGCATCCATAGAGTTGGAATGTCAGGATTATGAACAGCGTATAAAAGCAGAAGGCGGGATTGATATTCAGCTGCTTGGTATTGGCAATAACGGTCATATTGGCTTCAATGAGCCAGGGACTGATTTCTCAGAAACCACTCATATGGTTGAGTTGGCTGATGCGACAAGGGAAGCAAATGCGCGTTATTTTAACGCTAAAGAGGATGTGCCAAAGCAAGCCATTACAATGGGGATTGCAAGCATTATGGCAGCAAAGGAAATACTATTATTAATTTCCGGTAAAGACAAGCAACATGCCTTTTCCACCCTTATTGAGGGTGGAATAGATCAAGCGTTTCCTGCTTCGATTCTGAAAGAGCATCCACGTGTAACCGTTATAGTTGATCGAGACGCAGCTGGTCAATATTTTGACGAATCAGCATAAAAAAGATACGGGCGAATTACTTCTTCGCTACCGTATCTTTTTTTGTTATTGACTGCCACTTCAAATAAGTTCCACTTCGCCACATCCACTCTAAGGGACCAATTCGGAAAAAGTGTAGCCAAATCGAACTTAGTAACACTTGCAGCCCATAAACCCCGATAGAAAGGAGTGCACCATAAAAAACTCCTAATTGACCATAAAGTCCAAGTCCATATCCATAGAATAAAAATGTAAAAAGAATAGACTGAAGAATATAGTTTGAGAACGCCATCTTTCCAACGTTGGCAAAAGGGAAAAACCATTTAGACCCATATGATACAAGGATTGCTATGCACGTTCCGTAAAATAACGCTAGAAAAGGTGCGCCAATATATATCGATAACGTTTGATATTGAGTGTTCATTCCTTCAGCAAGTGCGTTTGGAAGCTTAGCTGCGATCCCTATTAGAAGTAATACAGGTAACAGCAACAATGCTTTTTTGCGGTATAAATGAAAGGCTTCAAGCCACTTATTTCGAGCCACAAATGCACCGAATAAAAACATTGGCATAACGGTTAATACAGCGGAGAGTTGATAAAACAATTCCCCGAAGACGAAAGCCACTGTGCTATCTCCTGTGCTAATGCCTATAAGATCGTGGCTTGCCCGAAATTGGATATGATCACGATACGAACCATCTGAAAGAACAGCTTGTTCAGCAGAGTAAAAATAAGGAGCAGGTGTTTCACCTACATCAGGAATAAGAGCCGTGAGTCCTAAAACTCCAAACCAAATGAGTGCACTAATGAGTATGCCACGTTTTTTTAACGGCATAAAAGCGAATAGAAGCATGGCCGTAAGCGAATAAGTAAGAAGGATATCTCCCCGCCATATGAAAAGAATATGTAATAAGCCAAATACTAACAGAAGTACGGTTCGACGCCAAAAAACAGGACTATAGGATTGATTTTTTTCTTTAAAGCGGTCACGCTGCAACGTCATTCCATAACCAAATAGAAATGAAAACAGGGTAATAAAACTTCCATCAACGAACAAGCGAATAAAAAAATGAGCTCCTTCGTCTAATTCACCATTAGCGTACATTCCACTAACGGGAGTCATACTACCGAGCATCCCAAATTGAAACACAATGCTATTAGCGAGTAAAATGCCAAGTAATGCAATTCCTCTAATTACATCAAGAGACATAATTCGGTCATGTTGCTGTAAAGGTGTATGCATGCTAAACGATCAATCCTCCAATATAAATAAATAACATAACCCACTAATTATCCCACGTTCTCAAAAGATTGAAAAGTGAATTCATTCTATTTGTATTTTTACTAATTTAAAGTAGACTAAAAGAGAGACTAAAGAAAAAAGGAGTGGACAGGTATGAATGAAATAATAAAAGGAATGAGTGCACACCGTTCCATTCGTGCTTATCAGACGGAAAACGTTACGAAAGAACAAATACAAACGATAACAAATGCGGCTCGATGGGCGTCTACGTCAAATCATGTGCAAGCCTATTCGATTCTCTCCATTCAATCAAAGCAAACAAAACAAACCTTGGCCGAGCTCACAGGTGGTCAACGTTGGGTTGAAGAATGCCCTGTTTTCTTTGTTCTTTGTGCAGATTACACTAGACAGCGATATGCCAGCGAAAAGCATGGAGTTTCGTTTGATGTTGGTGGCGCTGAACAACTACTTGTTGCTGCTGTAGATGTTGCCCTTGTGGCGCAAAACATGTTGTTAGCGGCAGAATCTATCAATTTAAGCGGAGTTATGATTGGCGGAATTCGTAACCAACCAAAAGAAGTAAGTGAGCTGCTTGGCTTACCAGATTACGTTTTTCCGGTCATGGGGCTTGCAATTGGTGCACCTGGTCAAGACATAACCCAGAAGCCTCGTTTACCAGAGCAAGCGGTTGTACACGAAGAAGTGTATAACACAAGTCAACAGGAACTCATTGATACATATGATGCTGAAATGGAGCGCTATTACCTTGAGCGTACAAATGGAAGCCGATCAACCACATGGACTGAACTTATGGCTCAATACACAAGTGTTCGAAAGCGAGCACATATGGATAATTTTCTGAAAGAAAAAGGGTTTTTACAAAGTGAAAAGGGAGAGGATGGAATGACAGGAAACCGTTTTAAAGATATTGGGGATATTTATTGTGTAGGTCGTAACTATGCAGAGCATGCGAAGGAATTAGGTAACGATGTCCCAAAGCAACCACTTTTATTTACAAAGCCTAGAAGCTCATTAGCACTAGCAGACGGCCAGCAACTAGTGTTCCCGCATGATAAAGGGAGCATTCATTACGAAATTGAGCTCGTATTAAAAATTGACCGCGATGTTTCAGAAGAAGATAAATTAGTTGATGTGGTAAGCGAAGTTGCGTTAGGATTGGATTTAACATTGCGTGATGTACAAGATACGTTAAAGCAAAAAGGGCACCCTTGGCTGCGAGCAAAAGGCTTTCCTAATGCAGCTATCTTAACACCGTTTTTTGCTTTTACAGGTGAAGAAGCGTGCCAAATAATTCCTTTCCAACTCAAAAAAAACGGAGAGATGGTGCAAGAGGGCTATACAAGCCAAATGATTTTTAGTTTAAGCTCTCTTTTTGAAGAAGTGAAAAAGGAATTTGGGCTAAGAAAAGGTGACTTACTCTTTACAGGCACACCAAAAGGGGTAGGGGAAATGAAGCATGGCGATCACTTTGCCCTGTATTTCAACCATGAGGAAAAAGGTTCTTTCACTGTAAGTGAGTAAAAGTGTTAAAGAGAAGCGATACTGATGGTAGTGAAGAGTGTGAAGGGACGAAGAACAACATGAAAGAAATTGATGTGTCAAAGTTTGAAAAAAAGATGATCATTCGCAATATAGAAGAAAAAGATTTTGATGCGATTATTAAGCTATCAAGACAATGTTTTCAAAATATGGAGCCATGGCGATACGAAGAATTAAAGAGTCATATCTCTGTGTTTCCTGAAGGTCAATTCTGTGTTGAATATGATGGAGAAATTATTGGCTCGTGTTCTAGCTTAATTATTAATTTTGATGAGTATGATGACCAGCATACTTGGGACGAAATTACCGATGAAGGCTATATTACGAACCATGATTCTGATGGATTTAATTTGTATGGAATAGAGGTAATGGTTCATCCGGATTACCGGCGGATGAAAATTGGGCGACGTTTATACGAAGCAAGAAAAGAATTATGCCGAGAATTGAATCTTAAAAGTATTATCATTGGTGGTCGAATTCCGAATTACTACAAGTACGCAGACCGATTTACGCCAAGGCAATATGTGGATGAAGTGATGATGCATAATATCTATGACCCAGTGTTAACGTTTCAGGTCATTAATGGGTTTTCACTGAAGCGAGTAAATGCCAATTATCTTGATGATGATCGGGCAAGTATGCGCTATGCGACGCTTATGGAATGGAACAACATTGACTATCAGCCGTCCACACCTAAAAGAAGATTCAAAACATCGTTTCCTGTTCGTATCACAACCATTCAATATGAAATGAAGAAGATTTCTTCATTCGAAGAGTTCGCCGTGCAATGTGAGTATTACACAGATGTCGCAGCAAGCTACAAGTCAGACTTCGCTGTATTCCCGGAAATTTTCACATTGCAATTGCTGTCGTTCTTGCCGGAGAAAAGCCCAAGTCGAGCGATTCGGCGCTTAACGGAATTTACAGAAGATTATATTGAGCTATTTACTAATCTGGCAGTTAAATACAATGTGAATATTATTGGTGGCTCTCATTATGTGGAAGAAGAGGGTAAGATCTTTAATATTAGCTATCTTTTCCGCCGCGATGGAACGATTGAAAAACAATATAAACTTCACGTAACACCGAACGAACGGTTATTCTGGGGCATTTCTGGTGGAGATGAAGTGAAAGTATTTGATACAGATTGTGGGAAAATTGCGATTCAGATTTGTTATGACGTTGAATTCCCTGAACTCGGTAGAATCGCAACTGATAAAGGAGCCAATATTATTTTCTCTCCTTTTTGTACAGATGATCGACAAGGGTACTTGCGCGTTCGCTACTGCTCTCAAGCTAGAGCGATAGAAAACCAAGTCTACACAGTCATCTCTGGTACAGTTGGAAATCTTTCTGATGTGGCAAACATGGATATTCAATATGCTCAGTCTGGAATCTTCACTCCGTCTGATTTTGAATTTCCACGTGACGGAATCGTTGGTGAGTGTAGCCCGAACGTAGAAACCGTTGTTGTTGGAGATGTCGATTTAGAGATTCTTAGGCGGAACCGTCGATCTGGAAGTGTGAATCAACTGCGTGATCGACGAGATGATATTTATCACGTCGTATACAAACAATAAAAGTGAGAAGACGCCCCAACTTTTTTGTGGGCGTCTTCGTTTATGTTTTTGTACAGTGGCAAGACTAGGTGTTAAAAGGAGTTGAGAATTGTGAATTCACCTTTTACACCTGTGATTCTGAAACAAATTAGCTTACTAATCTTAATTGTTGCTGCAGTAATTTTTATTTATTCGATTCGATCGTACGATGGTGTTCAGACGTTAGTCATTAAAGATGTCCCACAAACTGTTCAAAAGAACGAAACTGCCGATCTTCAAGTATTTGTAGAAGATCATTTTGGTGAGCCTATCACAACTGCGAATGTTGTAGGCCATTATGTGTTGAATGAGCATGAAGTGGATGTACAATTCCATCATAAAGAAAATGGGTTATATGAAGGAGAGATTTTATTTTTTCTTTCAGGTCAATGGCGAGGGGAAGTAAGAGCAAATACATTCTCATCTGAAGAAAAACTTGCTATGATAGTAGATGTAAACTAATTGTAGGGAAAAAAGGAGAGAGTATGTTGGTTGTTTTTCCAACACTAGTAAAAACGACATTTATAGAACGACCAAATCGGTTTATCCTGCTTGTAAAGAGAGAAGACACAGGAGAACAGATTGAAGCCCATCTTCCAGACCCAGGCAGACTAAAAGAACTTCTTGTTGAACAGGCAACGATTTGGGTAGAATACGTTGATAAAAGCAGTCGCAAGACAAGCTGGACAGCCATCCTATGCGAAACAAAAGAAGGCAATCTTGTATCTCTGCAGACAACGATCGCGAATAAGCTAGCAGAAACGGCAATAAGAGAGAAACGAATCCCTTCCTTACGTAAATGGTCAATTGAAAAAAGAGAATGTAAGGTAGGTTCTTCTCGTTTTGACTTTCTTTTAAAAAACGATCAAGGTAAAAAACGGTTGTTAGAAGTGAAAAGCGTTACACTATCGAGGACAGGAGAAGGCTTTTTTCCTGATGCACCAACCGCAAGAGGTGCTCGTCATGTACAAGAGTTAACAAAGCTTACAGAACAAGGACGTTATGAAGCGGCCATTTTATTTGTTGCACAAAGAAATGATATTCGGTCTGTGGCTGTTGAGGCTATCATAGATCCAGCATTTGCCCAATCGATTATGGAAGCGAATCAAGCGAACGTTCAGATTGTAGCTGTAAGCACAAACCTGTCTAAAGATAAGATTGCCATTGGACAGGAAATTCCTTTTTTAATCTGATTTAATTGTAAATGAATGGTATAGTGTTGAGAAGGAATAGGCTATGAATGGGGAGAGCAAATGATTCGTACTTTTTCTAACGAAGATAGAGATGAAACCATTGATAAAATGGGAGAAGCAACGTATGATTTACTCGTTGTTGGTGGCGGTGTCACAGGAGCGGGGATTGCATTAGACGCATGCATACGCGGCTTAAAGACGCTTTTAGTTGATCAGCAAGATTTTGCTTCAGGTGCTTCAAAAAATTGGTCTAATCTGTTTCATGCTGAAATCCAGCATATGCACCATTTAGAAATGAAAATGTATAATGATTTATTTAAACAGCGTTTAATTTTAAAAGAGAACGCTCCACACCTGATTAAACAAACCGAATTGATCTTACCAACTTATAAAACTGGTCTCTTCACAAAATCATTTCGCTCAAAGCTACTCGATCGGCTCACCGAAATGGCATTTAAAGAGAAGCGAAAGCACATTACGAAGAAAGAACTAGCAAAGCTGGAACCTGCATTATCACTAAAGCATGCAAAGCACGCTTCTTTGTATAAAGAATTCCTTATAGATGAGTCAAGATTAGCTATCGATTTATTAAAAGAATCAGTAAAAAGAGGTCTAGATGCGCTTAATTATATGAAAGTAGAGAGTTTTCTCTATGAAAATGATAAAATAAGCGGTGCTCTTGTAGTCGATCAGAACAAAAACGAAGTACATAAAGTAACAGCAAAGCACGTTGTTAATGCAAGTGGTACAATGGTTGATTCCCTTCGCGTTCAAGATCGTTCTCTTACAAACATCGTCATTGACTCTGTCGAGGATTATTTTTTTACGGTGCCAAGAGACCGTATGCCCGTTCATCATGCCATGTACATCGAAACCGAACAACATCAGCTTGTTAGCTTGGTGCCGTATCGTCAGTCTATTATTGTTGGGCATTCTGTTCAAAAACAAAACGAGCGCACAAGTAATAAAGAGTTGCTCGATTTGTTAAATCGCACCTTTAGTGAGCACCCTTTAGAGGATGATGACATTGAAGCAAGCTGGGTCGTGAAGCGTCCATATCCAATTGATAAGAAGAAAAAGCATCACGAATATAAGCGACAGGAGTGGATTGAATCTCCATCAGGTCTTTTATCTGTTGTGTGTGGCCAGCATACGTTTTACCGCTCCGTTGCAGAACAAGTAGTGGGATCGTATATGCAAACAACTGCATCATAAAAGAAATTGTCAAAACCGATACAGTGACCATTTCAGGTGGATATGTAGGTGGCTTAGATGACTTTCTTTTCTATAAAAAGAAACGGACAGAAGAGGGCTTACAGTATGGCTTAACAGAGTACGAAGCCAATCAGCTCATTGACCGATATGGTTCAAATATAGGACAGCTTTACGTAAGGCTGCGGACGTTTGGGAAGCAAGCAAAAATGTTCGGCTTAAGTCCGGCAATTTTTGCTGAACTCCTGTATTGTATTGAAGAAGAATCGATTCTTAGTCCTGTTGATTTTCTTGTGCAGCGCACGGGTTATTTGTATATGGACAAAGCATTAACAATGACTGTCAAGGAACCGATTTTTCGTTATATGCGCGATCGCTTAAATTGGACAGAAGAGCAAGAGTTACGATTCCGAGAAAAGCTAGAGAGTGAAATCACTCAAGCCTATGAAACTTAACGTAACGTAAAATGCTAGATTTTTTGGAGGAGAACAAATGAATTATCAAAAGTTAGCTAAGAAGTGGAACGATTATTCAGCGTTAGAGCCAGATGTGCGAGAAGAATTAACGGAATTACTACAAGATGAGAAGGCGTTAGAAGACGCTTTTTATACAACATTAGCATTTGGCACAGGAGGGATGAGAGGGCTAATTGGTCCAGGTCCTAATCGAATGAACACTTACACTGTAAGAAAAGCCGCAAGAGGCCTGGCTTCCTTTATCGCTAAACGTGGAGAGGGTGCGAAAGCAAGAGGAGTCGTCATTGCATTTGATTCGCGACATAAATCTGCTAAGTTTGCTCATGAAGCCGCATTAACATTAGGAGCACAAGGAATCAAAGCTTATGTCTTTCATGACTTACGACCAACACCTGAGTTATCCTTTGCGGTTCGGCATTTACAAGCTGAGGCAGGTATTGTCATTACAGCGTCACATAACCCGCCAGAGTACAATGGTTTTAAAGTGTATGGCTCAGATGGTGGACAATTCCCTCCAGCTCTAGCAGATGAGTTAGTGGATTGTGTAAATGAAATAGAAGACGAACTAGGTATTGCGGTAGGCGATGAAAATCAATTAAAAGCTACTCAACTGTATGAAATCATCTCTGCAGACATTGATGACGCTTATAATGAAGAATTAAAAAGCATCTTGCTTCAAAAGGATTTGATTAAAGAGGCAGGAGATCAGTTGAAAATAGTCTTTACACCACTACATGGAACAGCAAATATTCCCGTTAGACGAGTTCTAGAAGATGTTGGGTTTAGCCAAGTAAGCGTAGTAAAAGAGCAAGAGCTGCCGGATCCTAATTTTTCAACCGTATCGTCTCCTAACCCAGAAGAGCATGCGGCGTTTAAAGAAGCGATTCGTTATGGGGATGCAGAAGGCGCGGATATTTTACTCGCTACAGATCCAGATGCCGATCGAGTCGGTCTCGCTGTGAAAAATGATGCAGATGATTATGTGGTGCTTACCGGTAATCAAACCGGCGCATTAATGCTTGATTACTTAATTTCGATAAAAGATGCCGGAGGGACGCTCCCGGATAATGGAATTGTTTTAAAAACGATTGTTACATCTGAGATTGGACGAGCTATTGCCGAACGGTATCAATTAACGTCTTTAGATACATTAACAGGATTTAAGTTTATTGGCGAAAAAATTGGAGAATATGAACGTACAGGTGACTATCAGTTTCTCTTTGGGTATGAAGAAAGTTACGGCTATTTAATTGGAGATTTTGTACGTGATAAAGATGCTGTACAGGCTTGTCTTTTTGCGGCTGAGCTAGCCCTTCATTACAAACAAAAAGGGTTAACCGTATATGAAGCACTTCAACAAGTGTTTGAGAAGTACGGTTTCTACAGAGAAGGACTTGAATCGTTAACCCTCAAAGGCAAAGAAGGCGTAGAAAAAATAGCAGCGATTATGACGAGCTTACGTGAGAATCCTCCAGAGAGCATGGCAGGCTTGTCTATTAACAAAATAGAGGATTATGAGACAGGACTCAGTATTTCACCAGAAAGTCAAAAAACAACACCAATTGATCTTCCGTCGTCAAATGTCTTGAAATACTTCCTTGAACAAGATGCGTGGTTCTGCGTACGACCATCAGGTACAGAGCCGAAAGTGAAGTTTTATTTTGGTGTGAAAGGTGAATCATTAGAAGACAGCGAGCAAAAACTTCAACAGTTAAAAGATGCTGTTATGGCGTATATCCACCAGTATACTGCTTAATAAATAGAAGACCTATCAAGCACTTTGCGACCGCAAAGTGCTTTTTTGTTTCATTTTCTAAGTTCGTACTTCATAGAATGAGTGAAAAGAGGAGGGACGATTGTGTCAACTAATTGGAGTGAATTAGAGCGATCAATTGCTGAAATAACAGAAATTGCAACGGGTTTTGGGTTAGATTTTTATGAAATGAGATATGAAATCTGTCCAGCAGATATTATTTATACATTCGGTGCTTATGGAATGCCGACTCGCTATAATCATTGGTCCTATGGTAAACAGTATCACCGAATGAAGCTACAATATGATCTTGGCTTAAGCAAGATTTATGAACTAGTGATTAACTCAGACCCTTGCTATGCTTTTCTACTCGATAGCAACACATTAATTCAAAATAAGTTGATTGTCGCCCACGTATTGGCACACTGCGATTTCTTTAAGAACAATATCCGATTCTCAAATACTAGAAAAGACATGGTTGAAAGTATGAGTGCCACAGCGGAACGAATTGCGAGATACGAGCATGCGTATGGGAAAGGAGCCGTTGAAGATTTTCTTGATGCGGTGCTTGCAATTCAAGAACATGTGGATCCAACACTTGTAAAACCACAAAAGAAAGACAGCGAACCAGCCAATTTAAAGAAAGCTACTGATTATGATGATTTGTGGGCTCTTGATGAAAAAGAGGAAAAGGTAGTAAAGCCAGTAAAAAAAACATTCCCGCAGCATCCAGAAAAAGATATGCTATTATTCATTGAAGAAAACAGTCGTCATTTGGAGTCATGGCAGCGAGATATTTTAACGATGATGAGAGAGGAAATGCTTTATTTTTGGCCACAGCTTGAAACGAAAATTATGAACGAAGGCTGGGCTTCATATTGGCACGCGAAAATATTAAGAGAAATGGATCTTACAAGTGACGAAGTCATTGAATTTGCTAAATTAAATGCAGGAGTCGTACAGCCGTCACAGACATCGATTAATCCATACTATCTGGGCATTAAACTATTTGAAGATATTGAACGTCGGTATGATCATCCAACCGAAGAAATGGTTCGACTTCAAGGCATTAAAAAAGGTAGTGGAAGAGAGAAAATCTTCGAAGTAAGAGAAATTGAATCAGACACTTCATTTTTAAGAAATTATTTGACGAGGGAATTTGTTGAAGAAGAAGATCTATACTTATTTCAGAAGCAAGGTAGCGACTATAAAATCACTGAAAAAGCATGGGGTTCGTGATCAGCTAACGCAATCAAGGGTAAACGGCGGTTTCCCTTATCTTGTAGTCACAGATGGTGATTACTTGAAAAATGGTGAGCTATACATTAAGCATGCGTTTGAAGGAACTGAATTGGATGTTAGTTATTTAGAAAAAGTGGTTCCCTATGTGTATCAGTTATGGGGAAGAACGGTTCATTTAGAGACGAGTGTAAATGGGAAGATGGTTACCTTTATTTACGATGGAAACAAAGTTCATCGAAAGTATATGTAAGGGTCAGTACAAAAGCGTATTCGGCGACGATTCTGTAATGAATGCGTCTGTCAAAAGCGCTTTTTTCTTTTAGTTTCTTTCATTCAATAGGGGGAACTTGTCGGGAGGCGTTCAAAAAAACATATGTAACCGTTTAGTAATCCTTTTTTAGGAACGAAAAGCTTAACAACAGGGAAGAAGCAGAGTGTAGTTTATTACCGCATTCCCTGAAAACGAGAGCGTCATCTTTAAGTGAAAATCCAGTTAAAAAATTTTCAAAAAAAAGCGTCAAATTGATTGACGCCTTATTGTTTTCAGAGTAAGATAAATTTTGTGACTAAAAATGTATTTCGTTAGTCTAAGGATTAAGGTGTAAAGAGGTGATTTGTTATGGAAACGTTTAGACGTTTAGCGAAGTATTACTTACCCGATAAGCGGTATTTTATTTGGTCTCTAATTGCATTGGTGTTTGTTACAGCCATCACCGTTATTTATCCAGTATTTTTACAAATTGCCATTGATGTAGGGATTACAGGTGGAGAGTATGGAATTATTCCTTATCTGGCCATTGGGTTAATAGGAATTATGGCTATAAAAGGTGTAGCCACATACGTAAACCAATATTTTGGGGATCTTTTCGGTGTTCGATCGGTTTATAGGCTACGAAAAGATTTATACAAAAAGTTGCAATATCTCCCTTTCCGCTACTATGACAATGCTAAAACAGGTGACTTAATGTCGCGGCTGACAGCAGATGTAGAAGCATTTCGCTTTTTCCTTTCTTTTGGTTTTGCCCAATTAGTTAACTTCGTCTTACTTGTTGGATTTGCTATGGTTGTCATGTTTTATTATTCCGTTCCCCTTACCTTAGTAACAATGGTTACACTCCCATTTCTAGCAGTTGCTGTTTACAAATTTGATCAGCGTGTTCATCCTGGCTTTCGTAAAGTCCGTCGTTCCCTTGCGCGGTTAAACACGAAAGTACAAGAGAATGTTAGTGGTATGCATACAGTTAAAGCGCTATCACAAGAGACAACGGAGAAAAATCGTTTTGGTTATACAAATGAAGACTATCGCACAAAAAACATTGCCATATCAAATGTATGGAGTACATATTTCCCGCTAATGGAGTTTATCGGCAACGTTTCTGCTGTTCTCCTTTTAGGTTTCGGAGGATATTTGGCAGTTCAACAACAGCTAACAGCTGGAGAGTTAACCGCATTCTTTAGTCTCGTTTGGTTTATTATTGGACCAATAATGAACCTAGGATTTGTGATTAACCAATTTTCTCAGTCAAAAGCTTCTGGAGAACGATTGCTAGAAATTTTAGATGAAAAAGAGCGTTATAATGGACCGGAAAAAACGAAGCCTTATGCAAAATTAAAAGGAGAGGTTCGTTTTGAAAACGTTAGTTTGCGCTATCATAATAAGGCTAAAAATGCGCTTACCGATTTAACTTTTAATGTGCCTCAAGGTTCAACCATTGGTTTGGTTGGTTCAACTGGTTCAGGAAAATCAAGTATTATTCAACTATTGATGCGCTTTTATGAAAAAACGTCCGGAGATTTACTAATTGACGGAAAACCGATTGAAGAGTACGACGTGAAGGAATTACGTCAAAACGTAGGAATTGTCTTACAACAAACCTTTCTTTTTTCATCGTCCATTCGCGATAATCTTGCTTATGGGAATCCTGATGCCTCTATGGAAGATATTATTGCGGCAGCAAAACGAGCTGATGCCCATGAATTTATAGAACAGCTACCTGAAGGGTACGACACAATCTTAGGAGAAAGAGGACTAGGGTTGTCAGGAGGACAAAAGCAACGAATTGCAATTGCCCGGGCAATGATTATGAATCCAAGCATTTTAATTATGGACGATTCAACAAGTGCAGTCGATATGCAGACAGAAGGAAAGATTCAAAAAGCAATGCGGGAAATTATGAAGGGACGAACAACGTTTATCATTGCGCACCGAATTTCTTCCGTCAAGCATTGTGACCAAATTTTTGTGCTTAATGAAGGAGAAATAGAAGAACGCGGTACACATGAGGAGCTACTCCAAGAACATGGAATTTACCGCAGAATTTACGACATTCAAAACCAAGATCAACATTATGTACTTCAACAGGCTTAAGGAAGTGGTGTATGATGGAAGAAGTGAGAAAAAAAACGCGTTTTCATTATCCTGTTGAACAAATTATTGAAAAACCGTTTAACTGGAAACAAATGGTGCGGTTGTTTAATTTCTTAAAGCCGTACGCAAAAACGCTTTTACCAAAAACGATACTAATGATGCTTTTCGCTACTGCTGTTCGTTTAGCAATTCCCATTTTCATTGGTGTATTTGCAGTTGGACAGCTAGAGCAAGGTGTGGCAACAACTCAAGATATGCTCATTTACGCGACGATTGTGCTCGGTCTTTATGCCGTTTCATACATTGCCAACTACTTTAGAATACGCTGGATGAACCAGCTTGGGCAATTTGTCATATTTGATATTCGAAAGAAATTGTTTGATCATATTCAGCATTTATCTCATCGCTTTTTTGATAAGCGATCAGCGGGTTCAATTCTCGTCCGTGTTATTAACGATGTGAACTCGTTGCAAGATTTATTTACAAATGGTGTTATTAACTTGTTAATGGATATCGTTATGCTTCTTGGAATTGTGGCGATTTTGTTTTACTTGAGTCCGGAACTTGCCGTTGTGATTTTAATTATCTTGCCCATTATGTTCTTTATCTCAACAAAGTTAAGAAGAAAAATCCGTCGAGCTTGGCAAACCGTTCGTTTGCGCCAGTCCCGGCTCAATTCTCACTTAAATGAGAGCATTCAAGGTATTCGCGTTACTCAAGCGTATGCGCAAGAACATGAGAACATGGACTTCTTTGATGATGTAAACACTCAGAATTATGAAAGCTGGCGCGAAGCAACGAAGCAAAATGCCATGTTTCGTCCATTTGTAGAAATGGCCAGTGCCATTGGCGGTGCCATTCTTATATGGTACGGAGCGTTTCTCATTCAAAGTGATGGTAGCGGATTGACATTAGGGGTCTTTGTATCCTTTGCTTTTTACATTGGCATGTTTTGGGAACCAATCTCAAGGCTTGGTCAAGTGTATAATCAGCTACTTGTTGGAATGGCTTCAAGTGAGAGGATCTTTGAGTTCTTAGATGAAGAACCGAATGTAAAAAGTAAGAAAGACGCAAAACCGTTAACGGATGTAAAAGGAAAAATGGTCTTCAAAGACGTTGAGTTTTCATATGACGACAAGCGAATGGCATTAAAAGGGATAAACTTAACGTTTGAAGCGGGAACCACTATAGCGCTAGTAGGTCATACTGGATCAGGTAAATCAACGATAGTAAACCTAATGAGCCGTTTCTATGACCCAACAAAAGGTGAAGTACTGTTAGATGATGTGAATTTAAAAGATATAAAAGTTGATGATCTTCGTAGCCACGTTAGCTATGTGCTACAAGATACGTTTATCTTTGCAGGCACTATCATGGAAAACATTCGCTTTGGTAATCCTCATGCAAGTGACGAAGACGTTATTCACGCTGCTAAAGCAATCGGTGCAGATACGTTTATTAGTAAATTAGAAAAAGGCTATGCCACAGAAGTAGAAGAGCAAGGAAGCGTCCTGTCAGTAGGTGAGAGGCAGCTACTTTCTTTTGCTCGAGCACTACTTGCTGATCCAAAAATCCTCATTCTGGACGAGGCGACTGCCAGTATTGATACAGAAACTGAATTGAAAATTCAAGAAGGGTTAAAGACGCTTCTTGCTGGTCGAACAGCCATTATGATCGCCCATCGTTTATCGACGATACGAGATTCTGATAATATTATTGTGCTTGAACAAGGCAATGTGATGGAACAGGGCACACATATCGAATTAATGACAGAAAAAGGCCTTTATTATCATTTAGTGAAATCACAGTACGCCGCTATTAAAGAATAAATAGGAGGGTCGTAGGAATGCTAGAGATGGTTCCTATGACCTTTTTACGTAAACCATAGAGGGTAACGTTATTTCCTTTTAAATTGATTGACTTTTTAGTTAAATGAGGTAGAATAGAAGCACTCTTTTATATAAAAAAAGAAATGGAATTGAGGGAGTAGAGATGAAATACGCATTCGCAAAACGAGTTCGACATTTGCAGTCATCAGTAGTAAGGGATATTTTGAAAATTGTTAATCAAGGAGATGTCATTTCATTTGCTGGAGGTCTACCAGATGATGGTCTGTTTCCCACACAAGCCATAAAGGACGCATTTACAAGTGCCTTTGAAAAAGGGAATAAAGCCTTTCAATATGGAGAAACAGAAGGATACCGTCCATTGCGAGAAGTGATCCTACAACGAATGGCTGTTAAGGGGATAAAAGGCTATTCGCCAGACGACGTCCTCGTTACAACGGGTTCGCAACAAGCCATTGATTTGCTCGCACGGGTCATGATTAGTCCTGGAGACGTTATTTTAACAGAAGAACCTACTTATCTAGCTGCTCTTCAAGTGTTCCAATCCTATGAAGCGCAAATTGTGTCAGTCCAGTGTGATGAAGATGGTATGGTAATGAGCGACTTAAATGAAAAAATTAAGCAATACAACCCGAAGATGGTTTATGTTGTCCCGACTTTTTCAAATCCATCAGGTCGTGTTTGGACATTAGCAAGAAGAAAAGAGTTAGTTCGCCTTATAAAAAAGCAACATGTACTTGTTTTTGAAGACGATCCATACGGTGATATACAGTTTACAAATGATTCATATACACCTATCGCTGCTCTCGATAACGGCTCTCACGTACTTTATACTAGTACATTTTCAAAAACGGCAGTTCCTGCTTTACGTACTGGTTGGATTGTGGGTCCGTATCAAATTGTACGAATGATGGCACAAGCAAAGCAAGCCAACGACTTACACTCAAACTCCTTGGCACACCAAGCTCTCTATGAATTGTGCCAAAATTTTGACCTTGATGGTCACATTCAGAGGATAAGTGAAGTGTACCGTACTCGTAAAGATGCAATGGTATACCATTTGCAGCAAGCAAGAAATGACGGATTACTACATTTTGTTGAGCCTAAAGGTGGAATGTTTTTATGGCTTGAACTTCAAGAACAAGTGAATGCCGAAGCGCTTCTTCCGAGAGCCGTTGAAAGAGGAATGGCCTATGTTCCAGGAGCGCCATTCTATGCACAGGATCCAAAAGCGAACACGTTAAGACTTAATTTTACCCATGCAACAGAAGATCAAATTGAAACGGGTATGAAAATTCTGGTTGAAATGCTTCAACAAGTAGATATGGAAAGAGCCCAATTAAAAAGTCGCTAAGCTTAGCGACTTTTTTTACATTTGTCTAAGTCTACGAACGCGTTCGTCAGCTGGTGGATGTGTAGAAAATAAGGAAGCGGCTTTTTTCTTTAGTGGATCTGCAAAGTAAAGTGAAGCTGTTGAACTTGATGCTTCTTCAACAGGTGTATGTGTATCTGTAATCCGTTCTAATGCTGTTGCAAGTGCTTCTGGATTTCTTGTTAGTTCCACTGCACTAGCGTCCGCTAAATATTCTCTGTTCCGTGAAATCGCTAGCTGCATGACAACTGCAATGATAGGCGCTAGTAAAACGAGAAGAAGAGCGATTATCATAATGAGAGGATGTTTATTATTGTTGTTTCGTCCTCCAGAAAAAATAAAAAACCGCATACCAATATCGCTAAGAATGGCAATAGCAGAAACAAGGGCAACTGCTATTGTAGAGAGACGGATATCATAATTTCGTATATGTGCAACTTCGTGAGCTAAAACACCTTCAATTTCTTCTCGATTCAAACGGTTCATCAAACCAGTTGTTACTGCTACAGCGCCTGATTTAGGCGATATTCCTGTTGCAAATGCATTAGGGCTCGGATCATCGATGATATAGATTCGAGGCATCGGAATTCGCGCAGCAATTGACAATCCCTCTACAGTGTGCCATAGAAAAGCTTGATCCGTTGATGAAGTAATTTCTCTAGCATGATTCATGCGCATAACAACATTTGTACTTGTTGTTATCATGAAGATGGTATAAACGGTAGCGATTACACCAGCAAAGATTGCCCCACTAATATAATCACCTGCCCTCACATACGTAACAGCTGAGCCAATACCAAGAACAATGACGATGAACAAGCAAACAAGAAAAACAGTATTTCGTTTATTACGAGCAATTTGCGTATAAAACAAGCGGCTCAACCTCCTTAAAACGTAACTTGAACAGGTTCTTTCTCTTCGTCAGGGATGTCAAGCATATCATTCCTAGTAAAGGAATGAGTAGAAGCAACAATGTTTTGTGGGAAAGATTCAATTTTTGTATTGTAGCGCATAACCATTGAGTTATAAGCTTGTCTTGCATAAGCAATTTTATTTTCTGTCCCGCTTAACTCTTCTTGTAGATGTAAAAATTGTTGATTGGCTTTTAAGTCAGGATAGGATTCACTCAAGGCAAATAGTTGACGTAAAAGACCGTTTAGCTCTGCATCCTCTTGCAATCGCTCGTTCCGACTTGCATTTGGTTCGGCAATGGTATTTCGCTTTTCAATAACTAAAGCTAATGTTTCTTTTTCATGTTTAGCGTAACCTTTTACCGTTTCAACTAGATTTGGAATTAAGTCATAGCGTCGTTTTAGTTGAACATCAATTTGTGCCCAAGATTCCTCTACCCAATTTCGGTGTTTAATTAGGGAGTTATAGCTTCCGGCCCACAAAAGTCCAATTACTACAACAATACCAATGAGAATAATGACAATCATAATGTTCCTCCTTCTTTCTTCTTCTTTATAGTTACGGATGTATACACATATAGGTTTCTATTTTTATTAAAACATACGACCACAAAATAATGGAAATTTAAAAAGATGGCATGAAAAGACCGAATAGCCATAAAGTAAAGAGAAATGATTTGACTTCCATATAAGAGTACGTTACGATTTTGATAGCGCTTACATTTTTAGATTTGTCTTTTTCGGTCTGATTCTGAACGACCGCTCATATTAACGGAGAAGAGGAGAGCACATAATGACTTTGACAAAAGATCAACTTATGATTCGGGATATGGTACGTCAGTTTGCACGAAAGGAAATTGCCCCATTAGCTGTTCAGCTTGATCAAGAGTCACGATTTGCAGATGACATCTTTAAAAAATTAGGAGAATTAGGTGTTTTAGGTATTCCATTTCCTGAAGAATATGGTGGCTCTGGAGGCGACACGGTCTCTTATGCATTAGCTGTTGAAGAAATCGGCTACGCTTGTGGTGGAACAGGGTTAAGTTATGCAGCGGCAGTTTCACTTGGTGCAAGTCCAATCTATTATTACGGTACAGAAGAACAAAAGCGACAGCATCTCACGCCTCTTGCAAAAGGACAGTCGCTTGGTGCCTTTGGGCTTACTGAGCCAAATGCAGGATCTGATGCTGGAGGAACCCAAACGAAAGCCCGTTTAGAGGGGGATGAATATGTTATTAACGGTGAAAAGTGTTGGATTACAAATGCTGAATATTCTCGAACCGTCATTGTTACGGCTGTTGTCGGTCAAAAAGAAAACGGCAAAAAAATGATTTCAGCGTTTATAGTTCCAACAGATACACCTGGTTTTAAAATTTCATCCAACTACGACAAGATGGGGGTTCGGGCTTCGAATACATGTGAGCTTGTTTTAGAAGATGTCCGTGTTCCAAAAGAAAATCTATTAGGTGATCCAGACAAAGGATTTAGTCAATTCTTATATACACTTGATGGAGGAAGAATCTCCATAGCGGCTCTTGCAGTAGGTATTGCACAAGCAGCTTTTGATCGTGCATTAGCGTATTCAAAAGAAAGAAAGCAGTTTGGTAAAGCAATAAGCTCGTTTCAAGCAATTCAGTTTAAGCTTGCGGATATGGCAATGGAAATTGAACTGGCAAGAAACATGGTGCATAAAGCCGCACAGCTAAAAGATAGTGGGAAAGCATTTGGAAAAGAAGCAGCATATGCTAAGCTCTTTGCCTCTGAAATGGCAACGCGTACATGTAACCAAGCACTGCAAATTCATGGTGGCTACGGCTATATGCGTGAATATGAGGTGGAACGAATGTTAAGAGACGCGAAGTTACTAGAAATTGGTGAAGGGACATCAGAAATTCAGCGTCTTGTTATCGCTAGACATTTAGGCTTAGGTAGATAAAGAAAGGAGCTCATTTCATGATTCAGTCCATTCTCATTGCAAACCGCGGCGAGATTGCTTCCCGTATTATCCGAACGTGCAAAAAAATGAACATTCGCACCGTGGCAATTTATTCAGAAGCGGATCGAGATGCAGAACATACAGTACTAGCTGATGAAGCGTATTTGGTTGGAGAATCGAGTGTAAAAGAAAGTTATTTAAATCAAGATCGAATCTTACTTATTGCGAGAGAAGCAAATGTTGACGCTATCCATCCTGGTTATGGGCTTTTATCAGAGCAAGCCATTTTTGCTGAGAAGTGCCGCGCGGATGGGTTTTGTTTTATTGGACCGGATGCATCTGTCATTTCCCTTATGGGGGATAAGCTGCAAGCTCGAAAAACGATGATGGAAGCAGGAGTGCCGGTTATTCCTGGAACAGATGCAGTGGAAACGATTGAAGATACATTGTTCGAAGCAAATCATATAGGTTATCCGGTTATGTTGAAGGCAGCATCAGGTGGAGGAGGTATTGGCATTACGATCTGCCGCAGTGATGACGATTGCCAAAAAGCGTTTGAAAAAAATAAGAAACAAGCTGCTTTATTTTTTGGAGACGGGGCGCTCTATATAGAAAAATATGTAGAAAATCCAAGACACATCGAGTTACAAGTATTAGCTGATGGAAAAGGTCATACACTTGTTTTTGGTGAGCGAGAGTGTTCCGTTCAAAGAAGACATCAGAAGATTATTGAGGAGGCACCATCGCCTTTTTTAACGGATGAGCGTCGTCAAGAAATGATCAATATGGCATTAAAAGCAGCTCAAGCGATTCAGTATCAAAATGCTGGGACTATCGAATGCCTTGTTGATGAAGACGGAATGTTCTATTTTTTAGAAATGAACACGAGGCTTCAAGTTGAACACCCGGTAACAGAAGAGATTTACAAGCTTGATTTAGTGGAATGGCAAATCCGAATCGCTTCAGGAGACACGTTGCCGTGGAAGCAGCATGAATTAAGGACAACAGGACACGCCATCGAAGCAAGAATCTATGCTGAAGACCCGGTACGCTTTTTTCCATCACCTGGGACTGTGAAAGAAATTGAACTGCCAGAAGCGCCGCACATTCGTCACGAATGTCCGATTAAAGCAGGTAGCGTCATTAGTCATTTTTATGATCCGATGATTGCGAAGCTCATTGTTCATGGAAAAGATCGTAATGATGCGATAGCAAAGCTTGAAAACGCATTAAATGACTATAAAGTGATCGGGATTAAAACGAATATCCCCGCGATAAAAGCGATTGTCGATCATCCTATTTTCAAACAAGGGGGAGCAACGACTGCTTTTATGGATACGTATAAAGACGAACTAACAAGACGAATTCAGGAGGTTAACCAATGAGTTATATTAAAGCATCTATGGCAGGAAACGTGTGGAAAGTAGTTGTGTCGGTTGGTGATCAAGTGGAACAAGGACAAGAAGTAGCCATTTTAGAGTCAATGAAAATGGAGATTCCAATTGAATCAGAGGTGGCAGGAACGGTGAAAGCCATTCTTAAACCAGAAGGTGAGTTTGTCAACGAGGGAGATTATTTAATTGAACTTGACTAACGAATTCTTGAAAAAAGAAGGAGCAGAAGTTGTTACGTTAACACTCGATCGACCACAAGCAGCGAACGCCTTATCGACGCAGCTGTTAAAAGAACTAAACGTTCAAGTCGAAGCATTACGGAACGATTCTCAAGCAAGGGTTGTCATTATACGTTCGGCTGGTGAAAAAGCTTTTTGTGCAGGTGCTGATTTAAAAGAACGTATTGCCATGACAGAAGAAGAAGTTCGTGAAGCTGTGAGGTTAATCGGGGATACTATTCAAGCAATATCCACACTACCTCAGCCAGTCATTGTCGCGGCAAATGGTCTAGCATTAGGAGGTGGATTGGAATTGGCCCTTGCGGCAGACTTACGGGTATTCTCAGAGAGTGCTCAATACGGTTTAACTGAAACATCTTTAGCAATCATTCCAGGTGCAGGAGGAACACAGCGCTTAACGCGTATGATTGGTGTCGGTAAAGCAAAAGAGTTAATTTATACAGCTAGACGTATAAGTGGTAAAGAGGCTGAACATATTGGGCTTTGTGAATACGCTGTCTCCTCTGCACAGGTGTATGAAAAAGCAGTTGAGCTGGCGACAGTTATTGCACAAAATGGTCCAGTGGCAATCCGGGCTGCAAAACAAGCCATAGATGTAGGTCTTGACTGCACAATGGAGGATGGATTAAAGGTTGAAAACAATGCGTATCAACAAACGATATATACGGAAGATCGAATGGAAGGATTAAACGCATTCAAAGAAAAAAGAAAACCCCGTTATCAAGGGCGCTAGAGGTGAAGGCTATGAGTATTGAAGAGCGATATAAAGAAAAAGTAGAGACGATTCACCAAGGTGGTCAAGAAAAATATCATCAGCAAAACGAAGCGAAAGGAAAACGCTTTGTACGGCAACGGCTTGCACTGTTATTTGATGATGGTTTAGAGACTGAAGATGGCATGTTTGCAAATTCAGAAGCAGAAGGTTTACCTGCTGATGGGGTTATTTGCGGAACCGGGAAAATAAACGGTAAAACTGTTTGTGTCATGGCGAATGATTCCACAGTAAAAGCTGGCTCATGGGGGGCGCGGACAGTTGAAAAAATCATTCGCATCCAAGAAACGGCTGAGAAATTAGCAGTACCAATGCTGTATTTAGTTGATTCAGCTGGAGCGCGTATTACTGATCAAATTGACATGTTTCCAGGTCGTAGAGGTGCGGGCCGAATTTTTCATAATCAAGTAAAGCTTTCTGGTAAAATTCCTCAAGTATGTATTCTCTTTGGCCCATCAGCCGCTGGTGGCGCTTATATTCCAGCGTTTTGTGATGTTGTCATTATGGTTGACGGAAATGCGTCCATGTATCTTGGCTCGCCTCGTATGGCGCAGATGGTTATCGGTGAGGATGTTTCCCTTGAAGAAATGGGTGGTGCATCTATGCATTGCCGTGTGTCTGGCTGTGGCGATATGCTTGCAAAAGATGAATTAGAAGCAATCGATTTAGCAAGAGAATATATTGGCTATGTCCCACAAAGTTATAAAGGTCGAGTACCTCTATCGGAGGCAATCCCGCCTAAAGATTTACCTAAAACAATTGAAGAGATCATTCCAGAAAATCAAAATGCGCCTTTTAATATGTACGATCTATTAGATCGACTGGTAGACGATAACAGCTTCTTTGAAATTAAAAAGCTCTTTGCACCTGAACTTATTACTGGATTTGCTCGTTTAAACGGAAGAACGATTGGCATTATAGCAAATCAACCTAAAGCAAAAGGCGGGGTATTATTTCACGATTCAGCAGATAAGGCAGCGAGGTTTATTACATTATGCGATGCCTATCACATCCCATTACTATTTCTGGCTGATATTCCTGGCTTTATGATTGGGACAAAAGTAGAACGTGCGGGTATCATTCGTCATGGTGCAAAAATGATTTCAGCGATGGCTGAAGCGACGGTTCCGAAAATTTCTGTAGTTGTTCGTAAAGCATATGGTGCTGGACTTTATGCGATGGCAGGACCTGCATTTGATCCCGATTGTTGCTTAGCTTTACCACAAGCACAAATTGCTGTTATGGGACCAGAAGCCGCTGTAAATGCAGTTTACGCAAATAAAATCGCAGCATTAGCTCCGGAAGAAAGAGCCGCATTTATTGCTGAAAAAAGAGAAGAATACAAAGAAAATATTGATGTGTATCGACTTGCTTCAGAATTAGTCATTGATGGGGTTGTTAATGGAAATGATTTACGCGAAGAGTTAACACGAAGGTTCGCTTTATATGAAACCAAAGAAGTAGTATTTACAGACCGCAAACACCCTGTATACCCCGTATAGTGCGATAACGTTTAAAAAGACTTAAGAAATTAAGTCTTTTTATTTGTCATTATGAGCCTGTGTAACTACATTTTATCGTTATAATTACTTCCTTTTATTTCCTTAAAAAATTTTTTTAATAAACATACATAGAAAACGAGAGACCGTGACATTCTATAGTTACACAGGGAGGTGAAACATAATGGCAGATAACAGAAGTTCAAATAACCTAGTTGTACCTGGTGTACAACAAGCAATTGACCAAATGAAGTACGAAATCGCTTCAGAATTTGGTGTTAACCTTGGTCCTGAAACAACTGCACGTGCTAACGGTTCAGTTGGTGGGGAAATTACTAAACGTTTAGTTAAAATGGCTGAACAACAAATGAGTGGCGGTTACCAAAAATAATTAAATACAATGGAACAAGAAAAGAGACGATAAACTCGTCTCTTTTTTTTTAGCGAATACGTTGTTCGTTTTCTGGGTTGAAGAAATGGGCTTTATTCATATTTAATGCAAGCTCAATCGTATCTCCACTTTGTGCAGTCGTTCTAGAATCGACACGTGCAACAAATTCTTGACCTTCAATTGAAGAATAAAGTACAGTTTCAGCACCTGTTAATTCAGCTACATCAATTAAAGCATCAATTTTAGTTCCTTCTGATGAAGAAATGAAAATAGGCTCATCATGAATATCTTCAGGGCGAATGCCAAGAATGAGTTCTTTATCTGTAAAGCCTTGTTCACGTAAAACAGATAGTTTTCCTTCTGGAACCTCAATACGCTGATTGTTGATAACAAAATCCTTACCATCTAATTTACCACTTAAGAAGTTCATAGATGGGGAGCCAATAAAGCCACCAACAAATACGTTTTCTGGATTATCATACACATCTTTAGGTGTCCCAATTTGTTGAATAAGACCGTCTTTCATAATAACGATGCGAGTCGCCATTGTCATTGCTTCTGTCTGATCGTGAGTTACATAAATCGTTGTTGTTTGTAAACGTTTATGAAGTTTTGTGATTTCAGCACGCATTTGTACACGTAGCTTTGCATCTAAGTTTGAAAGTGGCTCATCCATTAAGAATACTTGTGGATCACGTACTATAGCACGACCTAGTGCAACACGCTGACGCTGACCGCCTGACATCGCTTTTGGCTTACGATCTAGCATTTCTTCTAACCCTAAAATTTTTGCTGCATTATCAACACGTTTTTTGATTTCGTCTTTTTTGAACTTTCTCAATTTCAATCCGAATGCCATATTGTCGTAAACGTTCATATGTGGATACAACGCATAGTTTTGGAATACCATGGCAATATCGCGATCTTTTGGCGCTACGTCATTCATGCGCTTATCGCCAATAATCAAATCACCTTTTGATATTTCTTCAAGTCCAGCAATCATACGAAGCGTAGTTGATTTACCGCACCCTGATGGACCCACGAATACGATAAACTCTTTGTCCTCAATATCAAGATTAAAATCTGAAACTGCCGTTACATCTCCATCATACACTTTGTATACATTATTTAATTGAATTGACGCCATTTTTCTTCCCCCTCGTTTTTAACTAAATTTATTGTAAACCCTTTCATAAGATGAAAGCTATGTACAGCTTGCACAAAGAATGACAATATGGCTTTGTGCAAACTGTACATGAATCAAGTTGGCTGGTGCATAAACAAATGCGTAAGCGCTGCATGAGAGAATATGCGTAAATCAAGCCCTGTTTGGGCGTTGAATTTATCAAGTCGGTACTGAAGACTATTTCGATGTAAATGAAGTGCTTTAGCTGTTTGTGATGTATTCAAATTATTTTTGAAGAATACAGTGATTGTATGTAACAATTCTTCATCGTGAAGCAGCTCGTTTGAAAGAAAGTGACTGCGCAATTGTTCAAATTCGGTGTTATGCAGCTGCTGTTTTAATTCAGCTAAACTTGATTCAGTGGCACTGAAAATATGGGTTGAACGTTTCTTGTCCATTTGTTTTAAAAAAAGCTTTTTTTCAAATGACAGTCTTGTTTTACATTGATTTGAGTGAATAGGAATGCCTAAAAATGTATAAAGGATTGTATAGAAATCTGACTCAATTAATTCCGTTAAAGCATCTAAATCATATTCACGATAATCAGATGGAAACAATAGCAAACCATTCGTATTGCTTTCCCAAATCATAAGGGTAGAGATAGGGAAGAATGATAAAATTGCTTCTCGAAACGAGTCATAATCATCGATAGGTTGTTCAATATAAAAATGTAAAGCGGTGAACGTTCCAGCATTTGGTGGTTGTTCACCAACAGCATATAGATAATTTGACCATTCTTGTTCCTCAGCTGTGGCTGGTCGTGGTGTATGATCCACCTCTGTTAACAGCAAGGATAAAAGCGTTCGTTCACGTTGTGTAATCTTTAACCGATGAAAATAGAAAACGTGTTGTTTATACTGAAAAGAAATACGGTCTGATACGTTATCACTAGGATGCCAAAATGCATGTGAAAATGTTTGGTTTATGGTTTCATTCATTTGAAAACATACCTTTCTGTTGATCGCTTGTGTGTAGTATAACAAAAAAAAAGCTCGAGATTGAGCTTTTTAATCCTGTTTTTCCTTTGTAATTGGCATGTCTTCTTCAATTTTTCCGCCAGTATGCGGATCAACACGTCCACCATGTAAACCTTCGTTTACATAGCGGTCAATATCAAGTTCGTATTCTTTACGGCTATCCAAATCTTTTCGTTCCTTCATTTTACCATCCCTCCTCTTAATAGAATGGCAAAATGATTAGATTTTATGCTTTGGTTGGTGTTCTTCTTCATAAACGTGATAGAGCATTAAGTCATGTACAGCTTGCTTTAACTGCTCATCCCTTATTTTTTTCTCAACTTGCGCACCCTCCCACGTAATGGAACCATCAAAGTGATAAGTGCCAGATATGAACTGTCCTTTAAAGTAAAAAGAAAAAGCCCAACTTTGCTTCTGAGTGCGTTGATATAAGGGTTTATATTGGAAATGTACAAGCATTCGAATCGCTCCTTTATCAAGTTGTAAAGGGTTACATAATTCAGTCTATCATAGTGTTCGTTTTCTGTGGGAACAAAAATAAGCTATACTAAGGACAAAGCGTTTAAATTCTTTTTTTGAAGGAGGCAGTTTGCTGCTAAGAAGCAGTAAGCGTTTAATGTGCAATGGATTTTGTTAGTTCTTCTTCTCGCTGTAGTAGGTGCAATTGTCGGTGCAGCAACTAATGCGCTAGCGATTAGGATGTTGTTTCGACCTCATCGAGCGTACTATATAGGAAAGTGGCAACTGCCGTTAACACCAGGATTATTACCGAGAAGACAGCAAGAGCTCGCAACACAGATGGGAAATCTAGTAGCGAATCATTTATTAACAGCCGAAGGGTTAAGTAAAAAATTAACGAGTGACATGTTTTCAAAGGAGCTCACTGATTGGGTAAGTGGGCGAGTGAAACAATGGTTAACAAGCGACAATACAGTTGAATCAATGTTAAAACCACTATTATCTATTGACAATGGTAAAGACCAGCTTGTTATTAAATCAAGGATGTGGTTAAAAGAACGACTGAAACAGTATGTACAGAAGCACCAAGATACAGCAGCAAAGCAACTGGTTCCACAGGAAATTCAGTCTGCTATCGTAAGCTATTTGCCAGGTCTCTCAAAAACGATGGTTTCAAAAGCGAAAGTATATGTAGAAAGTGCAGAAGGCCAAGAAAAAATGGCTGCTATGGCGACGAACTTTTTGTCGTCAAAAGGCAAGTTTGGTGGAATGGTTTCAATGTTTCTTTCCAGCGAAAAAGTAGTGGAGATGGTTTATCCAGAAATTGTTAAATTTTTGGATGATGAAAAAACAACAGAGATGCTTCATGGTTTACTTGCTCGTGAGTGGGAGCAGTTACTAGAAAAACCTGTATCGTCATTTGAAGCAGAAAAATATATTGACACCGTCATTGATAAAGCAACGGTTGGTTTAGAAAAGAACATCCCGCTTTTAAATTGGTACGATGCACCTCTTCAAACATGGACAACGCCATATATTAATCAAATTGTCGATAAGTGGGCCCCTCAACTTGTTCGTGTAACAACAGGTTATATAGAGGTGCATTTAACGTCCATTATGAAGAGCTTGCGCTTAAATGAAGTGATTGAACAACAGGTAGCATCCTTTTCTATGGCGAATTTAGAAGAGCTTATTATGAAGATTACAAAGAAGGAATTGCGATTAATTACGCTATTAGGAGGCGTAATTGGAGGAACCGTTGGTCTGATTCAAGCGCTAATTGTTCATTTTTTTTATTAGGAATGGTCGTATGACGTGAATTCTGTCGACTGACGTGTTATAGTCGGTTGGTAGGGAGTGATAAACATGAGTATGACATATGATAAGGCACATGAATTAAAAGACGCACTTGAACAAAGTGATGAGTTTAAGGCGCTTCATGAGCTACATGCACAAATTGAAGCAGATGAAATTGCAAAAAAAATGCTTGAAAACTTTCGTAAGCTTCAGCTAGATCTTCAACAAAAGCAAATGCAAGGTATTCAAATTTCTGAAGAAGAAGCGCAACAAGCACAGCAGCAATTTGAACTTGTTCAGCAGCATGAGTTGATTTCAAAACTGATGGAAGCAGAGCAACAACTTAGTGTAATTATTACAGAGTTAAATAAGATTATTACTGAGCCATTGGAGAAGATCTACGGCGATCCTTCTCAAGAACAGTAATGAAGTAAAAGCTTGTCACTTGTTAAAAGTGGCAAGCTTTTTTTAATGGATCCTTGTTCTACTTCATCTAAAAATGCATAAAACTTAAACAAGGTTAGGTCCAGCTATACAACATGAGCTTCATGAAGGAGGAACACGTTTGAAAACCTATAACTTGTTAGTCATGAACATTGATAAACTGTTTTTAGAAGGGGAAGCCAAGGCATCAAAAAAGACGAAAATGGCGATGGCATACTTAGAAAAAAAGCAAGTATCCGTTGTGTTGGTGACAAATCATTCCTTTTCGTATGCAAAAAAAATTGCCCGAAATGTAAAATGCGACGCAACCATTATTGCTCACGGAGGCTCCTTTATATCCGATACAGACCAAAACGAGTGGTACAATCGACCGTTAAGTCTTGAAACAACGTTAGATCTGTGTCATGTTATGGAACGATTTGATTGTGAGGTAAAGCTACAGTATGGCGATTATTGCGCATCTATTCGCCCACAGCACAAACAAACACTTTTAGCGAGAATGTCTTTTAATGCTCCTGGTGAGCAAATTCTGTACCCGTTAACGTATGTGGACTCCTTGTATGAGCACGTTCTGAAGGAAGGGAAAGGGCCGTTAAACGTTAGCCTTAAATGCGACGAGCAAAAAGATCTAGACTATATTTGTGAGATTGTTAAACAAGAGATACCTGAATTAAACGTTATGAAAACGAATAAAGGCGAATGCTTTGTTGTTGGTGCAGGTGCTGAAAAAGAGCGAGCACTTCAATGGCTTGTAAAGCGCAATCAGCTCTCTTTAGACCAAGTCATTGTTGTGGGAGTGGGCGAGGAAGATTCTGAAATGATCGCAATGGCAGGTTTAGGTGTAGCGATGGGAGACGCGACAGAATCGGTGAAAGAAAAAGCAAATTGGGTTACTCGTACTATGAATCAAGGTGGATTAGCATACATGGTTCATGAAGTGTTCCGTAAGCAGTTAAATATGCAATTGAAAGAGTGAACCTAAAGCCCTAGCGGCTCATCCGCTAGGGCTTTTATTAACGTGCAAACAAAATCATCTTGCCCTGGTGAGTTAAACGGTGAGTTAAACTTTGGGCATTTGCTTCTTCTAGCTTTGCTTTTGCTACTTGAATTGCAGATTCTTCGGATTCCGCTTCAATGCGCTCATTTAAAACTACAGAACTATCTTTATTAAATGCTGTTAAAAAATACGTCATAACAACCTCCTGATAACGTTTTCATTAAGTGTATCATGGATAGAGTGTGTATTCACCTATTTTTAACTTAATGAATAGAGTAAAGAAAAAGGGGGAATACAACATGAGAAACGAAGAAATGATGTCGCTTTGTCAACGCTATACGAACTACCCTGTTAACGTTTCTTTAACAAATGGCGAGGAATTTGAATCGGTTATTGAATATGTGGATCAAGAAAACGTCTATGTACTTTATCCGGTTGATCAGAATGAATACCCAATGCAAATCACTCAACTTGAAGGGTTTCATTCTGCCAACGAACCTCATCGCTATGGGTATGGGTATGGTTATCCACCTCCGTATGCGTATGGTGGTTTTCGTCCATACGGGTGGAGAAGATGGGTATTGCCTTTAACGGCACTAGCAGCGATCTCTTTACTATAGGGCTACTCACATGAGTTGTCCTTTTATTACATAATCGTGGAGTAATAGTCAAATAAATACGTGAGATTACGTAATTTACGAACTTAAATGGCGTTTCCCGTTAAAATTATGTAAAATGTATTACAAGTGAAACGATAGAGAGGATGCTGAAAATGGAGAAGTATGATATTTACTTAGTTGAAGATGAAGAAAACTTATCAGAAGTTTTAAAAGCATATATGCAAAAAGAAGGTTGGAATGTTACAGTCTTTGATAATGGAGATGCGGCGGTTGATGCAGTGGCGGACAAGCCTCACTTATGGGTGTTAGATATTATGCTTCCAGGCACAGATGGGTATCAAGTATTAAAAGCAATAAAAAATGAAGAAGATACGCCGGTAATTTTTATTTCTGCAAGAGATCAAGATTTGGATCGTGTGTTAGGGCTTGAAATGGGAAGTGATGATTATTTATCAAAACCATTCTTGCCACAAGAACTCATTATTCGTGTAAAGAAAATTTTAAATCGGGTTTACGGTTCAAGTACATCAGACGTACAAAAAGTCGAATTAAACGCATATACAATTGATCCTATTGGACGTACGATCATTGACACAGAAGAGAATAATGAAGCGGTTGATTTAACAACGAAAGAAATGGATCTAATGCTATTGTTATCAGCCGAAATTGGTAAAGCCTTCTCAAGAGAGAAAATTATCGAGCATGTATGGGGCGATAATTACTTTGGATCTGAGAGAGCTGTTGACGACGTCGTCCGCCGGGTTCGTAAGAAAATGCCGCGTATTCATTTAGAAACGCTTTATGGGTACGGGTACCGGATCTTATCCTCATGATAAAAATTAATTTAACGAGACGAATATGGCTTGCATTCGTTTCGTTAATTGTGCTTGTCGCACTCTCTATTATTATTGTTTATCCCATTTCAATTCGTGGGGCGCTGACAGAAGAGACGTACCAAATTATTGATAACAGTGTCCGGGACCAATTAATGCAAGAAGATGCAAACTGGGAGACGTTCCTGAGCCAGCAGCCGGGGTTTTACCAATCTAGGCAGGAGCAACGAGCGACGGTTTCGTTTTTAATTGAAATTACCGGATCAACGTATGCCATTTATAATACGCCAATTGATGTGGTACCTGACCCACCAGTTCACGAAGAGATGCGTCAAAACGCAGTTGATCAAAATACACAAACAGGCCGATATGAAACGACATTTGGTGGGCAAACTCTCTTTTATACGGTGAATGATTTAGTTAGTCCGATTGAAGGTTCCGATTTATATTTGATCACCTATATGTGGGACACGTATCGTGATGAAATGGTCCAGAATCTTTGGGAGCGACTGCTTTATTTATTATTGCTCACAAGTGCACTAAGCTTACTTCCTGCCATTTGGTTAAAGCATTATTTGCGACAACCATTAGCCATTTTAGAAAATCACCTAGAACAAATTGCAAATCGAAACTGGCAAGAGCCGTTAAAATGGGAAGGGGACGAAGATTTTGAGCGTCTTTCGTATCAATTTGAACGAATGCGACAAAATTTAAATAGCTATGATCGCGCTCAGAAAACGTTTATTCAGCATGCTTCTCACGAATTGAAAACACCGATTATGGTCATTAAAAGCTATGCTCAATCAGTAAAAGATGGCATTCTACCAAAAGAAGATCTTGGTAAGACAATGGATGTTATTACAGAAGAAGCGAATCGGATGGAGCGTCGAGTCATTGATATGCTTTACTATACAAAGCTTGACCAGATGCAAAAAGAGCAGCTTAAAGTAGAAGAGTTTCCTTTTGGAAAGCTTGCGTATCAGATTGAAGAGCGATTTCGTTATCAAAGAGATGATGTGACCATTGATGTACAAGGTGCAGATAAAACACTAAAGGCAGACATCGAACAATGTGAAGTGCTCCTAGAAAATTTAGTCGAAAACGGATTGCGCTATGCTAAACGTCAATTAACTATCCGTGCGGAAGAAGATGAGCGCTATTCATATATCATTGTTGAAAACGAAGGAGACCCAATTGATGCAGATCTCAGCAAATTGTTTAGCCCATTCTATAAAGGAAATAAAGGGAAATTTGGTTTGGGGTTAGCCATTGTTAAGCAAATTGCCGAATTGCATCATGGATTCGCGAAGGTAGACAATATTGAAGAAGGCGTTCGATTTACCATTGGACTGCCAAAACCTTATCAAGCACAGGATGTAAAACAAAAGAAAAAAGAAAAGAAACGATCATAAAGGTTTGATCTTGTCATAGTCACTGTGGCAGGGTCGAGCTTTTTTTTAGATTCTTTAAGAAGAAGCGTTCATACGATAAGAGCTGTATATGCTATACTAATGAAAGATTAAAATGTTAAAGAGGTGACCGTTATGGAAAAAGGAATAAAATACCATCAAGTGGGGGAAGCGGTTAATCGGTACTTGTTAATAAAGACGGCGACGAAGCAAATAGCGAGTAACTCAAAGCCATTTTTAACCTTAATTTTAGGTGATCATACAGGAGAAATTGAAGCGAAATTATGGGGTGTCTCGCCAGAAGACGAAGGCACATTTGTCAATAAAACGATTGTACATATACAAGGTGACGTGATTGATTATAGAGGACGTACCCAACTGAAAATTGCGAGCATTCGTCCCACTAGTCCAATGGATGGAGTGGAAATTAATGACTTTGTGCGCTCCGCGCCATTGTCAGCTGAAGACATGCTTGATGAGGTTAACCAATTTATTTTTGATATTCAAAACCCAAATATCCAGCGCATTACCCGTTACATTGTGAAGAAGCATCAAACCGCGTTTGTTGAATCTCCAGCAGCTACGAAAAATCATCATGAATTTATGGGTGGATTGGCTTTTCACGTTGTTTCCATGTTACGTCTAGCAAAAAATATTGCTGCACAATATGAGAACCTAGATACAGACTTGCTGTATGCAGGCGTTATTCTTCATGATATTGGAAAAGTAAAAGAGCTCTCTGGAGCCATTGATACGACCTACACGCTTGAAGGCAAGTTGCTTGGACATATTTCCATTGGTGCTATGGAAATTCACGAAGCGGCACAGGAATTAAAAATTGAAGGCGAAGAGCTACTAATTCTTCAGCATCTTATGTTAAGTCATCATGGAAAAGGGGAATGGGGAAGTCCTAAGCCCCCTTATATTCGTGAGGCAGAGGTGTTGCATATGATTGACAATGTTGATGCAAAGATTAATATGATGGATCGTGCGCTAGAGCGAGTGGAACCAGGAGAATTTTCTGAACGAGTCATGGCATTAGAAAATCGGAGCTTTTACAAACCGAGTTTTCATAAAAAACCACTCGATCTATAAAAAAAGTTCTACTTAGGCTTGATCACCCATATCATTAGATAAGAAACGCTTACTAGAAAGTAGAAAGGGTGAATAATTCTAATGAAAACAAAAGAGACAAGCCAATTTCTTGCACTTGGAGCCGTAGTCGTATTAGTTGTAGCCTTTCTGTTAACACAAACATCCGTTGGTCAATTCGTTCTTGCCAGCCCTTGGTGGACGTATTTACTCATCCTCGGTATTGTTTTTAGTGGCTATCAGTGGATTCGGGCACTAAAAGAAGAAAAGGAAATTGATGAGGACTTTATTGAACAAGAAGGAAATGTCTATATGGAACGTATTCAAGAAGCAAAGAAATTAAAAGAGCAGCAAGAGCTTTAAGCCTCATGTTACGATTTGGAAAAACAAAAGAATGGCCTTCAGGTTAGAAACAACTCTTCCTGAAGGTTTTTTGTTTATAAAGGAGAAATAGAAAAAGAGAGCAGTAGAGCGATTAGAGTAGATCAATTTCACCTATTTTTAAGGCAATTGGAATGCGATGATATGGTCTCAACTGCCGTCGAAGGAGTGGTTTTACAGAATAAACGTTTAATGCTTAAAACAAAGGCAACAGAGGGCATCCATTGTAGCGAGCACTTAGATGTCCGAATGGTAAAGAGGATTTAATCACATCGCTGCTTCAGTGGCGTGGTTTCGTCTAATTGAATAGTGCTTTTAAAGGAGTGTCTCATGAGAAATCGAGGATGTGCGGTACTCATTAAAGATCAAAAAGTAGTATTAATAAAAAGAGTTCATAACAACGATACTTACTTTGTGTTCCCTGGCGGTGGGGTAGAGAAGGATGAAACGCTAGAGGAAGCAACCATTCGAGAAGCCCTTGAAGAACTCAATGTACACATTTGCATTGAACGATTGCTCACGACTGTTTTTTATCACGGTACACATTATTTTTTTCTTGCCTCTATTCTTGAGGGAGATATTGAAATTGGACAAGGGGACGAGTATGTCGACAAAGAGAGAAAACGTGGCACGTATGAGCCAGTATGGGTACCTTGTAATCAATTATCTTCATTAGATGTTAGACCAAAAGAGATAGGGCATTATGTTCAACAATTCTTGGGGGAATTCTAAAAGAAACGTAGGATGAATTTAGTATGCGTGACATTAAAAAAGCTTGCTGATCCTATCCGACTTGGATAAGGTCAACAAGCTCATTTTATTTATTCGTTCTCTTCATCAGTAGTGTCTTCGTCAGTAGTGTCTTCATCAGTATCTGTTGAATCATCTTCTGTCGTGTCTTCATCAGCTGGCTGTTCTTCCTCTGTCTCAGGTTGGTTTGTGCTCGCTTGGACTTGATCAATAACACCTTGGAAGAACTCGTCTTCTACGGTTACATCATATTGCTCAAGCAAGTCCACAACTACCGCAAAGAAGTCACGTCCATTTTCTTCAATATAAGCGCGTTTAACGGCCATCTGCGCCGAGTCAGGCATTGTGTCATACTCAAGTGCCTCGTCTGTCTTTTCAATTACGTGAAAGCCGAATGCTGATTCAACAGGCTCACTTGTTACTTCGCCAACTTCTAAGTCAAATGCAGCTTCCGCGAAAGCCTCGTCCATTTCAGCGCGTGTAAAGAAACCAAGATCACCGCCGTTACTAGCAGTGCCGTCTGTGCCGAATTCTTCAGCGAGATCAGCAAAATCGCTTCCATCATTTAATTGTTCAATAATGTCATTTGCAACGTCTTCTTCCTCAACAAGAATATGACGAGCTTCGACTTGCTCATATTGCTCACGATTGTCTTCGAAATAAGCGGCAATGTCTTCATCAGTGTAGTCTAAATCTTGGGCTTGAAGTTCAATTAAAGTTAGTTCTGGAATGATTAAATTATCAATCATATCATCACGGTCTTCTAATCCAAGTCTTTCAACTACAATGTCAACGAGCTCATCTTCTGAGTTAACACCGAATTCATCTTGAAGTGTTGCAACCATTGCGTTAATTTGTTCTTCAGAAAAGTCCATATCTTCGCCAGCAAGCGCTAATAGTTGTTCAGTTAAGTCTGTAAAGAAAGCGTTTTGCAAAGCGCCTGCTGCTTGTTGATTGTTTTTTAAATCTTCAAATAGCGCTTCTTGTGTAATCGTTTCTCCACCCTCAATTGTAGCAATGGTAGATCCGTTTCCTTCGTCATTATTACATGCTGCTAAAGTTGTTAGCGCAACAGCACCGAAACCAGCGAGTAAGTACTTTTTCATTTGTAACACTCCTTGAAGAGATCTATTATCGTCAGCATAACTTGTACACAAGGTCAACTAGTTAAATTACCCAGTTTTTTCTTGCACAAAACCTACTATATCATAAATAAAAACCTACAACAATTGCTGTATTATTGGGAAATTAGGTCATTCGCCTAGTACCCATATTTACTTTTTGCATAGGATAAGGTAACAAAGCACAAAGAAAGCTCTAAAACCTCCGGGTAGCAAGGGTTAAGCGTGTTTTGAAGCGTTTCTAATGCTTCACATTCAACATGCTCAATGTGCTTTCTATCAAAAAAAATGTGAAATTTTCAAAGGAGGAAATGTACATGAGTTACGCAGGCGGAGGATACAACAGTGGGTTTGCATTAATCGTAGTTTTATTCATTTTATTAGTGATTATCGGGGCTTCTTGGATTTGCTAGTAAAGTGTAGCGCTCATGGATAAATCCATGAGCGCTTTCTCTATTCAGAACAAAAATTATCAAAAAACAGGTTAAACTATTGTTGAAAGAGAGTAGAAAAGGGTATAAAGACAGTAGAACACATTCATACATAGGAGTAGGAGGAAGCATGAGTAGACGACAACAAACCAACCGTTTTTATAAAACAGGCTTTTTTATTGTTCTTGCAGTTTTAATCATCATTCTTTCTGTATTGTTAATTGGGGCAATAAGGCTCTTTGGTAATTTAGATTCTGATTCAAGGGAACGGCCTACTGTAAACAATGAAAGCGAAGAGCTATTGAGTTTTCAGATGACGCTAAATCAGACAAATCTTTTATTGGACAATTTACTAGAGGAAGATATACCATTTCACTTTTACCTGGCTGAAGATGGTGTTTATTTGGAAGGTGAAGTCGATGCTGTCCTTTCTTCAATTGATGTAGCTATGCGTTTCGATCCAATGGTACAGGAAGATGGCAGTTTATTGTTAGAAGCAGACAATCTGTCAGCAGGATTTTTATCAATCTCACCGGAAACTGCGTTGCGTATGTTTAATCAAGTAGCTGATCTGCCAGAATGGATTTATCTTTATCCAAGTGAAGAACATGTGGTGATTGATTTAAGAACGATTGAAGAGTTAGAGCCTTTTGGTTTACGCTTTAATGATGTCAACTTAGATGAGGATGTTTTAGACATATCACTTATACAATAATGTTTTCAAAGAACCATCAGCAGACGCTGATGGTTCTTTAGATAGAGAGTAAGAAAACGCCTCTCCTATAAATAATTTTTTTGCTTCAATGATGGCTGAGGTGAAATAAAGGAATCGTCATTAAATTGTCTAATAAAATCATCATCATATAAGTGACGTACAATCGACACTAATTCTGAGAATTCCGGGAACCTTCCGTAAATCTCTTTGATTGGCAAAGAGCCTTGATAAACATTAAAGGTTTGTTCGTTAAATACACGTAAAGTCTCGTGTAACAGTATTTCTCCTTCTTTCGTTAGGCAAACGTACGTGTTTCTTTTATCTTCTTGCTTTTTCGAGAATGTTAATAACCCTCGCTTTTCTAGCTTTTTGGAAAAGTTAAAGGCAGTTGACACATGCATGGCACCGTATGAGGCAATGTCAGAAATGGAAGCGCCGTTGAACTGATCAGCAATCCATAAAATATGATGCTCATTCAAGTTTAAGTTAAACGGTTTAATCCAATTTTGCCAATCTTTCTCGACGGATTTCCACATCGCTTTGCTTAATACAGCTAGCTTGTAACTATATAACATTGAGTGCTTAGCCATTGGCTCCATAACCATTCCTCCATCTATATTCTATTTGTAAAGGGTGACTTTTGTATGCTACGAATGTTTTCTTTTAAAGGAATCCATGAAAGCTGCAAGTACTTCACATGATTCTAGTGGAACTGCATTGTAAATACTTGCCCGAATACCACCAACCAAACGATGACCAGGTAATCCAATAAGGCCAGCTTCTTCAGCTTCTTGTAAAAACATTTTCTCTAAATCGTTATTTTGCAAATTAAAGGTCACGTTCATTGTAGAGCGAGCTTCTTTTTCGGCGTGACCACGATAAAACCCTTCGCTGCGATCAATGATGTCATAGAGTAGGGAAGCTTTCTTTTCATTTCGGGCTTCGATTACTGAAACGCCGCCTTCGCTTTCAATCCACTCCAACACTAAGTTCAACATGTAAATCGAAAAGACAGGTGGTGTATTATACATAGATTGACTTTTAGCAAAGGTTTGATAAGAAAGCATTGGTGATACGTCTACATGAGCGTTTTTAAGAAATGAATCTTTAACCACGACGATGGTCACACCGGCAGGACCAAGATTCTTTTGAGCACCTGCGTAAATAAGATCAAACGCATTATAATCAATGTCTCTTGACAAAATATCACTAGACATGTCACAGACAAGCGGCAATTTCTGATGAGGAAATGTTTTCCATTGTGTTCCATAAATTGTGTTGTTTGATGTTATATGTAAATAGGAATTTTCGTCATTATAAGAAAGCTCATCCGGAGATGGGATGGTTGAAAACCCACTTTCTTTAGCTTGTGTTTGTACGTCAATAGTCCCGAATCGTTTCGCTTCATTTGCGGCTTTTTCTGACCAGACGCCTGTTAATACATAACTGGATTGATTATTTAGAAAATTCATAGGAACCATGGAAAATTGAAGGTTCGCTCCACCTTGAAAAAATAAAACATGGGTATCTTCATCTAAGTTCATTAACGACTTCAGTCGAGAAATTGCTTGAAAGTGAACGTTTTCATAGGTTTTAGAACGATGACTCATTTCCATAATAGAGACTTGTGATGCATCATAATTAAGAAAACTTGCTTGTGCTTTTTCGAGTGCTTGGCGAGGTAAAGCAGCAGGACCAGCGCTAAAGTTATGAACATTTTTCATTTTTTTGACTCCCTTTATCCCTTTAACGTGTGTTTTTAGAAATGATATCATAATTTTGACTTTTTGGGCGATAAAATCGTAAATTATTTTTATTTGAGAATAATAATGTAAAAAAAAAGTCACCAGAAAGTGACTTTTTCTTAAATGGAGCTGTTTAGTATGTCTTTGAAACGTTTTGTATAAGGTTCTAACCCGTTTACATGATCTGGGCTTGCTTCTTTATCCCAAATATGGCTGTAAATAGCTTCTTCTCCATATCGAGGAACAAGATGAAGGTGGTAGTGAAACACAGTTTGGCCAGCCACTTGTCCATTATTGTTCACGATATTCATTCCTTTACACGAATAGCTCTCTTTTAAAGCAGAAGCCAGTTTTGGCACAACTGAAAATAGTTGAGAAGCTGTTTCTGAGGGAAGGTCAAAAATAGCCTCATGATGCTGTTTCGGAATAATCAGTGTGTGTCCTTTCGTTATTTGTTGAATGTTATAAAATGCTAAAACGTGCTCATCCTCATACAGTTTTGTGGCTGGTAGCTGTCCATCTCTTATAGCACAGAAAATACAATCTGACATAGAAAATCCTCCTTTAAACTACTTCTTAGCTAAAAGTGTACGCATATTTATGGAAAGAAGCAATCAAGAAGGGGAAAGGATTTTAAAAGCGTTATGGTGAATAGAGTGAAAGAGGTCTGAAAGTGCTTTTCTGTTTTTTTTTTGCTAAACTACAAGGGGGAGTGATGACATAAATGGCTAATATGTTAGAGATTAATGAATTATCAGGTGGGTATACACCAAAAAAGCCTGTTTTACATAACGTTTCATTTGGTGTCCAAAAGCAAGAAATAGTTGGTTTAATCGGCTTGAATGGTGCTGGAAAAAGTACCACCATTAAGCATGTACTAGGGTTAATGGACCCACAAGCAGGTGAAGTGAAAATTAACGGGTTGCGTTTTGCCGATAATGCAGACCAGTACCGAAGATCATTCGCCTATATCCCAGAAACACCACTCTTATATGATGAATTGACATTATGGGAGCATTTAGAGTTAACAAGTGTTGCCTATGGAATTGAAAAAGCAGACTTTGAAAAGCGTGCAGAAATACTCTTAAAAGAATTTAATATGGTAAAGATGAAAAAGTGGTACCCTAATCATTTTTCAAAAGGAATGCGTCAAAAAGTGATGATTATGAGTGCTTTTCTAGCGGAACCAGAGCTATATGTAGTGGATGAACCGATTGTTGGTCTAGACCCGGTAGGAATACAGTCTTTCTTAAACTGGATATCTGAAATGAAGAAAAAAGGCGCAGGAATACTAATGTCAACCCATATTCTAGCAACGGCTGAGCGTTACTGTGATCGCTTTGTTATTTTACATCAGGGAAAAGTGGTGCTTACTGGTACGCTCGATGAAATGAGACGAGCCATTGGGAAAAGCGATGCAACTCTGGATGATATTTATATTGAAATGACGAAGGACGTTCAGGAATGAGACAGGCACAAGAGCTTTGGGAATCTAGACGTCATCAATACTGGTCAGAGGCGAGAGGATATTTAAAATTAATCTTAAACAGTGGCTTTGTTATTTCTGTTTATTTCCTATTTATTTTCCTTACCGTTTATTACCAGCAGTTTGTAGAGCAGATGCCTGCAGACTTTCCGCTTGTACTGTTGTTAACTGTGCTGTTTACGTGGCGCTTAACGGCAGGTTCCATTCGGACCTTTGTTAAACCGGCTGATATTGTTTTCTTATTACCTTATGAAACAAAGATGACGGTTTATTTCAATCAAGCATTAAGATACTCAAGTATATGGCAGGCCAGTTACATCGTCTTGTTATTTATGGCTGTTGGCCCAATGTTCACAGAACGTATTGGCACAGGGGCTGCCTTCTGGCTAGCACTATTGTTTCTTATTTTAATAAAAATGTGGAACCTCTTATGTGTTTGGCAGGAGCAACGCCTTGTGGCAAAAGGAGAGCGCTATTCAAATATGGCTCTTCGCTTGCTAATTAATGCTGTGGCGACTTATCTGCTATTCGCACAAGCTACGGTGTGGTTAATAGTAGCCATTATCGTTCTTATGACGATCCTGTACAAAGGATATTGGCAACCACTTGAAAAAAAGCATAGCTTAAAATGGGATCGATTAATTGAAGTTGAAAATCAGATGGTCATGTTCTTTTATCGAATCGCGAACGCTTTTACAGATGTACCTCAGCTTCGCAATAAAGTGCGGGAGCGTCATTACTTACAATGGGCTGTTCAATCGTTAGGTGGAAAAAAAGGTACTGTCTACCACTACTTATATGCGCGGACGTTTATTCGAGCGAATGACTATCTTGGTACGTATTTGCGCCTCGCTGTTGTGGGTGGCCTCTTCATTTATGTGCTACCGTTAGGGTGGATGAAATTGGCAATGGCATTGCTGTTTACTCATATTACGATGATGCAGTTATCAACTCTTTCTTTTCATCATTCTGCTAGTATTTGGATTGATTTATATCCGATAAAGCCTGAAGAAAAGAAGCAAGCATTAACGTATATCACAGCTCGTTTACTGTTTTTACTTGCTATCGTATACGGGGTACTCGCAGTTGTTACAAGTGATCTTTTGTATGGTGTGCTTGTCTTAATTGCCAGTGCGCTACTTGGACTATATGGAAGCCAAACACTCGTTCATCGAAAAAAAGGAAAGTATCGCAGAGTCCGCTAATAAAATGTAGCGAAGGGGGCTCTCGTAATGAATGTAAAGGGTGTAGAGGAAGAGCTTGCAGTATGGAAACGGCAGCAACAACGACCAGAATCACACTTGAAAAAAAGGATTGGACATTTGCAAGATGCGATCAATCTAAAGATGCCTAAACTCTACCATGCAGCTGCTACACAATGTGTGAAAATGACAGCGGAAGCAATTATGTACGGCATTGATATGTCCAATCAACTAATTGTGAAAGAAATACGTTCTTTTTCCCTTGAAGAAGCAGACCAGAAAGCGGTGGATATGTTTCGACGTTATCGCCGTATGGCATTAGCGGAGGGGATTGGAACTGGGGGCAGGGGGATTTGTTGCAGGGGCAATGGATTTCCCTCTTTTTCTATCGTTAAAATTAAAAGCGTTGTTTGACGTTGCACATCTATATGGATTTTCAACCGCAACACTACACGACCGTTTTTTTATTTTATTATTGTTTCAGTTTAGCTATGGTAATCGAGCACATCGATTAGATGTATTAAAAGAAGTTGAAACCTATATTCAGTTTGGTACGATTAATGAAACGAATTGGAAACAATTGCAGCTTCAATATCGAGATACCATTGATATTCCGAAAACTTTGCAACTCCTTCCAGTTGTTGGGGCGGTATTTGGAGGAACAGCGAACTACTATTTATTCACAAAACTTTTGAAGAGAACACCATTCAGCTCTGTCGAATGCGTTGGCTAGCAGAATTCAAGCGAGCAGCTCTGGAGAAGGGTTTAAATGAGGAATATGTAGAAAAGGTCGTTCCATAAAGTCATTGTTTGACTTTACTAGTTCACGGCTTTTTTTTTTGGTATTGTGTTTAAAAGCGAATTGTTATGAGCTGTTTACGAAGGATAAGGTTCAAAATAAAGCTCACGTTTAAATTTCTATTAAGTTACTCCAGCATGAGTAGCTCCACGATGCGGCACTACTCATGAGTAAGGAGAATCTTGCAAGAACATACGGTTTATTTCATCCAGCTAGGCGTATACTGGGCCATCATCGCTGCAAGTGTTGAAAAATATCCAGTGAATAAAAGAATGCCCAGGATAATCATAATAACGCCACTGACTTTTTGGATAATCGGGTAAGTAACGATTCATACGTCTCATTTTGTGCAATGAACGTGCCCAGAGCATGGCAATAAGTAAAAACGGAATGCCAAGTCCAACAGAATAAATAAAGAGCAAAAAGACGCCGCTCCATATAGTAGCAGATGTACTTGCTAAAGTGAGAATACTTGCATAACACAAGCCCAATGCATGGTGTCCAGCCAGCAGCAAATAAAAAGCCGAACAATAACGATTTTGAAAAACTTGCCGCAGTATTAGAAGACGGCTCTAATCTTTTGTCTGAGAACAGAGCACGAATAGAAATCAGTCCAGTCATTTGTAGACCGAATAAAATAATAACAATTCCTCCAAGGCGCTCTAGTAGTGCTTGATTGCTAACAAAAAGCTGCCCAAGCATCGTGCTTGCTAATCCGAACAGCATAAAGACAAGTGTGAAACCAGCAATAAAGCCAAAACTTCTGGACAGGATGATCCTTCTAGGTGCAGCAATGGCCCCATTTGTGACAGTAGTGCCTGTTAGTTGAGATAAATAAGCAGGCATTAAAGGAAAGATGCACGGTGAAAAGAAGAAACTAAGCCTGCGAAAAACGCAATGCTAAAGGTTACTTCCATTTAGCTCAGCCCCTTAAAACAAAAAATAGATAATGATGTACTAGTCTATGACCTTTCCAAGTGTAACATGTTTAAACAAATGAAAGCGAATTCGTTTAGCATGCAATTTTGAACATTACGTGATAAATGTCAAAGAACCCCTAAATACATTGTAAATTAAGGCGAAAAATCTCACCGAATCCTGTCTTTTTTTTATATGATAAGTACGATAGACTGGATTGTAGTTTGTTTTCATTGTGTTATTAGACCTATAGGGGGGTCATTGATCTGCTGAAAAAATGGAGTTTGGTTGCGAGTGCGTTCGTCGGTATGGTAGCACTGTCTTTCATTATATTCGTAATCTTTATGTTAGCTGGTTCTTATCAGCTAGACGAAGAGAAACTTATGATGAATCGATCGAGCGTCCTGTCGATACAGAAGGAAATGTAATTACGAAACTTATATATGGAAAATCGAGAGTTTGTTAGCATTACAGAAATCCCTGAGTACGTACAGCAGGGGTTTGTTGCGATGGAAGATTCACGCTTTTATGAACATCAAGGCATTGATTTTAGAGCAATTGGGCGGGCGCTTTATCGAGATTTACTAGCAGGAGCAAAGTTGAAGGGGGGAGTACGATTACCCAACAACTTGCAAAAAAATTTGTTTTTATCAAATGAAAAAGCATGGCTCCGTAAGACGAATGAAGTACTAATAGCAATGAATTTGGAGCGACGGTACAGTAAAGAAGAAATTTTAGAAATGTACTTAAATCTAATATATTTTGGTCATGGTGCTTATGGCATTGAAGCGGCCTCTCAATTGTATTTTAATAAACCTGCTAAAGAGTTAACCGTGTATGAAGGTGCTTCGTTAGTTGCTGTCGTGAAATGCGCCTAGTACGTTTTCCTCCATTAAATGAAGTGGAAAAAAACAAAGAACGCCGCGACCTAGTACTAAAGGTCATGGCGCAACAGGGTTACTTATCAAGCGAAGAAGCATCATCTTATCAGGATGCTCCGGTAGAAAACGGATCATCAAGAATATGTATTGGATGAAGCGTTGTTTACGTACATTGATATGGTGATGGATGAAGCAAGCGAGCGCTACAACATAAGTAACAATGAATTACTTACAGGTGGATATCGTATTGTGAGTCCGATTGATTTGGCGTTTCAGCATGAGACTTATCGAGCATTAAATGATGAACGTTTTTACCCCTGAAGGAAGTAAAGATGCGGCAAGGAGCCATGATGTTCATGGAATGTTAACACTGGCGGGGTGTTAGCGGCACAAGGTGGAAAAGAGTATGTTCGAAGAGGGTTAAATCGACTTAATGTTAATCGATCTCCAGCATCAACATTTAAACCACTTGCTGTATATGCGCCAGCTTTGGAAAGTGGCATGTATCATCTTATTCTACGTTAAAGGATGAATTGCTTCTATATGAGGATGAAACAGAAGATGGCTACACACCACGAAACGCCACTGGAGAGTATAGTGGTGAAATGACATTATATGATTCCCTCGTTCAATCGGCTAATGCACCAGCTGTTTGGCTACTAACGAAATGGGAGTCAGCGATTCAGTTCGTCAATTAAGAAAGTTTGGGTTGCAGGTGCCAGACAGACAGTTATCACTCGCGTTAGGTGGTCTTTATGAAGGCGTGACTCCTTACGAAATGACCAAATAGTATCGACCTTTTGCTCATGAAGGGTCAGTTGATTGAACCTCATTTATTAAAGATATTTATGATTCCAATGGCAAGCGAGTTGGTGGAGCTAATCTAGTTGAAACAGAGGTCATGTCTGAGCAAACCGCTTGGTCAATGACGCGAATGCTCGAACAAGTAATGAAAGAAGGTACTGGCGCTACTGGTGTGCAAACGACGTCTCCTATCGCTGGAAAAACAGGAACTCAGGGCTACCCAAATGTAGCGGGAGCAGTACGAGATGCTTGGTCGTTGGGTATACGCCTGAGGTCCGTTGGAAGTGTGTGGATGGGATATGATACGACAACCGAA
>CM062293.1:237972379-238135885 GCA_031216915.1 Pictodentalium vernedei
TTTTCTTCTAAAAGTAAATGACCGCATTGCTTAATAACATGTATACGGCTATTATGAAGATCACGATGAAGGGCATAGCTTGTTTCAATGGAGATAAGTGGATCTTCCACCCCCGAAAGAATGAGCACTGGTTGGTGAATCTGATGAAGCTGCGCTTGCGACAAATCCCCTTCCCGCTGCCGAGTTAATTGGATTAAACCATTTATAAATAATGGATCTGAAAGCGGCCCTTCATAATTGGCAATCATATCCGCGGATAAGCACCGTTTATTGTAAACAGCGTCTTGCAAAAGAGTCGCACTTGAGGTTTCCGATAGTGCATGACCCAGTTTAAACTTTTTTCTATTAAAGGAAAATATGTAGCAACTTGAAATGGTTTCTTTACCGGCTTTAAATAGCCAGAACTCGCAAGTAACGAAATACTTATCACTCTGTCGGGCTGACGGTAAGCGAGGTAAAGGGCAATTTGACCACCCATCGAATGCCCGAGTACGTGAAACGAATCTACATGTAGTTGGGTCATTAATTCCCCAAGCTGATCCGCATAAGCGGAAAATGAATAAACGGATCCATTTCCTTTCGAACTGCGACCGAAGCCTGGCAAGTCACAGCAAATAAGATCATACTCTTCACGCAAGGCTGGAATAACACGGTAAAAACATGTGACTGAAGCGAAAATTCCGTGAATCAGTAACAAGGTTCCTTTTTTTGGCTTTATGCTTTTAAACCATTCATAATAGATGCTCGCTTCATGAATGTGCAAATAAGACGCTTGATCTGGTTTACGTTTTGACATGTTGATCACTCCCGTACGCTTAGGATGTACGAGAATTGGTAAATCAAAACGTTAAGATTCGTCTAAATGGTAAGGTGTTTCTTGGTATACATAATAATTTAACCAATTTGAAAATAGCAAGTTCGAATGCGCTCTCCACTGAAGAGGTGGTAACGCTTCAGGGTTTTCATTTGGAAAGTAATTAATTGGCATTTGACATGCCCCACCTTGCTTGATGTCTCGTTCGTATTCTTTCTTCAACGTATGTGCATCATATTCAGCATGTCCCATTACAAAAATACGTTTTCCATCTTTCGAAGAAGCGATATAAACACCGGCTTCATCCGATGAGCTTAGCACTTCCAATTCTGATATTTCCTCTATATCTTGTCGGTGGATCGTCGTATGACGAGAATGAGGAGCAAGAAAATAATCGTCAAAACCACGAAGTAAATTAACGTTTGGGACGTTCACCGTATGATTATAAATGCCAAACAGTTTTGTATTTAATGGACGCTTCCGAATTTGGTAATGATGGTAAAGAGCTGCTTGTGCTCCCCCAACAAATGTGAAGAGTTGATGTCACATTTGTCGTCGTCCAATCCAAGATTGACTTCATCTCGTCCCAGTAGTGGACATCATTAAAAGGCAAAGTCTCTACAGGTGCACCCGTAATAATCATGCCATCAAATTTTAGCGATTTAATTTCACTAATCGTTTTATAAAATTGTTGTAAATGTTCTTTTGACGTATTTTTTGGCTGGTGACTACTTGGATGTAAAAGGGATACATCTATTTGTAGTGGCGTATTTCCAAGCAGGCGAATCAATTGTGTCTCCGTCTCTTGCTTCGTCGGCATTAAGTTTAAAATACATATCTTCAGAGGTCGAATATCTTGTTGATAGGCACGTGATTCATCCATCACAAAGATATTTTCTTTTAACAACTTCTCCTTTGCTGGTAAGTGATCAGGAATTTTAATTGGCATAAAACGTCTCTCCTAAACGAACCCATCATTTCGATTTTTCATTAATCTTACCGTAAGAATTTTCTAATTTCAACAATGCGCTTGTTAAAAAAGAAAAACAAGCAAAAAAGCGCATGTGCGCTTTTTTGCTTTGCCTCCTATTTCAATCTTGCCTAGTCGTACTTGCTTTACTCGAGTTCCAGTGGAAACACTAGTTGTCCACCACGAAAGTGATCACTGTAAACAAACTCAAGCGCTGTATTCTTTGGAACGATAAATGCAATTTCTCCGGAAACAGAGCGCCCGCTTTCTAATTGTCCACCAATAATTCCTTTTGTTTCAATACGCTCAGCATGACTATATGCATAATGCTCTTCATCGACTAACGTAAGATTGATCGGCAGGAAGCTAATACTAGATTCTCTCGTGTTCTCTGCTGTTAAATCTACTTTCACTAGTTGCTCTGTATCGCTATGTTCCGAAACACTAACACCATTAAGTGTAACGTACACTCCATTTAATTCCTGCGTTTCCGATTCATCCTGATGATCGGATGCCGTTGGTTCAGTTGAATCGTTCGTCACACCTAACGTTACGACTAAAATGATGAGTAAGCATGCAAGTAAGCTTAATAATACAAGGATTTTGCCTTTCATTACGTTCCCTCTCCTTAACATATGTACAAATTTCTTTCTCTACCCTATGCTCGGTAACTGGTTAATCATACATATGTTTAGTAAAAGAGTAAATAAGACTTATTACTCCCACCAATGATCATAGATCGTGACTGGTGTTTGTCGTTTATGTTCTGTCATAGCATAGCGTGACTCTATTTTTTGAGCGATCTCTTGGTCTACTTCCTTTCCTTCCAAGTAATCATCAATTTGCTCATATGAAATGCCTAATGCTTCTTCATCTGGTAAACCAGGCTTGTCATCTTCCAAGTCAGCCGTCGGGACTTTCGTATAAAGCGATTCTGGTGCTGCTAATGTTTCAAGTAACTGCTTTCCTTGGCGCTTCGTTAAACCAAACAGAGGTGCAACATCACACGCGCCATCACCAAATTTAGTAAAGAAGCCCGTTACAGCCTCTGCTGCGTGATCCGTTCCAATAACAAGAGCACGGTAATGAGCCGCTAGGTCAAACTGCACTTTCATTCGTTCTCGAGCTTTTGTATTTCCCTTTAAGAATGTTGATAATTGAGACTGTGTCGCTGCTTGAAAAGCTTCAACCGATGCTTCAACAGCACCTTTTATATTCACTGTTAGAACTTGATCTGCTTCAATATAAGAAAAGAGCAAGCTGGGCATCATCTTCATCATGCTGCTCTCCATAAGGCAAGCGAACTGCATAAAATTGATAGCTTTCGTCTTGTTCCTCTTCTCGTAGTTCCGTTACTGCTAGTTGCGCAAGTTTTGCTGCAAGAGTCGAGTCTTGACCTCCAGATATGCCAAGCACATAGCCTTTTGTTCCCGTTTTGATTGCGTATGATTTAAGGAATTCAACTCGTTTTCGAATCTCTTCTGTTGGATCAATGGTCTCTTTTGAGAATAAGTCTTTTCGAATACGATCTTGGTTAACGTCCATTTGTGCACACTCCATCCGTTTGTTGAATTGAGAAAGCTGTGTTAATAACCCTTCGCTCTGCAAAATGGCTTCTTGCGTCTCCCCTAATAAATCAAAGTGGGAAAGTTCATCTCGCTGATGAATCCACTCTTTCTTTAAGCCATATTGCTTTCCCCAATGAATTAGTTTCTCTCGATCTTCACAAGCCACTTTTGTTACAGTGTTCGCATTTGGAAAACGCGCATCGTACCAATAGTGCGTGATAAAAGCAATTTTACCATTTCTAGCTTCCTGTTTCCACTTTGTCAAATCACGTCGGTTAATTCCAAACGCCATTAACGCTCCTCCATTAGACGGTTATACGTTTCATACCATTCAGGGAATGCTCGCTTAAACGGAACTGGCTTAAAAGTATCCTTTTTCACAATAACGTGGGTTGTATAACCCGTCACACATACATCATCATGCTGATTTTTAATTTCATATTGGTAAATCGTTTTTAACGCCATCATTTAGGGATAGCCACGTTGTAATAGTTGCTTCATCTCCATAGACGAGAGGCTTTTTATACGTTGCATAAACATCATATACAGGTGCGTAATACCCAGCTCGCTCCATTTCAACATAACTATAGCCAGCTTCTTGTATAAAAGTGGTTCTTCCTAGTTCAAAAAACTTAATGTAGTTTGCGTGATAAACAACACCCATCATGTCGGTATCCGCGTATTGGGGCGTGATAATTTTGCTAACCAAATGTGGCACTGCCTATCCTCACCTTTCTCACTTTCGTCGCTTTTTATACCTTGTCCCTAACACTTGGTATTCACTCAATAGTATAGCACAATGACCTCTTAAAAAAGAAGCAAGTGTGCTTTTAAGAAAGTGACTTTTCAGGGTCATCATTCACTTTCGTTGAATCCATAAACTGCGTAACATCTTTTAATTCAATGGTAAGCGCTATATCTGTCTCCTCTGTCGTTCGCAAGGCATGCGCTTGAATGATCTCCTCGAAAAACCAGTCAATATAGCGACCATTCCCTGAGATCGTTGTTTTTGATAAATGATTTTCTATTGCGTCGAACGCTTCGTCTGACCAAGTATATCCATATGCAGTTAACTTTTGCTTTAACATGTCTGCCAATTGGCTCGATGTATATGGACGAAATTCGATTTCTTTTCGAATACGTGAGCGCAAACCAGGGTTACTGTTCAGTAACGTTTGAATTTCATTTTGATAGCCAGCAAATATAAGGACGAGGTTTTCCTCATGTTCTGTCATCGCTTGGGTTAACATCGTAATCGCTTCCTTGCCAAAATCATTCTCTCCGCCTTGAGCAAGTGCATAGGCTTCATCAATAAAGAGAACTCCGCCTAATGCATCTTGAATGACTTGACTTGTTTTAATGGCTGTTTGACCAACATATCCTCCTACTAAATCACTTCTAGAAACCGTAACAAGATGACCCCGTTTTAATAACCCAATCTCATTTAAAGCTTCCGCATAAAGAGTGGCAACAGTTGTTTTACCTGTTCCTGGCGGTCCACTAAATACAGTATGGAGCGGCATCGGCGGTACAGGTAAATTCATGCGCCTACGCGATTCTTTTACTTTTGCGAAAGAAGTCAATTTATTCAACTCTGCTTTTACCTGTTCAAGACCAACGAGTTGATTAAGCTTTTGTAGCGCTTGTCCTGTTTTCGAGGGTTGCTTTGTTTGCACATGTTGCTCCTCGATTAAAACAAAGTCCCGCTCTGTTGTATGATAACCTTGAGATCCTTTTTCAAATATTGCTTTTTTGACTATATCTTCAACAACACGTGCATTCCCAAACGACTGATCGATTTCCAATCGCTCTATTTCTGCTTTCACTTTTTGTAGAGCAGCATTTGTGAACACAAAATCAACATCAAGCGCTTTTTTTTCAGCAATTTGTAAGAGTTCTGATTCCGTATAATTCGGCAAATCAATATGATTTTGCTCAGGAAATCGACTTGCTAGACCAGGGTTAGCACGAATAAACCCTCGCATCTCTTGCGGATAGCCTGCTAAAATAACAGCAAATTTTCCTGCATACGTTTCGCTGGTCATAGCTGATACAAGTGTATCAATAACGGCTTGACCATAATCGTTTCCTGACTGACCCTCACGTTTTAAGCTGTATGCCTCATCGATAAATAACACACCACCTACCGCTCGCTCAATAGCTGCCATCGTTTGCTCTTCTGTTTGACCTACGTAGCCTGCAACAAGAGAAGCACGGTCCACTTCATACACGGTCGGTTTTTCAAGCATTCCTAATTCGTAGTAAATCGAAGCGAGTAAACGTGCAATGGACGTTTTACCAGTACCTGGATTCCCTGTTACAACCATATTCAGGTTTAACAGATCGTTGGAAGACAGACCTATTTCTTCCCGATTCTTTTGGTATTTCAAAAAAGCATAAAGCTTTTTGACTCGACTTTTCACATCAGTCAAACCAATCATTTCTTCCAGCTGAGCCAATGCTGATGTCTGCTTCTCTCCTAGAGCTTCATCCATCTCTTTGTTCACTTTGTCTTGTAGCTCATTCACACTATCAAGTTGCTTCTTTAATTGGGCAAACTGACTTTTTGAATAATAATTTCCTTGAAAACTCGCTAACAATTGCTGACTACTGTCATTTAACTCTTTTATATTGTTTAATAGCATCTCGCCATGTTTTTTTGCAAGAGAGGCTTCCTTCCCTTCTACTTGAGCAATCCAGTCTTGACTTCGCGTATTGACCTGCTCCACTTTTTGTTTTTTCACTCGGGCTTGATCTGTTTCTCTAAGCTGGGGCCATGAACGACGAATCCTTTCGTCTTGAGCCCAAGAAACGAGCAGCTGTTTTTGCGTCAGCTCGTCTAAAAACTTGTTAAAGGAGCCATCATCCTCTAATTCCTGTTTCCATTTCTCTGTAAATAAATCCATTTCTTGCTTACGTTCAAACCGCAACGAAACAAGTTTAGCTAGTTCATTTCGGTTGTTTTCATCCTCTATATTTTCTAGTCGTTTTCGCCAAAGTTGTGCTTCTTCTGCTAATTTCTCATTTGTTGTCGCCATGTCATTCCTCCTAATGGACATGCCCTTCATGTACGAATTGGCGTTTTTCTATCACCCGAACCTTTTGTCCATCTTCATCAAGTAATTCGTACTGATGAGGCTCTTCCAATGTCCCATTCATGCTCTGTACATAAAAGAATACGTGATCATCAACAGGAACTTCAACCGATTCATTTGAAAATTGGATACGTACTCGTTCAATATCTTCTGTGACATAGCCAAGGGTCACGTACGTACTAATCGTTTCAACATCCACCCATTCATTTTCTATGAACATGAAGGTATCCATAAATTGTTCACCACCTGTTAGAAAGCCATTCTCTAGCTCCACTTCAGCATCTAAATATTTCCGATACCCGTCAGGCTCCTTTTTTAATCGTTCCGCAACAAGATGGCGTTCATTTTCTTGAAAAATAACGGCAAATGAATCTTCATCTATTGGCCACGTTGTTAAAATCGTAAGTTCAGCCCCTTCTCGATTGACTGCAATTGCCTCTTCTACAGAATCATGGACAGTTAAATTAACAGGGATTTCACCTGGAGCTGTACTAGTCATTAAACCTAGATAAAATGCGCTCACAAATAAGATCGCTGCTCCTACACTATACGTTGTTTGTCTCCATCTCCAAGCAACAAAGAGACCAAAGAAAAAGACTATTACGGAAAAACCTAGCAATAAGCCTGACCAAAGGGAAGGCGAAAATGCAATTAGTTGATTCTCAATCAATGGTTCATTTAAGAAAAATTGCATTACAGGATTAAATGGTTCGTTTTGCAGAGTTCGTAACACATTATGAGGTGGTTCCGTTTCCGTTAACCACGCTGTAACAATAAAAACAGCTAAAACAAAAAGAGATTCGGCACGAAACGAGCGTTGGCGTTCACGCATAGATAATGAAACTCCTTTCCCACTAAGGGTAACAAGGTGACGAAACCCGAAAAGTAAAAGTGGGAAAATGAGGATGTTCTTAATGAGTAACAGCTGACCATATGTCAGCATCCAACTATTCACATATTCAGGTGCGATTTCTCCCATCATGACAAACCCACTCGTTGATACGAGCAGCAAACTAAACACGGCAAGTGCGGAAAACCATTGATGAAATTTCTGACCGTCTTCTAACCGTGCCCCATATAGGCTGACGATAAATAACGGACCCGCCCAGAGTGACATCGCCAATAAATGAATCCCGTTCGATAATGCCCCTGTTACATACCCTTCTGTTAAAGACGCACTATGACTGGATAAACTCACTGCTACAATAATGCCTAGAAAAAAAAGTAGCTGCAAACTTATAACAACGTATCGATTCCATTTTTTAGTTAAAACGAATAACACCAACTGTGCGCTTGAAAACAGAAGAACGAGTAAAAAACTAGTTCCTAAAATATGTTCTCCCATCGCCGTCAGTGTCCCGTCTAAAAGCGACGTATCAAAAAACGTCGCATATGTTGAACCAAGTACGAGGACGTTTCCAAACTGTAGAAGCGGAATAGCAAGTATAACGCTAAGTAAAAACCATGGGTGAAGCGTCCCTTCCACACCTCTCCCTTTTGGCACCATTTGAATAAGTAATAACCCTGCCAACAATGCAAGGCTTGTATACATAAGCGCATTTAAGATCATTTCAGTCATATTATTCTCCCCTATTAAACGATTCCACTTTTATTTTAACAGGCAGAGGGCTATTCTAGTTACTTTTTACTAAATCGACAAAAAACCGTCGAGATCTCGACGGTTTTATCCTTTAGGAGGAATATAATCTGGCTGACGATTTGATTTCGTCGCGACTTTCTTTCCATTATTTCGGTTAGACTTTCGCGGCTGTGTTCCTAAATGGTCTGGAGTAAATTGGGCAAATCGGTTTTTTTCACTCACAAAACATCCCCCCTTGTATCTAGTCTTTCACAGAAGAGGATTTTTTACATTAGTTTATTTTGGCAATGCATGCTTTTGTTCAAATCGTTCTTCCAAACGATTTACTTCAGCCTGATCTTGAATTAATCGTTCTTTGTTCTGCTTTACTAGCTGATCAAACGGTAATCTTCCAACTCTTCTCATTCTCAATCACCTCGTTTTTATATACAGTATTACACCTTTAGAAACGTTTTAAACCTTCTTTCGATGTAAAAAGATGAATATTCAACAAATTTTGCACATAGCATGTAATGAAAGGGGTGAATCATGTGATTGACTTAGAACAACTGTCTTTAGAGATAGAAGAAACACTTCAAAGACCACTTATAGATAAAGAAAAGCAATTGCTTGAATGGATTTGCGCTCAAACACACAATCAACATTTATAAGACCCTTTTGTACACATAAAAAGACTCCCCGTCAGCAGTGAGCATGTCCTTTTGTTCACTACACGGGAAGTCGATTTCATTCGTACACAATCGTTATTTTTTATCGTCGTCTTTTTTTGTTCTTGAAACAATGGAATCAAGTAATTCAACGATATCGTCTCGACTTAATTCATTTTTAGATTCCGCGTTTTGTTGCTCGCGTTCACTTGTTTCGTTTGAGTCATTTTGCCCTTCACCTTCAGGCAATGCTTTAACAACTCGATTGTTTTCATCGACTTCGTAATACTCTCCATCAATTGTCACCATTCGTGGTGTACGATTTTTAGAACGTGTTTCTTTGTCAAACAAACTGTAAAGAACCGGAATAAAGATTAACGTTAGTGCCGTACTACTTATTAACCCACCAATAACTGCAATCGCCATTGGCTGTTGTAATTCTGCCCCTTCGCCATAGCCAAACGCAATTGGCACCATTCCTAAAATAGCGGTCAAGGAGGTCATTACAATTGGTCGTGTTCGTAGCTGAACAGATTCAACTAAAGCGTTATACGTCGACATCCCTTTTTGCTTCTGCTGATTGACAAAATCAAGCATGACAATTCCGTTGTTCGTTACAACACCCACTAAAATGATAATCCCAATAAACGTTGTTACACCTATCGCTGTTTGCGTAAGTGTTAAAGCAAGGGTAACACCAATTAAGACAAGAGGAACAGTCATTAACATGATAAACGGTAGTTTAAACGACTCAAATTGCGCAGCCATTATCAAATAAATGAAAATGATTGCGAGAACAAGGGCTAAAATCATACTTCCAATGGCATCTTCAAGAATTTCTTGTTCGCCTCCAAAAGAGTAGCTAGCACCTTCCGGAAATTCAATTTCAGCAATTGAGTCTTCAATTAACGTTGAGACGTCACTTAGGTTTGCTTCTGTTGTGTAACCAACCGTTACCTCGACTGCTTCTGTTTGATCCGCTCGTTGGATGGAAGCCGGTGATTCACCTTCTGTTACCTCTGCTACTTCATTTAACGAAATGGTTGTTCCTTCTTGAGAGACAATTTGTAAATTCTCAAGTTCATTTATCGTTTCCGTGTATTCTGGCGCGAGACCAACATGCACTTCATACGTTTGTGATGTCTCATCACTTGTCAGCTGGATGAGCATCGCCGTTTCACCGCGTGTAGCACTATTAACTTGGCCCGCAATTTCAGCTGGTGTTAGCCCTACTGCTCGAGCATCTTCCGCATTCACATCAACGACAATTTCTGGCACTTGATCTTCAATACTCAGCTGCACTTCTCGAACGAGAGACGAGTCCATTAACTCTTCTTCAAGTTCGTAGACCGTATCGTATAATGCGTTACGATCAGAGTGGGTTACAGTAAATGGAACCGTATTTGCTTCTCCACTTAAAGCAGCTGTCTGTGTAAAGGCACGAACGTCTGCATCATCATCAGCGCGCTCAAGATCTCGTTCAATTGATTCAATAAATTCTGCTGTAGAGACGGAGCGATCTTCTAATGGAATCATCGCCACTGTAATTTGAGCAGTATGCGATCCTCCAGATTGACCAGGCTGATCACTTGAACCGATTACACTTACATAATCATTTACTTCTTGATAATCGGCGAGTACATTTTCAATTGCCTCAACTGCTTCTGTCGTTCGGGTCAAACTTGTTCCTGTTTCCATTTCAACGTCGACAGTAAACGAGCCTTGGTCGCTTTCTGGAATTAATTCTAGTCCAACCGTACTTAAACCAACTCCACCGATAAGAAGCAACCCAAACGTACTAGCAATAACCGTTTTTCGGTGGCCAAGAGACCAATGGGTCATTTTTTCTAATCTACGCATCGTTCTGGATTCGCGTCTTTTCACCTCATCATTTGCTTGAGATGGTTTTAGTACACGGCTTGCAATCATTGGTACAACGGTAATCGCAACAATAAAGGATGATAATAAACTAAATGAAACGGTCAACGCCAATTCTCTAAACAAGTTTCCAACAATCCCACTAATAAAGACAATTGGAAGAAAAACAGAAATAGTCGTTAACGTTGATGCAAAGATCGCAGCCATTACTTCTTTTGTCCCATCAGAAGCTGCTTGCTTCGGATCTTTTCCTTTTGCCAAATGACGATAAATGTTTTCAATAACAACAATCGCATTATCGACAACTAAACCAATACCAAGAGCGAGACCACCTAATGTCATAATGTTTAAGCCAATATCTAAGAAATACATAAAGGCAAATGTAACAATAACTGAGAATGGTATCGCCAAACCAATTATAAGAGGCGTTTTAAGGTTCCGTAAGAAGAAGAACAACACAACCATAGCGAGTACGCCACCAATAATTAATGCGGTAGCAACACTTTGGATTGCTGAATTAATAAAGTCACCTTCATCATAGAGCACAACAACATCTAAGTCTTCGTAATCAGCATCGTCTTGCAGTTCACTTAAACGTTCGTTTACATCATTAGATGTTTGTGTTGTATTCGCACTTGACTCCTGCATAATTGATAAGCTAATAGCCGGTTCTTGATTAGCTCGAGTTAACGTTTCTAACTCTTCTGAACTGATTTCAACATTTGCAATACTCGTTAGCGTAATGTCATCACCAGTTTCTGGATTTACACCAACCACCAATTCTTCAATGTCTTCAATACTGGTTAGTTCATGAATAATTCTTGTAGTTAAACTGAAGTCTTCTTGCTCAACAGTGCCACCAGGCATGGTAATTTGGTTTGCTTGTAAGGCATTCACAACTGTATCCTGCGTGACACCTGCATCAATCATATCTTCCTGGTCGAGTTCAATCGAAACGATTTCACTAATAGTACCTGACTCGTTTACACTAGCAACTCCAGGAACTTGAAGAATTTCTTGCTCTAAATCAAGCACATCATCTTGAAACGCTTCAATCTCGTCATTGGACGTGACTGCTAGCTGCATCATTGGAAACATGGACGGATCAAACTTTAAAAAGCTTGGTTCTCCAGCACCGTCAGGTAAATCAATTTGCCTAAGAGCATTAATAATGTCTAATTCTACATCTTCAATGGACGAACTCCAATCAAATTCAAGTAAGATAATGGAAGATCCTTCTTGAGAATTTGACGTCATGTTTTGTAAACCTGAAATACTTGCCATTCGATTTTCAATTGGAATGGTTACTTGATCCTGAACTTCTTGAGGATTTACGTTCGGATAGCTTGTAGCAATTGCTGCAACAGGCGGGTTAATCTCTGGTAGCAGCTGCAACGGCAACCGTGTAAGTGAAACAATCCCCATTATAATAAAGAAAATCATTCCGACAATGGTAAACACGGGCCTGCGAATTGAAAAATTTGTCACGTTGGTTCCTCCATCATGTCATGTCTTTTATCTATACACACCTTACACAATTCAACGGTTAAAAATCAAGCAAAAACAATTTAGACCCCTAAACTATTTAGCCAAAAGAAAAAACTTGCTTGAGACGATCAAGCAAGTTCTTCTAACTTGTTTAAGCTGGTTGAAGCTTATCACGTAGAACCATTTGCAGAATTCCACCGTGACGATAGTAATCAACATCAACATCACTATCAAAACGAACGAGCGCTTCAAATTCAGTTTTTGTGCCATCTTCAGCTACAGCAGTTACCGTAACGTAATCACGCGGTTTTACTGTATCATCAATTGCAACTGAAATGCTTTCTCTGCCTGTTAAACCAAGAGATTCTGCATTTTCACCGGCTTTGAATTGAAGAGGTAAAACACCCATTAATACAAGGTTTGAACGGTGAATACGCTCATAACTTTCAGCGATAACCGTTTTAATGCCTAGTAAATTTGTTCCTTTTGCAGCCCAGTCACGAGAAGATCCCATCCCGTAATCTTGACCAGCGAGAACAACAAGACCTGTTCCATTCTCTTTATACTTCATTGCCGCATCATAGATGGACATCACTTCTTCTGTTGGCCAGAATGTTGTAAATCCACCTTCTGTTCCTGGAGCGATTTGGTTACGAATACGGATATTCGCAAACGTTCCTCTCATCATGACGTCATGATTACCACGACGAGAACCATATGAGTTGAAATCTCTCGGCTCTACACCTTTTTCCATTAAGAACTTACCGGCTGGTGTGTTCTTACCAATCGCTCCAGCAGGAGAAATGTGATCTGTCGTAACAGAATCGCCAAACTTACCAATTACGCGTAGATCAGAAAGCGGCTTCACAGCTTCTGGATCTTTTGCTAACCCTTCAAAGAATGGTGGATTTGCAATATATGTTGACTCGTCATCCCACTTGTACAGGGCGTCATCAGTTGTATTAATTTGATTCCATCGCTCGTTACTTGTAAAGACATCTTGGTATTCACGACGGAATAACTCAGGAGTAACCGTTTGATCAACAATTGTACGCACTTCTTCTGTTGATGGCCAAATATCTTTAAAGTAAACAGGCTTACCGTCTTTATCTGTAGAAATTGGATCGTTTAATAAATCAACGTTAACGGTCCCTGCTAGTGCATAGGCTACTACAAGTGGTGGTGATGCTAAGTAGTTTGCTTTCACAAGGGGATGAATACGTCCTTCAAAGTTACGGTTACCAGATAGTACAGACGTAACAGTTAAGTCGTTACTCGAAATCGCTTCTTCAATTTCATCCTCTAGTGGTCCAGAGTTTCCGATACATGTTGTACAGCCATACCCAACAAGATGGAATCCAAGATCCTCCAAGTAAGGCATTAAGCCAGAATCATTTAAATAGCCTGTAACAACTTTTGAACCTGGTGCAAGTGATGTTTTCACGTATTCAGGTACTTGAAGGCCTAATTCACTTGCTTTTTTCGCAACAAGACCTGCTGCCACAAGTACATATGGATTTGATGTATTTGTACAGCTTGTAATAGCAGCGATGGCTACAGCGCCCGTTTTCATTGTAGTTGTACGACCATCTTTGTACGTTACATCAACCGTTTTATTAAATTCTGACTGGTCAAGGCCAAGACCTTGATTCCCTTGAGGTGCAACAACAGCATCTTGGAAGGATTTTTGCATTTTTGGTAGTTCAATTAAATCTTGCGGTCGTTTTGGTCCAGAAAGATTTGCATGAATTTGCGATAAATCGACTTCAACAACATCTGTATACGTTGGATCTGGTGTTTCACCAGGAACATACCATAGTCCGTTCGCTTGACAGTAAGCACGAACCAAATCAATTTGTTCTTCAGAACGCCCTGTTAAACGCATATAGTTCATAGCTTCTTCATCAACTGGGAAGAATCCACATGTTGCGCCATACTCAGGAGCCATGTTTGAAATCGTTGCACGATCAGCAAGTGGCATATCTGCTAAGCCTGGTCCGAAATACTCAACGAATTTTCCAACAACGTTCTTTTGACGAAGGACTTGGGTTACTTTCAACGCTACGTCTGTAGCTGTTGTTCCACTTGGTAAAGAACCCGTGAATTTCAAGCCAATGACTTCTGGTACTGGGAAGTAAGATGGTTGTCCGAGCATTCCTGCTTCCGCTTCAATACCACCAACGCCCCATCCTAGAACGCCAAGACCGTTAATCATCGTTGTATGAGAATCTGTTCCTACAAGTGAATCAGGGAACGTTAACCATTCGCCATCTTTCTCAACTGCATGAACGACGTTTGCTATGTACTCCAAGTTTACTTGGTGTACGATACCTGTTGCTGGAGGAACCGCATTATAATTATCAAACGCTTTCTTTGCCCAGCTTAAAAATTCGTATCGCTCGCCATTTCGTTCAAACTCACGATTCATGTTATAAAGCAATGAATCATCTGTACCGAATTTATCTACTTGTACAGAGTGGTCAATGACAAGATCAACAGGGATTTCAGGGTTAATTTGATCTGGGTCACCGCCAAGATCAGCCATCGCTTTTCTTAACGCTGCTAAATCAACTACAGCTGGTACTCCTGTGAAATCTTGTAGAATAACACGAGAAGGTTTGAAAGGAACATCAATTTCTTTTTGTTCAGGTGTTCCCCACTTTGCTAAATTTTCAACATGCTCTTTTTTAATCACATAATCATCATACTGACGTAACACTGATTCTAATAACACCTTCACAGAATATGGTAGCCTATTAACGTTCCCATAACCTGCTTTCTCTAACGCATCTAATGCATAGTAATGATACGTTTTTCCGTTTGACTCAAAAGAAGACCGCGCTTTAAACACATCTAAGTTTTTTGACATCTAAGACCCTCCTTATCAACTTCATCATATCGCATTGTTCCTTTCTTGTCTAAGGAACGCACTTGAGTAAGCGCTTTTAATGTAAGCGATATAATTGCCCTTCATTAGAATAGCAAAAGTTGACGAAAGTTTAAATCTTTTTTCGACATTTTTTAAAAAGGATAAGAAAAAAAACGTTTCACATACTAAAAAAAGAAAAGCGAGGTGAGGAAAATGAAGGGAAATTCGAAAGCTCGACGCAACCAGCCACAGCATCCAGACAGCAACCAACCACAGAAACAAAGCGGTTCTCATAAAACAAAAAAAGCAAACCATGTAAGCCAAACGAACGGAGAAGGCTAACTCGCCCAAACCTTTTTAGAGCCGCTGCATAGACTGTAATCATACCTTGATAAAAAGGAGGTTACACAATGAGCGGTGGATTCGGAACAGGCGGCGGTTTTGCTTTAATTGTTGTTCTTTTTATTCTTTTAGTAATTGTCGGAGCAAGCTGGTTCTAAAAAAAGGACTGCATCGCAGTCCTTTTTTTCTTTACATAAAATAACGGCTATATTTCAACAAAAACATCGCTCCGATGCTAATAGCCAAAAGAAGACTCGCCTTTCGAAATGGTTGCTCATAGTCCAAGTCACCATTGTTAATTAAGCGCAGACACTTACTAGTTATTCCTAAGCTAGCTCCAATGATTAGCGTTACGATAATGACTCCCCATGTCCACCACGATGCCCAGTCGAACAACAGCGGGATACCTGTAGCGATTAAAAGCAGTAACCCTACATGGGCAATAACAAGAATGACACGGTAACTCTTTATCAGCCTCGCCTTGAAGCGTTCCCCGTCATCCAGTCTCGCCGCATAATACAAAAACGGCAACGGAATACATAAAAATAACACGATTGATGTAAACATATGCGTCGCAAAAAGAACAATTTGAGACACGTTTTTCTCCCCCTCCATAGCAACACACCCCATTTTATGCTAAAGTAACAGCAAAGAACAAGCGAAAAGGAGGGGTGACGATGAGTGACTGGTTTATGAACGTGATTGTCTTATGGACCTTTATCTTGCTCGGGCTAATGTTTATCGGTGGGTTCTTCATGTTTAGAAAATTCCTTAAGCGAATGCCAAAAGAAGACGGAAAATCAATCTTAGACTGGCAAGAATACTACATAAACAAGGCTTTACCTCTATGGAAAGATGAACAGAGACAATTGTTAAATGAACTTGTAGAACCAGTACCTGAACTCTTTCGTGACGTGGCTAAAGAGAAAATCGCCGGTAAAATTAGTGAGATCGCCTTAAATGAACAGGCAACTACTCTTACATTAGATACGATTATTCGTGGATATATTTTAGCAACACCTAAAAAAGATCACCGTTTTTTAATTAAGAAATTAAAACAAAAAGATATTGATTTAACACCCTATGAACATTTACTTGACCGCCAATCAAAAGCCAGAAGCAAAAGAGAGCTCCAAGAGGCCGTTGAACGAAAACAATCCAGCTAAAAAAGGCGCATAGACATGCGCCTTTTTTCTTCTATGCTGTCACGTTTTCTCTTGCCTGTAATAAATACATTTTATGATACAAGCCTTGGCGTTTTAATAGTTGTTCATGATTGCCTCGTTCAACAATCTCTCCTTGGTGCAGCACAAGAATTTGGTCCGCATGTTTAATCGTTGATAGGCGGTGTGCGATCGCAATCGTCGTTCGATTTTGCTGCATTTTTTCTAACGCTTGCTGAATCGATTCCTCTGTTTCCGTATCAACACTTGCTGTTGCTTCATCAAGCACTAAAATAGCCGGGTCAGCTAGCATCGTTCGCGCAAAAGAAAGCAGCTGTTTTTCTCCACTTGAAAACGTTGCGCCACGCTCAGTTACTTTTGCGTCATAACCTTGTTCAAGATCCTGGATAAACGTATCTGCACCAACAAAAGCGCATGCCGCCTCTATTTCCCCTCGCTCGTATCCATCTCTGCCTAAGGTGACATTGCTAGCGACTGTTCCGCTATACAAAAAGGAATCTTGCAACACAAGTCCCACTTTCGATCGGAACTCTTCTTCACTAAAAGCTTGTAAAGGTTTGCCATCAATTGTTATGGAGCCCTCCATGAGTGGATAAAACCGCATTAAAAGGTTAATAATTGAGCTTTTCCCACTTCCAGTATGACCGACTAATGCAACAGTCTGCCCTTTTTCCGCTTTGAACGAAATATTAGTTAACACTTGGGTAGAACCATCATAAGAAAAAGTAACATTGTTAAACTCAATCGTTCCTTTTTCAATTGTGGGCGTTTCTGTTCCCGTTTTTGTCGGTGCGTACTCACGCTGATCCATTAAGCGAAAAACACGTCCTGCTGACACAATGGCTTGTTGAAAAATGGATAAGCGTTGCATAATTTGATTAACTGGTTCGAAAAAGCGATCAAGATAATTAATAAATGCATACAGCACACCAAGCTCAACCGGACCAATAAATGATTGAAAGCCAAAATAAATAAGCACAATTGAAATAGCAATTAAACTAAGAATATCGACAATGGGACGCAGTAAAAGGGCATCTGCTTTCATCGCTTTCATTCCAGCTTGATAATGCTCCTCATTCGTTCGTCCAAACTCTTTGCGCATTCGCTTTTCTTGGCGAAACACTTGAATAATCGCCATACCTTGAACGGACTCACTCATTTTCGCATTAATTTCACTCACTTTTGCGCTAACATGCTCATAAAAGCGAGAACTTATAGACCGATATAAACGAATGACAACTAAAAGTAAAGGTAAAAAGATTAAACAATAAAGGGCCAGGGTTGCATTTAAGTAAAACATAGCAACGAATGTTCCGATCATAAACATTCCATTTTGAACAAATACCGCTAGCACACTGACATAAAGCTCTTTAATGGACTCGGTGTCGTTCGTAATCCTCGAAACAAGGCCGCCTCCAGGCATTCGATCAAAAAACGATAACCCAAGCTTTTGAACATTTTTAAAAACATCAACACGTAACGCTTGCACAATTCGCAAAGCAATCTTTTGAAATAAGATACTTTGGACATATTGGCAGATAACCGCAATAACCAGTAAACCAATATAAAATGACGCAAGCATCACAAGAACGTCTGTCGGAAATTCTTGAGGCGTTAAATAGTCATCAATAAAGCGTGCTATCAAAATAGGTTGCACTAATTCCGCTCCTGCAGCTATGAGCATAATAAAGAAAGCAAGCAATAGTTTCTTAAAATGAATCTTGGCATAGCCGAGCAAGCGTATAAAAATCGCGCGTTGCTCTTTTCCAGTTAATATCTCATCGGTATGTTTCATTATGAACCTCCCTGCTCCACTATCGTCTCAAGCTGCTGACGCTCATACATCTCTTTGTACCATCCACCTTCGGCCATCAATTCTGCATGAGTCCCTGCTTGAGCTATAGTCCCCTCTTCCATCACTAAAATGAGTGAAGCATGGCTAACAGCACTTAATCGGTGAGCACTCATAATAAGTGTTTGCTCGGTTTTTGTTTCTCGAAGGGCTCCTAAAATTTGCTCTTCTGTTTTCGCATCTACAGCAGATAAGGAGTCATCTAAAATGAGTATGGCAGGATTGCTCAGTATCGCACGAGCAATAGAGATTCGCTGTTTTTGACCACCTGAGAGCGTTACACCTCGTTCTCCAACAACTGTGTCGTACCCATTCGGAAAACGGCGTATGTCATCGTGAATACTTGCAAGCTGGCAGGCTCGAATAATTTCTTGTATCGAGGCATCAGGCTTTGCAAATGCAACATTCTCTCCTATTGTCGCCGAGAAAAGAAAGTGTTCTTGTGGTACAATGCCAAATGCCGCTTTCACACGTTCTCGTTTAAACTGGTCAATGGGCACGGAATCTAGACGTATAGTCCCCTTCGTAACATCCATCTCCCGCTGTAAAAGCGAGAGTAAGGTTGTTTTACCACTACCGGTTTTCCCAACAATGCCAAGTGTTTCACCTTTCTTCAAGGAGAAGTGTACATTTCTTAACACTGGCGGTCCATCATCAGAATAACAAAACGTATCAATAGCAACATCTAAATCGCCTACAATCGGTGCTTCAACTGCATGATCGACTTCTTTAAGCTCCGACTCTTCTCGCAATACTTCACGAATTCGATCGTAAGACGCTCTTCCTCGTTCAATGACGTTAAAAAACATTCCTAACGCAAGCATTGGCCAAATCAACAAGCCAAGATAAACGACAAATGACGTTAGTTCTCCAATGGTCATATCACCCGATACGACAAAACCTGCTCCAAAACCAATTGCCAGTAAATAACATGTTCCAATGACTGCGCTAATGGTCGGATCAAACAACGCATCGACTTTTGCTACTTTTACATTCTGTTCCACAACCATTGCTGATTGCTGACGAAAGCGGCGATTTTCTTCTTCTTCTTGTCCGAATGCTTTTGTTACTTTCATTCCACTAATATTTTCTTGAACCGTATCATTTAAAACACTAAATGCTGCTTGTGCACTGCCAAAGCGTTTATGTAAAAGTGATCCATAATAGCTCGTTAAAATGGCCATTAATGGAAGTGGCACTAATGTAATCAGCGTTAGTTGCCAATTAAGGGTCAACGCCATCGTCGCAACCACCATTCCTCCTAGTAACAGGGCATCAACAATCGTTAGCACCCCTTCTCCAGCTGTTGCTTGAACAGCTCGAACATCATTTGTGGAAATCGCCATTAAATTTCCAGTAGTTCGCTTATGATAAAATGACTTTGGCATGTTAGTAAAATGACGATAAAGATCATTTCGGATTTGTCTTGCCAACTTAAAAGCCGCACCAAAGATGAGTACTCGCCATAAGAAGCGAAGAATGTATAACAACAGACCGATGCCCATAATAAACCCAACGTATCGGAATAATTGCGATTGTGTAAGCGTATCTGTGTCAATTAAATCGACTACTTCACCAATAACCCTTGGAGGAATAAGCGACAAAAATGAAACGAGTGCTAAAACAAGCGTCCCAAATAAATATGCTTTCCAATGTTTCTTAAAAAACCAGCTTAAATCTAAAAAAACACGCATAGCCTTCCCCCATTACTCTCGTTGTCTAATTATTTTTCGAAAAAATGAATAAATAATGTCTATTCTTCTATTGAACCCCGCATTGCCCTTTTAATGCCCGCTCGTATGTACGCTCCCTTTATAACCAATAGCCTACTTCAAAAAAGATACCACATTACGTTAAATGATGTACAGAACGTTTATCGTCATTACAAAACAACCTAGCATCAGTTCGTGAATATGTTTATAGACAACAAAAATCACTTTACCTACGACGCAACGGTCCTTACGATAAAGTGATTTCTTTCGTTTTCATGATTATCAGAGGAGTTCTTACTTCCCCTGTTGCTTTTGCATAGCCTTCATCATTTGGGTGATTTTCTTTTGCGATGGGTTTTGTCCCATTTGTTGCATCATCACCCGTAACATTTGCTCATTAATCGGTGGGTTCTTTTTCAAGTAAGACATCATGGTTTTCCGAGCAATAAAAAAGCCAATTGCTATACCTGCCAGAACCGCAACGGTATACCCTATAATATGCCAGATCAATGTTAAACCTCCTTCTCACACGCTCTACTTCTATTGAACCTTATCTATTATACACGAGCAGGCATTGATTTTAAAGCACTTAAAAAAGCATGCTTAGAGCACGCTTTGTTTTTCATATGGTTTCAACCACCCAAATCGTCGGTCATTTACATTTACTGCGAAAAAGAAGCCATTTACTTCCCGCAATAGATCAAATACATCGGTCTCTGCCTGTAAATCCCCTTCTGCTTGAAGACAAATTTTCTTTGCATCCAGCATAAGCGCGCAATGATTTTTTGGATTTTCATCAGAAGCTGCAACAAAGCGATTTGCGTCTTCTTCTTTATAGCGAGATAAAAAGATTTGTTTAATTTCTTCTTCTGGCATGGATGTTGTTATATAGTTGATTTGCCGATCATAAATCGGCTGGGTATGCTTTCGAGCTTGTTCCCGTTCTTCGAATAACTGAAATAATTTCATTTCTTTACCAAGATAAGAGGATGCTACATCTTCTGTGACATTGAATAATTCATAGTATCTCATCTCTTCTCCCCTTCAGCAGAATGAAAATTTCGAATCTATTTTCATTATACCCATTTTTCAAAAAGATGCTGTCTATTTGTCGTGAAAGAACCTCACTAGTTTTGTCGAATACCGTATGAAAAGCACCTATTCTGGTTGTCTCTGTTTTTTCTTTTAAAAAAAGCCTATGATTCACTGAAGTAGTCAATCATAGGCTGCATTCTTATGAAAGTAGTGCTTTTACTTTGCTCACTACATTTTCAACAGTAAAACCATACTCGGCAATGATTTCATCCCCAGCACCAGAAGCGCCAAATGTATCAATAGTGAGTGTATCGCCTTCATCACCAATGTACTTTGCCCATCCTAGAGAAGCGCCCATCTCAATAGCAAGACGTGCTTTAACGTGTTTTGGAATCACTGCATCTTTATATTCTTTCGGCTGTGCTTCAAAACGATCCCAGCTTGGCATACTTACAACAGAAACATCAATTTTCTCTTGTGCAAGTGCTGCTTTCGCTTTCATCGCAAGTTGTACTTCAGACCCTGTTGCCAATAAAATGGCATCTGGTTCACCTTTGGCTTCTGAAAGTACGTATCCACCTTTTTTCACACCTTCATATGCTTTCGTTGTTGTTTCTTCTTGTGTATCAACATTTTGACGGCTTAATACGAGTACCGTTGGCTCTTTCTGGGACTCTAGCGCAAGTTTCCATGCTGCTGCGGTTTCATTCCCATCTCCAGGACGAACAACAGATAAACCTGGCATTGCACGTAAAGCCGCTAACTGTTCAACCGGCTCGTGGGTTGGACCATCTTCACCAACAGCGATGCTATCATGAGTTAATACATACGTTACTGGAACGCCCATCAAAGCGGACAGACGAATGGCTGGACGTACATAATCTGAGAAAACAAAGAATGTACCACCGAATACTTTTAAACCACCGTGTAGCGCCATTCCATTCAATGCACAACCCATTGCAAACTCACGAACACCGAACCAAATGTTTCGTCCAGCATAGTTGTCTCTACCAAAATTGCTCTCGTTCGTTAGCGTGGTTTTATTTGAACCAGCTAAATCAGCAGAACCACCAAATAATTCTGGAACATGTGCTGCTAAAGCATTTAACGCTTCCCCTGAAGAAGCACGTGTAGCCAAGCTTTTCCCTGCTTCATAAGTCGGTAACGCTTGATCAAATCCTTCTGGTAAGTCTCCTGCAAAAGCACGCTCATATTGTGCGGCAAGCTCCGGGTTTTCTGCTTTATAAGCAGCGAACAATTCATTCCACTCATCTTCATGCTTTTGTCCTTGCTCTTTTACAGACGTAAAGTATTCACTTACTTCTTCAGGAATATGGAAGTCTTCCTCATATGTCCATTTGTACGCTTCTTTTGTAAGCGCTACTTCATCTGATCCTAATGGAGAACCGTGAGAAGCTGATTTCGCTGATTTGTTTGGTGAACCAAACCCGATAACTGTTTTCACTTCAATTAGTGTTGGACGATAAGATGTTTTTGCTTCTTTAATCGCTTTGTTAATCTCTGCTAAATCCATTCCATCTTCTACGTATATCACATTCCAACCATAGGCCTTGAAGCGATCTTCCACACTTTCAGAAAATGATTCATGTAGATCTCCATCAAGAGAGATATCGTTTGAAATCGTATAACACAACAAGACGATTTAACTTTAAGTGACCAGCTAGTGACGCCGCTTCTGCTGATACCCCTTCCATTAAATCCCCATCGCCACAAATGGCATACGTATAGTGGTCGACAATTTCGTGGTTTGCCGTGTTATACGTTGCCGCTAAGTGACGCTCTGCCATTGCCATCCCTACAGCCATAGCAATTCCTTGACCGAGTGGACCCGTCGTTGCTTCTACACCAGGTGTATGACCGTATTCAGGGTGACCCGGTGTACGGCTTCCTAATTGACGGAAAGATTTTAAATCATCTAGTGTTACATCATAACCTGTTAAATGTAAAAGGCTATATAAAAGCATAGAACCGTGTCCAGCTGATAAAACGAAACGATCGCGGTTTGTCCAGTTCGGATTAGCTGGATTGTGGTTCATGTGGTTTGCCCACAAATCCAACGCCATAGGTGCTGCGCCCATCGGCATACCTGGGTGACCAGAATTGGCTTTCTCAATACTATCAATAGAAAGTGTTCGGATCGTATTTACCGCTAATTCTTCAATATTTTTATTCATATGTAACACCCTTTCATTCTTCTTACGTCTCCATCATAAACAAAATAAAAAAAATGTACAAGCCTGACAGAAGCTTGTACATTAATGAAGTCGAGTTTGCTTTTGAGCTTTACTGTCTTTTAGCTTTTGTGGCGTTACGTCACTACCCTTTTCGTCGACTACTTTCACAGAATGAAGCTGGTTTTTAAAGGCTGAACGAAATGTACTTAAATACTCTTTACGCAATGCCTGTTGTTCTTCTTTTTGGGCTTTCGTCAATCCTGTTGTTTTCGCTAATTGGGAAAGCTCATTTATACGGTTTAGCTTCGTTTTTGGTAACAATGAAAATCACCTGTCCTTTTATTGTCATCATAGCATCTTCATTGCCTTAGTTCAAATGATCGGTTTCAGCTTGTATATGCTTCTGAAATCGCCGGTGTACAGTCGCTTTCGAGCAATCGTACCCTAACCCATTTAAGGTTAATGCAATCTCATGAAACGTTAATTTTTTATCTCGTAGACGAATGATTTCTTCTAATGGAAGATCTTTTTTGCTTCGGCCACCAGCACCACTACCACTCAAGTTCCGTTCTGGACGATAGCCATTTTTAACAGCCGCCTTCATGCCCCGCTTAATTTTCAGATTATGTAGCTTACGCTGGTACTCTTCAACAATGGCGACAATCTCAAACACCATCTCATCTGCTTCAGACAGATGCATGACACCTTGATCGTGGCAAGTGTAAACTGAGATACCATACTTTTTTAATTGATATAAAATAGCCGTTTTCGCTCTTCCCCTGCCAATTCTCGTATCATCTGTTACTAACAAATGAGAAAAAGATCCCTTTTTTGCTTGATCTAAAATAAGAAGAAGTTGGTCTCGATCCAAATCATAGCCACTTGCCACATCGTGCAAACAGTCGTTTACCTCTAACTGGTGTTGCTGAGCCATTTCATAAAGCTCTTCTTCTTGTCGTACTAGAGAAGACTGCTGTTGATCCTTTTCTGTGCTCACACGGCAATATAAAATGGCTTTCTTTCCTTTCATGCTGCTCCCCCTCTTATTCGAGCGAATACCGCTCATAATCATACAACACTTCAGGACTCTCTAGTTGATTATGTTGGTCTTCACCTTGTTCTCTATTCTCTCTATCTATATCAAAGGATAGCAAACTACTAAACATAAATAAAACCGTTATAATCCCTGCAACAATAATACCTTTTTCTTGATTATTCTTCACTATAAGATCACCCGTTCGTAAGAATATTTGTTCTTACATGAGAATAGCTCGAACTTTTGTTCGTGTCAACCCCTTTTTTAGAACTTATGTTTGCGTTCGTATGTTCGATGTGCTACAGTAAGGGTACGAATACATAGATAAAGCGGGTGATGAGGAGTGTCAAAACTATCTACTAGACAAGAAGAAATACTATTATTTATTAAAGATGAAGTGAAAAAGAAAGGGTATCCACCTTCCGTTCGTGAAATTGGAGAAGCAGTTGGATTAGCATCAAGCTCTACTGTGCACGGCCACCTTGCACGACTTGAAAAGAAAGGCTACATTCGTCGAGATCCAACAAAGCCAAGAGCGATTGAAGTTCTTTCCCTCGAAGAAACAGCTGATGAAGCGGTTATTATACGTGAAAAAACCCGCTACATTCCTGTTGTTGGTAAAGTAACGGCTGGTAGCCCTATTACAGCAATTGAAAATGTGGAGGACTATATTCCACTTCCAGACCATATGGCTGGTCACGAACAAGTGTATGCGCTTGTTATCCAAGGGGAAAGCATGATTGAGGCTGGTATATTGGATGGCGATCAAGTGTATGTGAAACAAACGCAAACAGCAGATAACGGGGACATTATAGTAGCGATGACTGACGAACACGAAGCGACTGTTAAACGATTTTTCCGTGAGAAAAACTACATTCGTTTACAACCAGAAAATTCAACAATGGACCCAATTATTTTAGACAACTGTACAATACTAGGAAAAGTCATTGGCGTATTTCGCACTATCCATTAAGAAAAGCACTGGGGGCTCCCAGTGCTTTTTTACTGTTCATTTACCGTTTCCTGTTCTTCTTTCTTTTGTTCCTGCGACAACAACCATTTCAGTACAGCAGCTGTTAGTAAAAACAGCACGCCTGCGCTGATAAAGACATAGGATATACCGAAACTTGCTGCGAGTAATCCCCCAGACACAGGACCTAGCACATTCCCTAAAAAACGAAAGCTTTGATTATAGCCGAGCACTTCTCCTTGCATGGAAATTGGACACGCTTGACGAATAAATGCGGTCGTACAAGGAATTAAGCCCCCGACTGCCAATCCGAAAATAAACCGTAACACAATTAACTGCCATAAAGAATCGACAAAACCTTGAGGGATAAAGAACAATCCTGATAAAATTAAAAGTAAAAGCATGACTTTTTCATGCCCAATGCGATCACCTAGTTGACCCCATTTTCTTGTTGACAGTAAATTACCGAGGCCTGTAATCGAAAAAGCCACTCCCGCTAAAAACGCCATATTTTCTGTTGAACTCGTCAAATCATTGACAAATAAAGCGAGTAGCGGTTGAATGCTAAACAGTGCCATTTGAATAATGAGCGCAACGACCATCACCATCAGAAGGATCGGAGACCGCACGATAAACTGAATGACTTCTTTCGCGGAATACCGCTTCTTCTTTTCTCCTTTTTCTTCATAAATGACTTCTTTGACACCAAAGACAACTAGAAAAGAAGCAAACGTTAAGATAGAAGCCGTCAAAATAAAGGTCAGCTCCATTCCAACGGTGTCTGCAATTAGCCCACCAAATAATGGTCCTAGTAAACCTCCTGATACAGTTCCTGTTTGTAACGTTCCAAGCGTTTCTCCTGCTGTGCGTTTGCTACTTTGAGCAGCAATCAACGCCATAGAAGCAGGAATAAACCCTGTTGCTAAACCCATAAAGGCGCGCAAAACAAATAACGCTTCAACAGAATTAACATAGCCCATTAAAAAGACAGAAATAGCAATGCCAAATCCTGTTCCAATTAAAACTTTCTTTCGTCCATAACGATCGCCAATTCTACCCCATATTGGTGCGACAAGAAACGCTACTAAAAAAGAAACGCCAAACACGAAACCCGACCATCTTTGCACATCTTCTCCTGAATACTGTCCGAACGATTCAATGTACAAGGATAAAAAAGGAATGACCATCGTCATGCTTGCGCCAACAAATAGGTTGGCAAACCACATAATAAGTAAATTACGCTTTTCTGCTTTTATACCGATCACCTTCGTTACATAAGGATGCTCCTTATTATTTCGCAACTCTAAATATATGCGAAAAAAAAACAGCCGTCAAACCTCTTTTACGCGCTAAATCCGTAAAAAAAGGATTAAAACAGCTACTTTCCTTCCTCTTGATTCTTTTTTCACACTTCTTGAAAAAAAACATAATCTATTGATAACCACTATATAGGAGGCGAATGGAATGGATCTTTCAGATGAAATGGTGTTACTCATTACCATTCTCGTACTATTTATCTTATTAATTATTGTTGGAATTATTTTGTTTTACCTGTAGTCAACGTTATTCCACTACTGCAACAGCAATACATGTCACATTAGATAGTCATTTTAAAACAAAGATAAGGTTTGATAACGGATTTCAACAAGGTTTGTTACACTTAAACCAAGCAACCGTACTTGACGATCCACCGTTCCATAAGCTAGCCACAGTTCTTGGGCATACCTGTACAGATCATCCCATTTGTGAACATAATCAGGCAAGCTAATACGTCGTGTAATCGTATCAAATGAACGATAGCGAATTTTAATAACAATGGTTTTTCCTTGTTTTTTCACACGCTCAAGAGAGGATTGCACTTCTTCAGCAAGCACCCGTAACTTTCGCAAAACGTCTTCATCTGTCACGAGGGGTTGAGAATACGTATGTTCTTTCCCGACGGATTTACGATCCCGGTGGACTTTTAACCGATTATGATCAATTCCCCTTGCACGCTTATAATAAGAAAGACCCGCTTTGCCAAAATGATGAACGAGATCGAGTTGAGTTAACTGATACAAGTCATTTCCGGTATAGATATGCAAGCTATGCATTTTCGCCGCTGTTTTCGGTCCAATTCCAGGAAATTTTTCTACCGGCAGTTCTTTTATAAACGCTTCTGCTCGATCAGGTGGAATAACGGTTAAACCAGCCGGTTTCTTTAAATCGGAAGCGATTTTAGCGAGAAATTTATTATAGGAAACACCTGCTGAACTCGTCAGTCCAGTCTTCTCCCAGATCTCACGTTGAATATGCCGAGCTAGTTTGCTCGCGCTTACTTCTCCCAAACGATTTGTTGTCACATCTAAATACGCTTCATCAATTGACATCGGTTCTACTAGGTCTGTGTATGCAAGCATAACTTCACGAACTTTCAAAGACGCCTCCTGGTACGCTTTATAGTTACCAGATATGAAAATTCCTTCCGGGCAACGCTTGTACGCTTCATATGCACTCATGGCTGAATGAATTCCGTACTTTCTTGCTTCATAGTTCGCCGTGGAGACAATGCCTTTACCTCCTGTTTTTCTTGGGTGTTTTGCAATAATAACAGGCTTTCCTTTTAAAGAAGGATTATCCCGTTCTTCTACAGATGAAAAAAAAGCATCCATATCAATGTGAATGATTTTTCGTGACGTATCCCGATATGGCTCAGGCAGCTTAAAATTGTGATTTGCCATAACAAACCCGCCTCTTTCGTTTTTTCCTCGTACTATCCATTATAGGGGAACGTATGATCGAAGTCAATTAAATTCGGTTGTACCATTTCTAGCCAGAACTCTTAGGTACCAAAAAATGACTTCTCAACAAGAATAAATCTTTCTATTGAGATCTGGAGATAAACCACCTATTTGCTATGTTTCCTTTCAGAGTGGTTTCAAATAACGAGCATCACTGAAGAATAAACCTAAACGCATATTTTATCGTGTCTAACAGTTAGAGGCATAGCTAATAGACACCTCTATTCAAACATTCTATAACTTGTAAATCCTATTAGCTTCATACAGTATCTATTCCATTAGATGCTTTTCCTATGTATAAAGAGGGCGAACAACTCTCCCTCTTTTAAAACGATTACAAGATATCTAATCTTACAAGCAACGCTAAAAGGATTTGAAGCAAAAGTTGAATGTTAACGGCAATTTGTGTATCAGTTGTAGTAACATCAACATTTTTAGAGTTTTCAACAACAGTTTTTTGATAGTTTAACTGTTTGATTTTAGAACTTTGCAGAAGTTCTTGAGTGATCTTATCAGCTTTTTCGCTGTCTGCAATGGAAATACTGATGACTAACGCAATAGCGGTTTGTAAAGATGCTTGTAATGAAAGAGCTGCTTTCGTATCAGTAGAATTTACTGTTACATCACAAGAATCTTTAATTAGGATAAACTCTTCTGACAATTGCAATGTCTTGTTAACTTGTGAAGCACCTTGAGTAGGTGAACCTCCATTATTATCCATTGGATGACATGCTTCTGGATCTAAAGCCGACCAACGCTTGTTATTTCTCCAATGAGATTCGTGATCCTCACATTTCTTACACTCTTTTTCTTCAACTTCAATATGACTTTCTTCACTCATTTCTAATACCCCTTCCTTCATAGTCTACTTTACTTTATGTCGTAATATATTTTTTGCTTGGGCAGATTAATTAAGGGCTTTTACCTGTTTTAAAATCTTCTTCGGTTAACAAATGAATTTGGATTGTGCTTCCTAGTAATCACAGCTGGTCTCTCATAAAAATCGTTTGAATCAGCTGACATCCCATTATTAACCTCGTAAGAATCTTCTTTTTCTGGAGAATTTGCAGAATCGGTCAGTTTCTTTCTTAATAGGCTCTTCTCTAAATTACTAGAATCAAAAGAAGTTTTCATTGGTTTCCCTACAGTATCCATGTCTATATTCTGCAAAAACTTATTGACTTCTGTTTGAATATCTACGACGGTACTCTTTACTTTTGCTTGATCCGTTAAAGATAGATCTTTAGAAACATTCACATTATACTTGTCTAAAATACGGCCTACTACTACCTCCACTAAGTGTTGGTGATTATTCATGTTGACTTCCCCTTCCAGTAAATTCGTATTTAAGAATGGTTTTTCACACTTTAGAACATTATTTCTTCTATACTTTTCGTTCATCTTATCCTTCAGTTGTATCCCCATAAATCCATTCTTTCTAAGTAGTTTATGTTTCAATACATTTTTTGATTGGGCCCTTAAGTACCAAAAACTGATCCTGAAAAAAACTAGCAGTACATAAAACGATTGAATGATTTACGAATCTATTAGATGTCTGCATTCACCGTAGTTAGAAAATCGAAACAAAGCCTTTCCCACGCTTCGATAAATGACACCAAAACAAAAAACCCTCAACACATAATGTGTCGAGGGCTTCGTCTTTTAATAGTTTTGCATGAACTGTTCTCTTTCCCACGGATGGACTTGGGTGCGGAACATATCCCACTCAATTTCTTTTGCTTCAATAAAGTGTTCAACTGCATGCTCTCCTAATGCTTGAACAAGTGTGTCGTCTTTCACTAAACTTTCAAGCGCTTCAGCTAGTGAAGCCGGTAAAGCTTTAATGCCTTCTTCTACACGCTCTTCCTTGCTCATGACGTAAATGTTTCGATCCGTTGCTTCTGGAGGCGTCATTTTACGCTTGATACCATCTAAACCAGATGCTAACATAACAGCCATTGCTAAATACGGGTTAGCAGATGGGTCTGGACTACGTACTTCAATACGTGTTGATACACCACGTGAAGACGGGATACGGATAAGTGGTGAACGATTACGCATCGACCAAGCGATATAAACGGGTGCTTCGTAGCCTGGTACTAAACGCTTGTACGAGTTAACAATTGGATTCGTAATAGCTGTAAAGCCTTCAGCATGCTCTAAAATACCACTTAAGAACTGCATGGCTGTTTTGCTTAACTGACTTTCTGTTTTCTCGTCATAAAACGCGTTGCCTTCTTTTGTGAAGAGCGACATGTTTAAGTGCATACCAGAGCCATTTACACCAAACAATGGTTTTGGCATAAACGTTGCATGAAGACCATGCTTACGAGCAATCGTTTTAACAACAAGCTTAAACGTCTGAATGTTGTCACATGCGGTAATCGCATCAGCGTATTTAAAATCAATTTCGTGCTGCCCAGGTGCAACTTCATGGTGAGATGCTTCAATGTCAAAGCCCATATCTTCTAGCTCTAAAACGATATCACGACGACAGTTCTCACCAAGGTCAGTTGGTGCAAGGTCAAAATATCCACCTTTATCGTTTAGCTCAAGGGTTGGCTCGCCTTTTTCATCATTCTTGAATAAGAAAAATTCCGGCTCTGGACCAATGTTAAACCCTGTAAAACCTAATTCTTCTGCTTGTTTTAACACGCGCTTTAAAATCCCGCGAGGATCTCCATCAAATGGCGTTGGCTCTTCGCCTGGTTTACCTGGTTGATAAATATCACAAATTAATCGCGCCACTTTCCCTTTTTCCGGTGTCCATGGGAAGATGACCCACGTATCTAAATCCGGATAAAGGTACATATCTGATTCTTCAATTCGTACAAATCCCTCGATGGAAGATCCGTCAAACATCATCTTGTTATCCAGCGCTTTTGAAAGCTGATCCACTGGAATTTCTACGTTTTTAATTGTTCCTAATAAGTCTGTAAACTGTAGACGAATAAAGCGTACATTTTCGTCTTGTGCAATGCGAACAATATCTTCTCTTGAATAATTTGGCAACGCATTTGCTCCTCTCACTCTGTTTTTATATGTAGAAAAGGACGTAAACGCCTTTTTACATGACTTTTAAACGATAAGCTATGTACGTATCGTACTAAAGGCTTTTTTGTTCGTCAAGAAAAGTCCTTATTCATTGTCTTCCTTTTCCCCACGGTTACTAAACGTCTTTTCTACTGCTTTCGTTACAGCAAGCTTCACATGTTCATACGTTAGGCCACCTTGAACATACGCAGTAAATGGCGCACGCAATGGGCCGTCAGCAGTTAATTCAATACTTGCACCTTGCACGAATGTGCCTGCCGCCATAATGACATCATCTTCATAACCTGGCATATAGCTCGGCGTTGGTGTAACGTGGGCATTTACTGGGGAAGTGTGTTGAATGGATTGACAAAAGGCAACCATTTGTTCAGCTGTGTCAAAATAGACCGCTTGAATTAAATCAGTGCGTGTTTCACTCCAACGCGGTGACGTCTTCATTCCTACATCTTCTAATAAAGCAGCTGTGAAATGAGCACCTTTTACGCTTTGAGCGACCACGTGTGGGGCTAAAAAGAAGCCTTGATACATGTCTGTTAGTGTCCCAAGTGTTGCCCCTCCTTCAGCACCAATACCCGGTGCAGCTAAACGATAGGAGGCTAACTCTACAAAATCCCGCTTCCCAACAATATACCCACCAGATTTAGCGATGCCACCACCTGGATTTTTAATTAACGAACCTGCCATTAGATCAGCACCAACGTGACAAGGCTCTTTTGTTTCAACAAACTCTCCATAACAATTATCAACGAATACAATGACATCCTCTTTTATCGATTTTACATAAGCGATAATATCTGCTAGTTCAGCAATCGTAAAGGAGGGACGATCTCCATACCCTCGTGAACGCTGAATTCCTACTACTTTCGTCTGTGCATGAATCGCGTTTCGAATACCTTGCTTGTCCATTTTACCGTTCAAAAGATCAACTTTGTTGTAGCTAATTGAATAATCACGCAGCGAGCCCTTACCATTTCCTCGAATACCGACAATTTCCTCGAGGGTATCATAAGGCGTTCCGCTAATGTATAGCAATTCATCTCCAGGACGTAATAGACCAAAAAGCGCTACAGCTATGGCGTGTGTACCAGACACAAGCTGATGGCGGACTAAGCTCGCTTCTCCTCCAAACACATCTGCATAAATTGCTTCTAACGTCTCTCGCCCCGCATCATCATACCCATAACCTGTTGAAGGAGTGAAATGAAAATCGGCGACTTGATGGGTCGCAAAACTTTCCATCACTCGATTCTGGTTAAATAGAGCGACTGCATCCACTTGTTCATGAATTGGTTTTATTTTGTCTTCTGCGCGTTGTACAAGCACGCTGACTTCTTTTGAAAATAATGATTTCATACGTTGTTTCTCTCCTAATTAAATTCAATCCTCTTAAGCTTATCACGTCATAAAAAAGAAAGAAATAAAATGGCGCCATGACACGCATCTTATTTCTTGAATGTGAAATCTTCTTTTCGTAATGTCTCAAGCTCTGATTTTGTAAACTTATCTTCTTTTAACACCCGAACCGCTTGAAGTCGAATCGCTTCTTCCACCATATTTCTTATATAACGTCCGTTGCTAAAAGCATACGTTTCCTCTACTAAAACATGCTTTAGATGCTCACGACAGCGATTCAATGCATCTTTTTCAATCATATAATCTCGATCTTTCGCCATTCCAATAAGCATCTCTATCAGTTCTTCTACCGAGTAATTCGGGAACGTAATTGAAATCGGAAAACGAGACGGTAAGCCCGGATTCAAAGACAGAAAAAAATCCATTTCTTTTGAATAACCCGCTAAAATGAGCACAAATTCATTTGCATGATTCTCCATTCCGCGAACGAGTGTATCAATGGCTTCTTTTCCAAAGTCTTTTTCCCCACCTCTTGAAAGAGAGTACGCTTCATCAATGAACAGAACGCCTCCTTGGGCTTGCTTTAAGACATCCCTTGTTTTCTGCGCAGTATGCCCAATATACTCACCAACAAGATCAGCCCGCTCCATTTCGATAAAGTGCCCTTTTGAGAGAACATTCATTTCATGTAAAAAAGAGGCAATAAGCCGAGCAACCGTTGTCTTGCCAGTGCCAGGATTGCCTTTGAAAATCATGTGCAATACTTGTTTTGGTGATTTTAAGCCGACTTCCTTCCGTCGTTCACTAATATAAATCCATGCGTACAGTTCTTTTACAAGCGCCTTTATCTCTTTTAAGCCGATATAGTTTGCAAGTTTATGTTCAAACCGAACGAGAACTTCATGCTTTTCTTTTTCTTCAACAGACACAAACCAATCTGTGCTCGCACGCTTTTCAGGAGATTTATTTAACACGACATTTATCCGCGCATTATTTTTCATTTGGTGATTTGACATGGTTAGTAAGACCTCCCTCGAAACCTCATCACTCCTACTACTATACGTGTAAGAAGACAATGCGTGATAAACACCCAAACGATGCTTCCTCTTCTTTATCTTATGGCTATGGTAGAAAAACCATGCCTCTAATCCTTCCCATAGACATTTACACGGTTTTTGTTAAAATTTAAGAAAAGGGGGAGTTGGATGGACGTATTGTCGTGGAAAAACGTGTTTTTAGATCAGCTCGCTCTAAAAGGAAGAAAGCAGGCAACGATTCGTCGCTATGACTATGATTTGCTTGACTTCTTTCAATGGTTAGAAGAAAAGCCCTTTAAAACATTAACAACAGATGAGGTTGAAGCGTTTTACCATCACTTAATGATGTCACGTCAGTATAAAGTACGGACAATCCGCCGAATCTCTTCTGTACTTCGTCGTTTTACACTGTTTTTACTGGAAGAAGGCTCCTTACAAGATCATCCATTGCTCCATCATGAACCACCTTTGTTGAACCTTGAGCCCTTAACAAGAAATGAGTGGATTAGTCAAAAAGAAACAACAATTTTGCTCAAAACAAGCCATTCTGAAAGAGGGTTAACCGAAAACCAACGAGCCGCTCGACCGCAATTAACAGAACGGAATTATACGATTTTGCTATTGCTAACGAACTATGGCATTACGCTAGGTGAAGCATGTGCGCTTACAATGAGGGATACATCTTTTATTCAACAAACGATTATTGTTGGTTCAGATGCCTCTAAACGGACTCTAGTATTAGAGGACGACCATGCTAAACAACTTTATGTTTATTGGAGTAGCATTCCAGAACCTGTTCGACCTCGTATGCACACAGATGATTCATTCTTCGTCGCGTTTGATTTTACAAGACGAACCTATCATTGGTCTTATGAACACGATCGCCCAAAAGCATTAACTGCTATTGCTCTTCAAAAAATGATTCGTACAGAAGTTGCACGTGCACATTTACGGAAAGGCATTTCCGCACAACATTTTCGTAATTCCTACTTACTACGATCGTTACTCTATTCTGGGCATGATCATCAGCTACAGCATAAACTTGGATTAAAAAGTCCGTTGTCTCTTCGCCGTTATGTACTGACCGTCTCGCGATTAACGACAAAAGAAAAAGCGCTTTTACTCACAACTAGATAAAAAAGATCTCTGAACAGTTGTTCAAGAGATCTTTTTCTACTTTTATACGTCCGTTTCGCTTTTCAACTGGACGTTTTTTTGCGGTGCAAATGTTGAAATTGCATGCTTATATACAAGCTGCTGCTTTCCTTCTGTCTCAATAATGACCGTGAAGTTGTCAAATCCCTTTATTGTGCCACGAAGCTGAAACCCATTTAATAAAAACATCGTGACTGGAATCGATTCCTTTCTTAGTTGATTTAAAAATTGATCTTGAATGTTCACCGTTGACTTCATAACGATAGCCCCTCTCTCTCTATGTGTTTCTACTTAATTATTCGAGTCCATTTTTAAATTTCCTGCAAGAAAAATCGACGACTTTCGGTAAAATTTCTTCAATCGTCTGGGAAGTAACATCAAACCATTCTGCTTCACTTTTATTTTTAAACCACGTTAGTTGTCTTTTTGCATACTGGCGCGAACGAGTTTTGATTTGGTCAATAGCTTGTGACAATGATTGCTCTCGATTAAAGTAAGCATACAGTTCTTTATAACCAATGGCTTGGATCGCCGGTCCTTCAATGCCTGCTTTATACAAAGCCTCTACTTCTTCAACAAGCCCCAGTTCCATCATACGGTCTACACGTTGATTTATGCGACTATACAGAAGCTCTCTATCCATTGTTAGACCAATTAGCGCACTATGGAACCGAGGCACCGATTGTTCTTCTTCCCGTTCAGAAAAACGATGCCCTGTAGTATGAAGGACTTCCAAGGCACGGATGACACGTCGTTCGTTATGAGGATGAATGGATTCTGCTGCTTTTGGATCCTTCTCTACAAGCAATTGAAACAGAGCTGATCCCCCCTGTTTTTGAGCAAACATTTCCAGCTCTTGCCTATAAGCTGGATCGCTTTCTGCTTTAGAAAACGATAAATGGTGGGTAATAGCTTGGACGTACAACCCTGTGCCTCCAACCATGATGGGCATTTTACCTCGGGCCTTTACATTCGAAATTGCTGCTAGTGCACGGTCTTGAAAGCTCGAAACTGTCCATGGCTCCGTTGGGTGCAGCATATCAATTAAATGGTGAGGTACACGTGCTCTCTCTGCATCAGTTGGCTTCGCCGTTCCAATCGTCATACCTTGATACACTTGCATCGAATCAGCATTAATTATTTCGCCTTGTAACGTTTCTGCTAGACGTATACTTAGTTCGGTTTTTCCGACTGCGGTTGGTCCAACAACTGCAATTAATGGATCTTTTTTCAACAACATACTTCCTTCCACTGTTTCATTCATTGCTTGATTACACCATATTGAAACGATGCATTTGCTCGTTTTTCTACTGAAAACCCGAGCGTTGCAAACAAATCACTTTTTGTGTGATTTTTTAAAACGACTTTTTTTCGCGCGACTCGTTTTGCTTCTTCGACCATAGTGGCTGTTAACGATTGATAAGACGCAAATTGCTTTAGCCCTGCAATACCAGGGGAATGTAACCGAACATCGAACATCGGATCAAAGTAAACGACATCGACACTTTTTGATTCGCTTTTCTTTAAAAAAGAGAGACTATCTGTTTTAGTGACGTTTATCCGCCTTAAAGCATCAATAAAAAGGTCATCACCTTCACGCCAATTTGCAAGTCCGTGACTGACAATAAATGCTATATAGGCATTTGCTTCTAAACCAATAACCTGTCCCTTTTGGCCGACAGCCAATTGTGCCATCGTAGCGTCTGCCCCCATACCGAGTGTAGCGTCAATAAACGTGTCTCCTGGATGTAACTCTGTTGCGGCTAGAAAAGGATCATAGCCTGATCTTCGCCACTGCTTATAGCGTAGAAAAGCAACATTCGGGTGATAATAAAACGGCTCTGCCCCTTGCTGCTTATGCAAAATTAGTTTGTCTTTCGCAACAACTAACAGTGGCTGATCACCAAACGCTAAATAGAAATCTTCGATGGAGCGATCATTTCGATCAATAAACGTACCGTTAAGTGGCGTTATATAAGACATCGCTTCCTCTTTTAAGCGTTCCACTTGTTTTCTTGCTGTTGTCACAATCACGTTTGTTTGCCCCTCTACATTACACGTTTAAACATTTTTTCTAATTCATAGGTGGAGAAGTGGATCAGAATAGGACGACCATGGGGACATGTATAAGGCTCTTCACACCGCCTTAACGTTTCTAGCAGTTCAAACATCTCATCATGTCGCAAGTGCCGATTCGCTTTAATGGCCGCTTTACAACTCATTAAAATGGCCGCTTCTTCTCGCAACCGGTACAAGTCAATTCGTTTAGTCCCAAGCAACTGGTCTATGATTTCGCGAATAGACGACTCTTCTTCTCCTCTTGGAAACCATATTGGATGTGACCGCACAACATACGTATGGTGACCAAATGGTTCAAGGGTTAACCCTACCATTTCTAATTTCTCTTTTGATTCTTGAATCATGGCTGCTTCTCGAGCGGTAAATTCTAGTGTTAGCGGAACGAGTAAATCTTGTAACGTTGACGTAGGCTCACTTAGTTTTTTGCGGAAATACTCATATTTAATCCGTTCCTGTGCCGCATGTTGATCAATTAAGTACATACCGTTATCGTTTTGCGCAACGATATAAGTTCCATGCATTTGTCCAACTGGGTACAAAGGAGGAATGGTTGAAACGATCACTTCTTCAGATTTTTCTTGTTTGAGTTCAGATTGAACCGTTGGCGCTGTTTCAACCAGTTGCTCCATTTCAGCTTCAACATCCTTTTGACTGTTGTATTGCTGTTCTTGCATCGAAAACGGTTCCTCAGTCTTGGAAGTCGTTTTCAGCGGTGCAAGGTCACTCAACGGTTTCTTTTTGTAGGCATATGTTTCTTCATGAACCGCTACATCTGTCTCCTCTGATTCTACTGCTCGATCTTGGTAGCGCAATGAAAACGCTAGTTGTTGCGACGTTTGTTTCTCAACAACCGGCTTAGGTGATTGTGGAATTAATGTTTCCTGTGCAAAGACTTCTTTGATTGCAGTTGTCATCACTTCGCCAAGAGCCTCTTCTTTACTAAGTCGCACTTCAAGCTTTGATGGGTGTACGTTCACATCAATTAATGTTGGGTCCATTTCAATTTTCACTACCGCTAGTGGATAACGGCCAATCGGCAACAACGTATGAAAGCCTTGTTGAATGGCTTGTGCCAACTTGTAGTTACGAATGTAACGACCATTAATAAAGATAGACATGTATTGTCGGCTCGCTCGGGTTAGTTCTGGCTTAGCCACATAACCAGACACCGTATAATCAAGAGACTGTCCTTCAATCGGCACCATCATTGAAGCGGTTTGACGACCATACACTTCTGCAATGACCTGTAAGAGTCGACCGTTCCCGGTTGTATTTAAAACCGTTTTCCCATCACTCGTGTAGTGAAAAGAAATAGCAGGATACGCCAACGCCATTCGATTGACTACATCACTAACATGACCAGATTCAGTCAATTTTGTTTTTAAGTACTTTAACCGCGCCGGTGTATTATAAAATAAATCTTTGATGACGATGCTTGTCCCTTTTTTTGCACTGGAAGGCTGCCGATCAATCAATTCACCACCATGAAGAGTCAATTCTACTCCTTGCGTCCCCGTACTCGTTTGCACAGTTAACGTCGATACCGACGCAATACTTGGTAAAGCCTCTCCTCGAAACCCTAACGTACGAATAGAAAACAAGTCGCGATCGTTTTGGATTTTTGAGGTGGCATGGCGTAAAAATGCCGTTTCCACTTGATCCGATGCTATCCCATGTCCATTGTCAACAATACGAATCGATTCCATACCGCCCTCTACTATTTCAACTAAAATGTCTGTTGCATCAGCATCAATAGCATTTTCAATTAATTCTTTCACAATTGAGGCAGGACGTTCAACCACTTCCCCAGCGGCTATTTTGTTGGACAAAGAATCATGTAACTGGCGAATGACTTTCACTGCACACACCTCATTTCTTTCTTAACTGCATTTGCCAATCGTTCACCTTTTTCATTGCTTCAAAAGGCGTGACGTGCAAAAGATCTAATTCCTGTAGCGCCTTTAAAACGCTTTGTTCTTTTTTTGTTTTCCCATTCTTTTTCTCTTCTTTTACTTGAAACAAACTTAATTGCTCCACATCTTCGTGAGTGGAAGCAACTTCTTCGTGAACGACTGTATGCTCTTGTGTAGCCTTTGTTGGTTTTGCTTCAAACGTCGCCAACAATTCATTTGCTCGTTTTGTTACAGACTCAGGTAAGCCAGCCAGCTCTGCAACATACACACCATAGCTACGATCGGCGGCACCTTCAATAATTTGGTGCAAGAACACGACTGTACCGTCTTCTTCAGCAGCAGACACATGGACGTTTCGTAATGTTGGAATTGACTTTGCCAGTTCCGTCAATTCATGATAATGGGTGGAGAACAACGTCTTTGCACCAATAGATTCGTGGATATACTCAATAATAGCCTGTGCTAAAGCCATCCCGTCATAAGTTGATGTTCCACGACCAATTTCGTCTAGTATAATAAGGCTATTTTCCGTCGCCTTTGTTAAGGCATCCTTTGTTTCCATCATTTCGACCATAAATGTACTTTGGCCACTCGCTAAGTCATCAGCAGCACCAATTCTCGTAAAGATTCGATCAAAAATCGGCATTGTTGCTTGCTTAGCAGGCACAAAACTTCCGATTTGAGTTAAGATAGCGCTAAGTGCAAGCTGTCGCATATAAGTAGATTTACCACCCATATTCGGTCCAGTAATAAGTAACATATCTCGTTCATCTGTTAAATCAATATCGTTTTCAACATATGTTCCCCGCTGAATAACCGTTTCTACCACAGGGTGTCGACCTTGAATGATATTAATTTGACGTGTTTCTGTTACAGTTGGCTTTACATACTGCTGTTTTTCGGCTACCATCGCAAAGCTTGCGAGAACGTCCATTTCGCTTATTTCTGTAGCGAGTTTTTGCAAAGAAGGCACATATTCTTGCACAACTGTACGAATATCGATAAACAATTGATACTCTAGTTCTGTGAGTGATTCTTCCGCCTCTACTATTAATGCTTCTTTCTCTTTGAGCTCAGGTGTAATATAGCGTTCTGCGTTTGTTAACGTTTGCTTACGCTCATATCTTCCTTCTGGTAGTAGGTGCGTATTCGCTCGTGACACTTCAATATAATAACCAAAGACTTTGTTATAACCGACTTTTAATGAACGGATGCCTGTAAATTCTCGTTCTTGCTGTTCCAGTTGTGCAATCCACTGTTTTCCATTTTTACTGGCATCACGATACCGATCAAGCTCTTCATTATAGCCATCAACAAGAATGCCGCCATCCGTTAGCGAAATAGGTGGGTCATCCACGATACTGCTCGTTAATAATTGAACAAGGGTTTCGTACGTTTCAATCGACTGTAGCCAATTTTTATTAATCGCTAAACCGTCTAACTGGGCTTTGATATCAGGTAGCTTTTTTAACGATCGCTTTAGCTGTACAAGTTCTCTCGCATTTACACTCCCGTACGCAATACGAGCAGCTAAACGCTCTATATCGTACACTTCTTTTAATAAATCCCGTAACGCTTCTCGTTCAAAAAAAGCATGATAAAACTGCTCAACAACCTCTTGGCGCTCTTTAATTGCTCTAGGTCGTACAAGTGGTCGATCCATCCATTGTCGCATTAAGCGCCCGCCCATCGACGTAACCGTTTGATCAATAACTGACAGGAGCGAGCCTTGCTTTTTCTTCTCTCGTAATGTCTCCACTAGTTCTAAATTTCGTTTTGCGTGAATATCCAATTTCAAATAATCATCTGTTGATAGGAATGTAGCTTGTTGAAGATGATGTAACGATTGCTTCTGCGTCTCTACTAAGTAATGAAGTAATCGATAGTATGCTTTCTGTAATACAGGATGTTTAATGTTCGTAACTAAATGCTGATATTCTTCTAGCGGCTCTTCATGCTGCCGATAAGAAATTAAAATGGAGCGATTATGGGCGAAGGAGGCATGTAACTGCTCTTCCACTTCAATAGGCGCTACAACTTCCTTGGAGCGACTTGTAGTAATCTCTTCTAGTAGATCATCCATAGTGCCGTTAATAAGTGTGACATCACTTTCGCCAGTCGATAAATCACATCGAGCTACTCCGTACGCACCGTCAGCAACAGCAATGGCAACAAGAAAATTGTTTTCTCTTTCTGAAAGAAGCTTGCTGTTCATGAGTGTTCCGGGAGTCAATAATTTCGTCACTTCGCGTTTAACGACCCCCTTCACCATTTTAGGGTCTTCTACTTGCTCACAAATGGCCACTTTATAGCCTTTATCAATTAACTGGGTCATATAATTTTCAGCTGAATGATGTGGAACACCACACATTGGAATTCGATCTTCCCCTTGCCCTCTACCTGTTAGCGTAATTTCTAATTCTTTCGCTGCCGTCTGTGCGTCTTCATAGAACATTTCATAGAAGTCACCTAATCTAAAAAATAGAATCGCATCTTGATAGTGTTCTTTTATCTCTAAATATTGCTTCATCATTGGCGTCATTCTAAACGTGCCTCCGTTAATCCTAAAATCTTACGTCATTATATCATAGTAAAGGCTGTCCCTTCATTCAAGAAAAAAAAAGCCAGCTGTATCATTCAGCTTGGCTTAGGGTTTATCGATTTCTTCTTGTAAAAAATTCGGATCAATTTGCTCATAATCATCATCGGATAGGTCTCTGCCTAAAGCATCTAGTGGATACTCTTCAATCACTCCCTCAGGATTGACTGCAACAGCTACTTTTGTTTCCCCGATACATTCTACTACAAACTCTCGTTCTACTTGAACATCAACGGAATGGCCATTTTCACTAATGACTGCCTCTAACGTGTTTGGTTGTTGTACAGCTTTTGCAACAACGTCAAGTTCTTCAGAAATGACATTCTCGTCTTTCATCGATAAAGGAACAATGTCGGTGTAAGAAACGGTTTGAGTGGCTACCTCTGTTTTTGTATTATTTCCGTATGAATACCAGACATTAATATCGTACGTTCCGCTTACTTCAATGTTGTCTCCGCGTTTCTTTGCACTATAGGTATGATTAATGATCCAACACCCTAAAATACTTGACGGACGTTCTGTCGGTCGAATATGATGAGTAGCTTCTGAAAATTTCCGTCCTTTTCCACAGACCGCTTTCGTAATAATTTCACGATAACTTGATGAACTTCTTGGATCTGCCATCCTGTTCCCTCCATTCACAATTCACCTAAAGCCTAAGCAGCCAGCACTCTTTATCCGCTCCGTGGGCTTTAGATACACGCTTCTCTATTAAGCTATGTGCACGATGACTTGTTTAGACCATGAAAAAACACCCTAACGAAATAATTAGGGTGTTTCTAGGTTAGCAACGATGAAAGGGACTTTTCGTCGTTGTACCGCGCATGACGTCTCCATCCATGGAACGAATAATTTCATCTGTTACACGTTTTGAAACGGTATTGGTTATAACTTGTAGTAGCTCATTCACTTCAATTTGACTACGTTTAAATTCTTGAACCAGCGGAATGTCATCAATTTGATTATGAAGTTCATCTATTTTTGCTTCTACTTCTTTCATTGCTTCTAGTTTACCGTAATGGCGTAAATTAACAGCTTCCTTTTGGTGCTTTTTAATCTCAGCGATCATCTCTTGAACACGCAAATGTTCATTGATTTTCTTTTCTGCTCGTTTAAAGAAATCAACCTCTTCTGTTTGCGCAAGCATCGTTGCCAGTTCTTTTGCTTTTTCCCGAATGTCTTTTCGTGTATACAGTGTGCTCATTACACACGCACCTCCGCTGTTTCAATCATTTTTCCATTAAGAGACCATGTTTTAGCCTCTGTCACTTGAATATAGACAATCTCACCAATAACGGACTTAGGACCGACAAAGTTTACTAATCGATTTGTTCGCGTTCTTCCAGCTAATACATCAGGGTTTTTCTTACTTTCACCTTCAACAAGAACTTCGACTACTTTATCTTGATAATCTAAGTTGCGCTTCTCAGATATGCTGTTTACAAGAGCATTCAAACGTGCCAGACGTTTCTTTTTTGTTTCCATCGGTACATTATCTTCCATTCGTGCAGCAGGCGTGCCTTCACGAGGAGAATAAATATACGTAAAAGCTGCATCAAACTGCATCTCTTCAACAAGTGATAACATGTCTTCGAATTGTTCCTCAGTTTCATTTGGGAAACCAACAATTAAATCCGTTGTAAACGAAGCATTAGGAATGGCTTCTTTAATTTTGCTTGCGAGGGTCACGTATTGCTCTCGTGAGTACTTTCTTCCCATCAGTTTTAAAATCTCAGTATTTCCATGTTGAACAGGTAAATGAATATGTTCAACTAAGTTTCCACCTTGAGCCAAAACCTCAATTAAATGATCATCAAAGTCTCTTGGATGACTTGTCGTAAACCGAACACGAGGTATATCGATTTTATGAATTGCATCCATTAGTTCTCCAAGACCACCGTAATCACCAGGAAGATCTTTACCGTAAGCGTTAACGTTTTGCCCTAGTAATGTTACTTCTTTGTACCCCTGACGAGCTAAGTCACGAACTTCATTTATAATATCCTCTGGCAAACGACTTCGTTCTTTTCCTCGTGTATAAGGCACAATACAGTACGTACAGAATTTATCGCAACCGTACATGATGTTTACCCAAGCTTGCGTTTTATTTTGACGTTTTCGTGGCATATTTTCCACAACGTCGCCCTCTTTTGACCATACTTCAACGACCATTTCTTTTCCAAAAATGGCTCCTTGTAAAAGAGTAGGCAAGCGGTGAATGTTATGCGTACCAAAAATCAAATCAATGTGCTGATGTTTCTGTAGAATGCGGCTAACAACCGATTCTTCTTGTGACATACAGCCACAAACACCAATAATGAGCTCGGGTTTCTCTAATTTTAAAGGCTTTAAATGACCAATCTCTCCAAACACTTTGTTTTCTGCGTTTTCACGAATGGCACATGTGTTAAGAAGAATAACATCCGCTTCAGTCGTTTCGGTTGTTTCTTCGAAGCCCATTTCTACTAGCATCCCTGACATATTCTCTGAATCGTGTACGTTCATTTGGCAACCATATGTACGAATCAGGAATTTTTTTCCCTTTCCGAGATTGGCCAACTCCGCTGGAACAATATGATCTGGTCGAATCACTTGAACTTCTTCACGCTTGCGTTTGCGACCAGAGCGATAGTTCGGTTGGTCATAAATTGTAATATCTCTACCTTTTATTTTGACTACCTTTTTTTCATCATCTTCTGATATAATCCGTGCATCACTAAAATCAAAGTAATGGCTGTAATCTTTCGCCTTCTTTTGATCAGACATTTCTATTGCTCTCCTTTCGTGCCAACAATCCATTCCCTCCATATTATACGTGGCAAAGCGGTAGAACACAATGACAACCGTTCTTTTCCTCTTCATTCGAGCTTCATGCGCATAATTTCTGTCACTTGATCATTGATTAATAGTAATCGTGCACACATCATTGGAGGGATCTACGATGATAACCATTCAAGATAAACCGTTAAATACATCTTCATTACCAGCTTTATCCCAAATCGAAACAGCTATCATTCAAAGTTTGGCTAGTCAAAGCGTTTCCTACAACTACGCATCTTTACAAGAGTTGAGCTTCGAACTAGCGTTACGAAAACACACGATTCACGCTTCTATTAGTTTGTTGCAAAGCGGGGCTCGTTTTGAATCGTTTATGCGCTCAACTTGTAATCCACGCTTTTGGAGACGAATGCCTAATGGTGCTTTTCAATTAAATCCTTATGTTCGTCCATCTGATGCCATCGAGGATATTTTTCAAAATGGGCAGCTGTATGGCTTTGAGTGCGCAACGGCCATTATTATTATTTTTTATAAAGCAGTGAAAGACTCCATTGATCAACAATCCTTTGACCAATTGTTTCAGCAACTCTATTTATATTCTTGGGAACATGATGAAGATTTGCAGTTAGAAACACGAGCAGGAACAGACTACGTAATTGGTGACTGTCTTTACTTTGATAATCCTGATTTTGCACCTCAGCACTCAGTATGGCGGGGAGAAAATGTTATTAAGCTTAATGATAATTTATACTATGGTCATGGAATTGCCATTCGCACGTCTGAAGAAATCATTTATCATTTGAATCAAATGCGACGTCCTGGCGCAACTACCACGGCTCATTTACTTCCTCAAGTAACACGGTTAAACTTTACATTTGTGCGTACCTTTTCAAGCAATGGGTATACACCAAGAACGTCTCTTGATTCTGCGGTTACCATTCAAACCGGCAACCAAACAAGATTATCGTAAAAAAAATAGAGAAGGTGTCATGGACACCTTCTCTATTTTTAACGCGGTTCAATAATTAGCTTAATAGCCGTTCGCTCTTCCCCTTCAATCTCTATATCCGTAAATGCCGGAATACAAACGAGATCAATTCCACTCGGGGCGACAAATCCTCTCGCAATGGCAACTGCTTTTATGGACTGATTGAGTGCGCCTGCACCAATCGCTTGAATCTCTGCGGCACCTCTCTCACGAATAACGCCTGCCAAAGCTCCTGCTACTGAATTTGGTGTCGATTTTGCTGATACTTTTAACACTTCCATTTCTACCCCTCCTTAAGCAAATAACAGTTCGATCAATTCAAAATCGAATAGATGATGTCTAACAGGCTATCTGCCTTATTACATCTATATTTGCTTAGAGGGACAGATATGCCTTAATAAATGGTTTGCTCGTCCGTTCGTGTAATTCTCTTAATGCTCGTTGCGTTCATCGTCTTATCGTTTATTGTAATGATGCATGCATTTAACTGTCTTTTTCCTTCTGCTACTTCAAATCGAACAGGCATACTTGTTAGAAATTTATGCAGCACAGCATGACGATCCATTCCTAAAATTCCATCAAGAGGACCTGTCATACCAACATCTGATAAATACGCTGTCCCTTGAGGAAGAATTCGCTCATCAGCCGTTTGCACATGTGTGTGTGTGCCAATTACTGCACTCACCCGACCATCTAAATACCAGCCCATCGCTTGTTTTTCGCTCGTTGTTTCGAAGGCATGAAAGTCTACGAAAATGACATCTGCTTCACCATTCATTTCTGCTAAAATGTCATCAACTTTTTTAAACGGACAATCAACTGGGTTCATAAACGTTCGTCCAAGTAAATTAATCACAGCTAACTTTACTTGATTAATTTGAATGATTCGATAGCCAACTCCTGGTGTCCCTTCAGGATAATTGGCTGGTCGAACAAGAGCCGTTGCATCTTCGATAAACGAAAAAATCTCTTTCTTATCCCAAGAATGATTTCCAAGTGTCACAGCCTGCGCACCTTCAGCTAAAAAACCTTTGTAAATCTTTTCGGTAATCCCTTTTCCATGAGCCGCATTTTCGCCATTTATAATTGTCACCGTCGGCTTATATTCTTGCTTTAACCCTTTTATATGTTCAGTGATCATTTCTCTACCAGGAGAACCAACAACATCACCAATAAATAAAATCTTCAAAAAACCCCTACTTTCTTTTTGATTTACAAAAAAATAAAGTGGCTTTCGCCACTTTATTTAGCATATTCAACTGCACGAGTTTCACGAATGACAGTAACACGTATATGTCCTGGATAATCTAGCTCTTGCTCAATCTTCTTCGTAATATCTCTAGCAAGACTGTGAGCTAGTGCGTCATCCACCACATCCGGTCTTACCATAATGCGTACCTCTCGACCGGCTTGAATCGCAAACGTCTTTTCAACACCATCAAATGATTCAGAGATCTCTTCTAGCTTCTCTAATCTTCGAATGTATGTTTCGAGGGTTTCACGTCTAGCACCAGGTCGAGCAGCTGATAATGCATCTGCTGCTGCAACAAGAGTGGAAATAATGGATGTCGCTTCTACATCGCCGTGATGTGAAGCAATCGAGTTGATCACAACTGGATGCTCCTTGTATTTCGTCGCAAGCTCAACACCAATTTCAACATGGCTTCCTTCCACTTCATGATCAATTGCTTTTCCAATGTCGTGCAATAAACCTGCACGCTTCGCTAGTTTAACATCCTCACCAAGTTCGGCAGCCATTAAGCCTGTCAAATGAGCGACTTCCATTGAATGTTTTAAGACATTTTGACCATAGCTTGTGCGGAAACGAAGTCGACCTAAAATCTTTATCAAATCAGGATGAAGACCATGAACGCCTACTTCAAATGTTGTTTGTTCACCATATTCACGTATCGTTTCATCGACTTCTCTTCTTGATTTATCGACCATTTCTTCAATTCGAGCTGGATGAATTCGACCGTCTTGCACAAGTTTCTCTAACGCAGACCGCGCAATTTCACGACGAATTGGATCAAAGCCAGAAAGAATAACCGCTTCCGGTGTGTCATCAATAATTAAATCAATACCTGTCAACGTCTCTAAGGCTCGAATGTTACGACCTTCGCGTCCGATAATGCGGCCTTTCATTTCGTCGTTCGGCAGATTCACTACTGAAACCGTTGTTTCGGCAACATGATCCGCTGAGCAACGTTGAATAGCGAGAGAAAGAATTTCTTTCGATCGCTTGTCCGCCGTTTCTTTTGCTTCAGCTAACTTTTCTTTAATGAGAATTGCTGACTCTTGAGCTACTTCTTGCTCAACTTCTTGGCGTATAATCATTCGTGCTTCTTCTCGGCTTAAGCCAGACACCCGCTCTAATTCTTGTTTTTGGTCCAGCAGCAGCTGGCTCATTTTACTTTCCATCTCTTCAACTTGTCGTTGTTTTTTGGCGAGAGATTCCTCTCGTTTTTCTAATGACTCTTCTTTCTTATCGAGAGTTTCACTTTTCCGATCTAGAATCTCTTCTTTTTGAACCAAACGATGCTCTTGTTTCTGAATCTCATTTCTTCGCTCACGTACGTCGCGTTCTGCATCACTTCTTAGCTTGTGAACCTCGTCTTTTACTTCGAGAATCGCTTCTTTTTTGTTCGTTTCTGCTTCACGCGTCGCATCATCAATGATTTGCTTTGCTGCTTGCTCCGCACTTGAAATTTTCCGTTCAGCGATTGATTTTCGAACAAGATATCCAACAACTGCAAAAACTACAGAGAAAGCAAGTACAATGAGGCTTAGAACCAAGAGATTTAATTCAATGCTTGGCATCGTTACACCTCCCTTGCTATCCAATTGTTGGTTTAAATGTTTCACATTTGTTAATCAATAATGAATATATTCATAAAAATTCAACCGTGATACATTGTGTATCATCCATTATTTTACGCTTCACATCTTTTAATGTCAAGGGCTCGTCGCTTCTTCTACTTGGCTGATTCCATCCCGTATTGTTACGATAAATGCTTTATCTCCTGATTCCGTTAAATGATGATTGTGCGTAATCATCAGTATCTGTCGATCAAACATTGTCGCAAGAGATTTTAAGAACTCATATAAATAATGCGTATACTCTCCTGATACATGTTTTCCCGGTTCATCTAAGAGCAATGGACCTGATTGCCTCGGTTGAGTCGTTTCCATTAATGCGACACGTAGTGCAAGAGTAACAATGTCTACGACCCCACCGCCTCTAGCATCCTGCGGCTTCGTTTTTATTTTCATACCATCGTAGTTAGAAACAACAAACATTTCTGCTACCGCTCTGTTACCATGTTCTTCAAGTTCAATTTCAAAAGCGATCATTGGCCCAAATACATATTGCAGTGCGTTCGTTACTAATGTTTCCATTTGCTGCTTCGCTTGCTTTCGTGCATACTCTGCCGATTGCTGTAACAGCACTCTCGCTTTTTCATAGGTGTCAAGGGTTTCTTCATATTCCTTTAAAGCCACTGTTGCTTGTTGAATTTTCTCATTAATAACGTTTCGCTTCTCATCTAAGCGCGTCCACTGATCGTTCTTCTCTCTTAAAGCACGCTCAAGGGCAACAATTGATTCTTGATTTTGATTAGTCACGAGCGATCAATTCTTTCGGGATAAGTGACCATGCCCGTTCCATTGATTGCTCAATCTCTGCCTCTAACTTTACAATCTCTTCGTCTAAGTCTTCTGGCTGAACACCTAACTCTTCTAGTTCTTCAAGCAAGCGCTTCTTTTGATTCTCTAATTCTTCTAATTTTGCTTCTGCTCGATAACGCAGATCTTTTGCTTTATCAATGGCTTGCTTCATTTTATCTAAATCTTGCTCAACTTGTTTCATTTTGACTCCTCCTTCTGCTTTATTGGTTGTCCACATGTGGGACAAAGATTTAACGCGCTTAATGCCTCCGTATAACGTGCAACTTGTTCTTGTTCTTGTTGTTTGGAATGCGCTACAAACGCAGCCCCTTCTTCTAAACGCTTCTTTAAAAGCGTAATCTTTTCTTGGTAACGTGAAAGCACTTGCGTGCGTTCAAATGTTTGCGAAACACTTTCCGCTAGCGGATACGCTTGTAACACCGTATGTGCAAGCTGCTTTCGCTTTAATAACTCATTCTCTTCGTCAGTTGTTTTTTGCAGCCATTCTAAACGTTCTCGTAACTGTTGGGTTTTCATTACTTTCTTGCGTAAATCCGTTACGTGTTCCTCATTAAACGATTGTAAAAAGTGTGTTCGCTCTAAGTGGCCTTTCAATGCCGCTATATTCTCTGTCACGTTTTCCTTATTCTTCTTAAGCCGCTGTAAATGGAGCGTCTGGGTCACCTTATTTGCTAATGCTTTCGCCAGCTGGTCAACCTCGTCAATCGACTCCGTTTTCGTAAGCCATGTCTGACAGGTTGAAAGGTCCTTTGAAATACGTTGCCACTCACTTTGGACAGAAGAAAGCTGATAGCGCTTTGCTGTTAATTGCTGTAATTTTAAAAATAGCAACTCCCATGTATTTAGATCTTTTACCTTACGAATGGTTTGATCCAGTTGACTTTTTTGACCATTCAATTGCTTAAACTGTTCACTTAAACGTTTTAGTACTTGAACCTTTTGTGCATGTTCCTTTACTCGTTCAAGTAAACGAAAACCTTCGTCTAATTGCTGCTTTGCTTGATCAAGAGGCTTGAATGGTTCCAGTTCTTTCGCTGCTGCTTCTAATTCTTGTTCTTTCCATTTCACCCTTTGTGTTAGCTGTGAAACGTCTTTTGATGTATCACGAATTGCCATATCTAAATAATGAGCTCCACTCATTCTACCAATGGTTTTCGCTCGTATTGAACCGGTTTGTTCCAGTAAAAACGGTCCTTCTAATTGTTGAGCAATTTGCAGCTGCCACTCATGATCGGCATCAATTCGAAACGGTCGCATTTGATGAGCGTTTAAGACTTCCTCTGGTACCGACGAACCGAAACCTTCCAATACGAGATCATCTTGACCCTTTTTTTTAATGATATAGCGGTTCTTCGATGACGTCCGTTCACGCACAAGTGTATGACCGTTTTCAAATTCAATTGTCACCCGTACAAAGTCCGCCCCGACTTTTAAAAAATCTGTCCCTCGTGGTTGATTAAAAAGTGCCCAGCGAACCCCTCTTAACACCGCTGTTTTACCACTATCTGATTGTCCGACAACAACGTTTAAACCTTTGGATAAAGAAACCATTGTATCTAAATGAGATTGAAAATTCTCAAGCCGGACGGAAACCATTTTACTCAGTTTCATCACGCTCCCATCGCTCTTCTATAAGCGTCATTCGCCTCAACGCCTCTTCTCTTACTTTTTCTTCCACATTGGACATGGCTGCGATTTCACGAATGATTTCACCCATTTGTAGCGTTTCAAAATTCGCTTTTTCTTTTACTTGCTGTACGAAGGCATGGAGCTTTTCCTCTTGATGGCTCGCTTTTTCTACGTAAGATCGATCTAAAACAGCTTCACCTTTTTGTGCTTTCAACTGTATCTCTTTCAACCTAATTCCAGATTCGTCTACTTCACCAAGGATGACAGTCGGCATCCGCTCTATTTCTGTCCAATGGTTGTTTATTCGTGCTAGTGCACCTGGGTTGCAAATTAATGTACCGTCTTTTTCCTTAATGCCAAAACCACTATGAAAATGACCAGTGAAAATGACGTCTGCGGTTGTTCCCCAAATATGGTCAATTAATGTGTGGGGCACCCCTTCTGGTAGCGCTCTTTCAACGAGCATACTATGAACAAGGTGAATCATGTATGTAGCATCAGTTTCATTAACAGGGTAATAATCAAGCTTTGGGTCCCGTTGATCAAGGTCATAGTGGTAAGGTTGCCCAGATAGCTGAACCCGAACACCCTCTTTTTCTACTAAAACTGGTTGATCTGGGTGAATAAGGGTCATAATGCCAAAAGCATCAAGAAGCCCTAGCATCGTCCGTGTTACAGTTAAAGGATTATGCCCAAATGTGTCGTGATTGCCAGCTATCGCATAAATAGGTGCTTTCGCCTTTCTAAATAACTGCGCAAACTGCCCAACTGTGCTCGGCGACAAATCAGGTCGGTCGAACACATCTCCACCATGGAGTAAAAAATCCACCTGATGCTCGTTAGCCAAAGCCATTACTTGATCAATTTTATCTTTAATAGTATCAGGAAACGAGTCTAAACGATTTTTCGGGGTCGTACCACGTATATGCGTATCAGTAAAGTAAAGGAATGATATCATACTATATCCTTCGTTCCTTTCGTTGTTAAACTATTTCTTTCTTTAAAGGGTACCATTATGATAAAAGACTTTCCTTTTAAAAAACAGGAAAGTCTTTTGGCTATTACTATTTTAAATCTAGAGGAACATCTTCAAAAGATTCTTTATCAGCTTCTTCTACTTTTACTTCTCCATCAAGATTGTGCTCATCACGAATTTTCCGTTCGATTTCAGCTGTAATCTCCACGTTTTCTTTTAGGAATTGTTTCGAGTTCTCACGACCTTGACCTAAGCGATCACCGTTGTAAGAATACCACGCACCACTCTTATCCACAATCTCTAAATCCGTAGCAATATCAAGAATGGATCCTTCTCTTGAAATTCCTTCGCCATACATAATATCCACTTCAGCAAGGCGGAATGGAGGCGCTACTTTGTTTTTCACTACTTTAATTTTGGTACGGTTTCCGACAATATCGTTTCCTTGTTTCAGTGCCTCAGCCCGTCGCACTTCTAAACGAACAGAAGAATAGAACTTAAGCGCACGTCCACCTGGAGTTGTTTCGGGGTTTCCGAACATCACGCCGACTTTTTCACGAATTTGATTGATAAAGACCGCTACGGTTTTCGATTTGTTAATTGCGCCAGATAGTTTTCTTAACGCTTGCGACATCAAACGAGCCTGCAAGCCGACGTGAGAATCTCCCATTTCGCCTTCAATCTCTGCTTTCGGAACAAGAGCAGCGACACTATCAATAACAATCATATCCAGAGCGCCACTTCGTACAAGCGCCTCAGCGATTTCTAATGCTTGTTCGCCTGTGTCAGGTTGAGACAGAAGCAATTCGTCTACATTTACACCAAGTTTACCAGCATAAACAGGGTCTAAAGCGTGCTCTGCATCAATAAATGCAGCTTGACCACCTTGACGTTGTACTTCAGCAATAGCGTGAAGAGCAACTGTCGTTTTACCAGAAGACTCTGGTCCGTAAACTTCAATAACTCTACCTTTTGGATAGCCACCAACACCTAAAGCAATATCTAAAGCTAGTGCACCACTTGAAACGGTTGAGATTCGTTGCTCCGCTCTCTCTCCTAATTTCATGACAGAACCTTTACCAAACTGCTTTTCGATCTGGCGTAAGGCCATATCTAACGCTTGTTTCCGATCACTCATTCTTCCATCTCCTTTAAATCATCTTCATGTATTGTTGAGACATATAACGTTATCTGTCTTGTTTCATCGTTAGCTATTGTTCTTGTTCTATCATACCTCTTTTTTCATCGTTTGCCAATAGGTTTTACGAACATTTATTCGGTTTTTTTCAATAGAAAAAGATCGGGGGCACAACCCGATCTTTCTTCTTATGAACGGCGACCTGCAGCATGAGGACGACGCTCACGCTTAGGACGAGGCTTCGCCGGCTCTAAATTCACTCTAGCACCGTTGATTCTCGAATAGCGCAGACCTTCATATGCAAATGGTGCGCTCTCTTCAGGTACATCGACGAACGAGAAGTTATCAAAGATATCAATACGTCCAATCGTTTTCACTGGAATACCAATTAAGCGACTAATTTCCTCACCAAGAATTTTCGGTGTTAAATTGACGTTACGGCCGACGTTAATAAAGAAACGAACCATTCCTTTTGCTCCACCTGTTTCACCAAAGCTATAGCCCGCATCCTCACTTGCTGTTTCGGTCGAGAATTTCAGTTTTAGTAATGCAGAAATGATTTCTTTTGCGTCGACTTCTTCTTCTAACATTTGATCAGCGAGCGGACGGAATAATTCCATCTCTTTCCCACCTGATTCGATTGTTTCTTTAATCAAATTTTTCCATGATGTTTGTTGTTTTTCAACCACATCTTCAATGGTTGGTACTTCTTGAGACGGGATGTACATTTTTATTTCTTTTTCAATTGAACGTAAGTGCTTCATTTCCCTTGGCGTCACAAGCGTAATTGCTGCACCCGTCCGGCCTGCACGACCTGTACGACCAATGCGGTGAACATAACTCTCTGGATCTTGTGGAATATCGAAGTTAATAACGTGACTCACATTTTCTACATCAATTCCGCGAGCTGCTACATCTGTTGCGATTAAAAATTCAATAGAAGAATCGCGGAATTTTTTCATCACAACATCACGCTGAGACTGTGTAAGATCTCCATGTAAACCGTCTGCTAAATAACCTCTTGCCTGAAGTGCTTCTGTTAATTCGGCGACCCCTTTTTTTGTACGGCAGAATAAAATACCAAGATCAACATCATCGCTGTCAATGATTCGACAAAGGGAATCGATTTTATTACGCTCCAGCACTTTATAATACACTTGATTGATAGAAGGGGCGGTTACTTCTCCTTTATTAATCGTTACAGTAGCAGGATTGTTCATATAATTTCGTGATAGCTTACGAATTGCTGGTGGCATTGTTGCTGAGAAAAGAAGCGTTTGCCTTACATCATTCACTTCTTTTAAAATCGCTTCAATGTCTTCAACAAACCCCATGTCAAGCATTTCATCCGCTTCATCAAGCACGACTGTATGAACCGATTGAAGCTTTAATGTGCCACGACGCAAGTGATCAAGCATTCGACCTGGTGTACCGATCACAATTTGTACACCTTGTTTTAACGCTTTAATTTGATGACCTATTGACTGCCCACCATAAATCGGTAGCGTGCGAATTGCTTTGTGCATAGACAATTTTTGTAGTTCACCAGCTACTTGAATAGCAAGCTCACGTGTCGGTGTTAAAATAAGTGCTTGAATCGCTCGATCACTTGTCACTTTGTCCACAACAGGAATACCAAAAGCCGCTGTTTTACCAGTTCCTGTTTGAGCCTGGCCAATGACGTCGCCTCCGGTAAGAATAGCCGGGATGGCTTTTTCTTGGATAGGAGATGGCTCTTCAAACCCCATCTCCTTAATTGCTTGTTTTACTTGGTCTGAAATCTCGAAGTCTGAAAAAAATGTCATTTACTACCATTTCTCCTTTTTAATTCGTCCAACAAATAGAAAAATCCATACTTAACCGCACGCATTCGTACGGCGTTTCTCCCACCAGATAACGAAAGTGGAATGGTTCGTACAGGTTGTTGTGGGAAGGCAATGCCAATTACAACCGTTCCTGGCTCTAGGTTCCCTTGTTTTTCTGGTCCTGCTACTCCGGTAAAAGAGATGGCTACATCGGTTCGTAGTTTTTTTTGAATTCCTTGAGCCATTTCTGCTGCACATGCTTCACTCACTGCCCCGTAATCTTGGAGGGTTTGTGGAGATACACCGAGTAACGCGATTTTAGCTTCTTCTGTATAAGCCGTAATACTTCCTGTTAAGATCGATGATGCGCCTGGTAAGGCAACGAGTTCACTGGCAAATAATCCGCCTGTAAGGCTTTCCGCACTGGCAACAGTAAGACCTTGTTCATGTAAGTAACGAGAAACTTCTTTAACGAGCGTTGTCTCATCATAGCCGTACAGATAATCTCCTACTCGATCTGTAATCAAAGACTCTGTTTCATCAAGTAATCGCTTAATTTCATTTTTGTCGGTATGCTTCACCGTCAACCTTAACTTCACTTCACCGTCACTTGCAAGTGGTGCAATTGTAGGGTTTTGCTGATTCTCAATAAGATCTTCTAGATCCGTTTCAAGTTGGGATTCACCGATACCAAAAAAATGAAGCACGCGCGACGTAATAGACGCTTGATCGTTTGTTCCTAATAAGACAGGTAAAAACTCTTTTTCAAACATAGGTTTCATTTCACTTGGCGGTCCTGGTAATAAAACGATTCTTTTTTCATCAGCTAGTTGAACAACCATTCCTGGTGCCATACCATGACGATTAGCAAGAACATGAGCACCTTCTATAACGTATGCTTGCTTTTTATTATTTGGTGTCATCGTCCGATTGTGTCGCTTAAAATATGCTTCAATATGATCAAGAGCATTTTGGTCATACACAAGCTCGCGTTCACAAAACTTTGCAACCGTATCTTTTGTTAAATCATCTTTAGTCGGGCCTAACCCACCCGTTAAAATAAGCAAATCCGCACGAGCAAACCCTTCACTGATCGTCTTATACAGTCGATCCGCATTATCACCAACCACTGTATGTGAATAAACGTCAACACCAACACTTGCAAGTTGTTTCGAAATGTATTGCCCATTTGTGTTGGCAATTTGGCCAAGCAACAACTCTGAACCAACAGCAATGATTTCCGCGTTCATAGGATCAACCCCTATACTGACTTTAGAATAATATGTTTGTTTTTAACAAAATAATCAACGCCAGACCAAATCGTCAATATGGCTGCAACATAGAGCATTAAATCAGCGAACGGAAACGAAATCGCTGAGAAAGGAATGTTATGTAAGAGTGTCGCGATAATAGCAACCATTTGCGTTAAAGTCTTCCATTTCCCTAGGTTACTTGCCGCGATGACATCACCCTCAGCCGCTGCCACCAACCGAATGCCAGTCACAATAAATTCTCTACTAATAATAACAATCGCAATCCAAGCTGGAATAAGTTGAATCTCCACCAGCCCAATTAATGCAGCCGTTACGAGCAATTTATCCGCAAGTGGATCAATAAACTTACCAAAGCTTGTTATCAGATTTAATTTACGCGCGTAATAGCCATCAAGCCAATCCGTTCCAGCAGCAATGACAAAAATAAGCGCTGCAATGAGTAGCGATACAGCAATCGTATCATTAAACATTTCTAGCTCACCAAATGGTAAATCAACAAGCAAGAACAGCATGAATAGTGGAATTAAGCAAATCCGTGCGATTGTTATTTTGTTAGGTAAATTCAATTTCTTCCCTTCTTTCCAACTACGATAAGCGAATCCTTATTTATTGTACCACAGTCACGTCCGTACTGAAAAAAAACGAACTCAAAAAAATGATTTCCGCCTGTAGACGGAAATCACGTTTATTCATTTTCAGATTCAAGCAACACTTCAATTACTTGGACACTCGATGTATCTAAAAGATCAATTTCTAACCCATTCACAGTAAACGTATCCACTTCTGCACCGAACCCAATTCGAACGTACAGAGATTCTAAATCTGTTACATCAGGTTCAAAGTCTTCGTTGAACGGTGGATAGTTTTGCTCTACCGTACCCGAGCCTTCATTTTCACGTAATTCAACATACGTACCTTCATCATTCATTTCAATTAATAGCGAATCAAATGAATCCGCATTCGTTAATGTATACGTTTTTGTCGTCGCGTCTTCATTTTCTAAAACGAGTTCTGGGTCAGCCCCATTATCTTCCGTATCACTATTCGCTTCTTCATCACCTTGAGCTTCATCTTCATCCGTCACGTCGCCTTCATCATTATCGGCTTCATCTTCGTCGGCAGTTGGCCCATCATAAGAAGAACCTTCTTGTGGTTCTTCTGCTGTATTATCTGTATTCGAGCTATCTCCTGCAGTCCAAACGAAATAAACAATGAGCGCAAGAACAATGACAATTAAGATCGGAACTAGAATCGTTCCAAGAGATCGATTTCCGCTTTTTGCTGGTGCTTTTTGTTTTGGAGGCTTTACTCGCTCCGCTCGAGATGGTAAATCAACGCTTTCGCTTTGCGGGCTAGGAAGTTCATTCTTATACGTCGTTAATACTTCCTCTGCATTTAAGCCAACGGCTTCTGCATACGTCTTCACAAACGCCCTTGCATAGAAAATTCCTGGAAGCGTATCAAAATTCCCTTCTTCAATTGCCACTAAATAGCGCTTTTGGATCTTTGTTCGTTGCTGAAGATCATCAAGTGAAAGTTGTTTTTCTTCGCGATTTTCTTTTAAATAATTCCCTAGCTCTGACATCTTTACACCTACCTAGTAACGTTAGCTAATATCGAATGAAGAAAAACCCGATTCAACCACATCGTACGTAATCTCTTCATTATCATCGTTACGTAGTTCAATAATACAGTCAAAGTCTTCTAGCTCATACTCTGTCTCTCGAATAAAAATATCCGGATGCTCTACAACCTTTACCGCTGGTAGACGCATAATATCATCAACTAGTATACGATGTTTTTCTGTTGCTCGCATGGTTGAAACGATGCCATCAATAATAAAAATGTTATCGCCATCCATTTCATCTTCAGCGAGCTGGCTGCGCACAGTTTGGCGAAGCAATGTGGAAGAAATAAACGACCATCGTTTATTCGCACAAACGCTCGCTGCTACAACCGACTCTGTCTTCCCTACTCGGGGCATACCGCGAATACCAATTAAATAGTGCTCATCTCTTTTCATCATTTCTGCCATGAAATCAACGAGTAAGCCTAATTCACGACGAATAAATCGAAACGTCTTTTTTTCTGTTACGTTTCGCTCAATATAGCGACCATGTCGAATCGCTAGTCGATCTCGCACCCTCGGTTCACGAAATTTTGTTACAGTCACACTGCCAATTGTATGTAAGATTGCTTTAAATCGCTTGACATTGTCATCGTCAGTACTGCGAAGTAACATGCCTCGACGCGTATCGTCAACCCCATTAATCGTCACAATGTTTATAGAAAGCATACCAAGAAGAGAAGATATATCTCCAAGTATCCCTGGCCGGTTTTCATGTAGCTGGTACTCAAAATACCATTCTTTCACCGTGCCACTCCCTTTCTCTAATAAATTGACAAATAAAGCTAATCTTCTTGGCTCTATGATATAGGATTCACTTTTAAAAGAAAAGCATTTTCCTTTAGAAACCACAAAACTACAAAAAGAAAAACTGCTTGTTCGTGTATACGAACAAGCAGTTTAACTTATCTGTGGCCGACTAATTTCACCATCATATTCGCAATAGCATGTTGTTCTTTTTCATCAGCCACTTTCCAAAGTTCAGCAAGAACACGCTCTTGCTCGTTTTTAGGTTCTACTTGTTCAGCTAAATACTCACCAACTTGGTAAGCAACGTCGCTCACGATATTTTCATTCATTCCTTCGTGTTGCGCTTGATCAAGACGATCACCTAAAAATTCTTTCCAATGATCCCAGCTATCTAATACAGACATGTGAATCCCTCCTCTAAGTTTTAAAAAAGATTCACACCTAGTATGCCTTCGTCAAACAGAAATATACATGTTAACAATGCCAAGCCCCATTCACTGAAAGTACTTGTCCATTAATATACGATGACCTTTCCTGGCTTAGAAATAATACCGCATGCGCTACCTCTTCCGGACGTCCTAACCGGCCAGCTGGAATGTCGTCTGCCAGTTCGGCTAGTTCTTGTTCACTATAGATGGATAACATGTCACTGTTAATGGCCCCTGGCGCTACCGCGTTTATACGTACCTTACTTCGACCGACTTCTTTTGCAATGCTTTTCATAAAGCCATGCACACCGCTTTTTGCGGCTGCATAGACACTCTCCATACTAGCACCTTCCAGTCCCCAGATAGAAGTAATAAGTGTAATAACGCCTTTCTGATGGTGAATCATTTGTGGCATCACTGCTTGAGTCAGTTTAATCGCACTCGTTAAATGCAATGTCATGGTTTCCTCTAGTTGTTGTGCACTAATATCTTGTAAGAGCTGAGGCTGGGAATTGCCGGCACAGTATACGACGATATCCGGGATATTCGGTAGTTGCTCCATAAGAGTGGCAACACCATCGATTTTCCCCAAATTAGCATAGACTGGAATGGCATCACATTGCAATGATGCACACAAATCTCTTGCTTTCTTCTCATTACGAAAAAAATGAACATAGATGGTACTTGCTTCGAATTGAAAAGAGCGACAGACGGCTTGCCCGATCGCCCCTGTCGCTCCTGTCACTAAGACACTTCTCATGACCCAGATTGATCATCCTTAACAATAAGTGTCGTTTTTGCTTGATCAGAAAAATGAGCATGTAATACAGTTTCTAGATCGTTTACTGTAAGCTCTTCTAGAGTTGGCAATACAGCGAACAAATCCATATCATTAAAACGGTAACGAGTAAATTCATTTGCAATGTATTCTGGCGAGTTTAACGCTTTAAGGAATCCACCAATTTTCTTTTTAATCACACGTGCTGTATCATCTTCATTCAGTGAACCTGCTTTAAATGATGCAATCGTCTCTTCTACTACCGTAATAAGCTGCTCCGGTTGTTGACTTTCACCACCGATAATGGAAAATCCAAATCCCTTTTCAGCAGTAAAATCAAACGAAAACGAGTCATCTGCAACACCGTTTTTATACATGTGCTCGTAGGCTTCTGAACTTGGTCCAAACATTAAGTCTAGGAGTACATTGAGTGACAATTCGTAGCGAAGCAACTCTTGGCCTTGACGGCTTGCATTTGCTTCTTTATAGCCAATAAATACTTTTGGTGTTTGCACAGGCATGTGTATAACATTTGTCGGCTTATCCACTTCCAGCGGCTCGTCTGGAAATGTACGGTCAATGCTCTCTGGCTCTGGAAACGATTTATTTGCTTGGTTTTCACGAATAAGAGTCATCATTTCTTCCGGCTCCACTGAACCAACAATGAATAGTAACATATTGTTTGGGTGGTAAAATGTGTGATAGCACGTATAAAGATCTTCTTTTGTTATTTCATTAATTGAAGGCACAGTACCAGCAATATCTATTTTAACAGGGTGATGTTTATACATGTTTTCAATCGTTCCAAAATAAGCACGCCAATCAGGATTATCATCATACATCGTAATTTCTTGTTCAATAATGCCTTTTTCTTTTTCGACCGTTTGATCCGTAAAGTACGGGTGTTGTACAAAATCCATTAACGTTGTTAAATTTTCATTAACATTGGTTGTACTTGAAAACAAATAAGCGGTGCGAGTAAAGCTCGTAAAGGCATTGGCAGAAGCTCCTTGTTTGCCAAACGTATGAAAGACATCCCCTTCTTCGCTTTCGAACATTTTATGCTCAAGAAAGTGAGCAATACCGTCAGGGACGCGAACCGGCTTGTCTTTACCAATTGGCTTAAAATGATTGTCAATGGAGCCATATTTTGTTGTAAACGTCGCAAACGTTTTATGAAATCCTTTTTTTGGCAAAATATAGACATCTAATCCATTGTCTAATTGCTCATGGTATAAGGTTTCTTCCAATTGCTTGTATTCAATCGGCTTCATGCTTTTTCCCCCTGTCCTTTTAAAAAGTAGATCGTATCTAGCTCCCATTTGGAAACAGCTCGCACGACATCCTCTTTCGTGACGGTTTTAATGTTCTCTATACGCTCTTGAATGGACTTACGATGGTTCGCGACAATTTCATGATAAGATAGTTCTGCAATTCCTCTCGGCGCATCTAAGGCTTCTAACGCTTGATTAAGAAGCATGCCTTTTGCTTGCTCTACTTCAGCTTCTGAGAAATCACCCTTTTTCATTGCTTTTTCTTGTTCCTGAATGATTTCAACTGCACGATCATACTTGTCAAATTCAATACCTGACATCACCATTAATACACCTTTATGGCTCTCAATTTGCGAAGCTGCATAATAGGCCAGACTTTCTTTCTCACGAACATTTATAAACAGTTTGGAAGAAGGAAATCCTCCAAATAATGCATTTCCAACTCGAGCTGCTTCATAGTCATCATCCGAAAAGGTAGAGTGGGTTCTATAACCTAAATGAAGCTTACCTTGCTTCACTTGCTGTTCATCATGAACGATGTGAACCTGTTCGATCTCTTTGTCTGCTTTTGTAGGCTTAACCGTATTTACCGCTTTATGCTGCTCAGTAAACACTCGGCTTACAGTTTGTTTCACTTCTTCTTCTTGAAATGAGCCAATAACATACAAGTCAAATCGATCTTGTTCAAGCATTGACTGATACGCGTCGTATAAGGTTTGCGAATTTAATTGGTCCAAGTCCTTTTCTCTTCCATACGGCGGCAATCGATAGGCTTCATGTTGGAACATTTCTTCTGTGATACGGACATTGGCATAGCGCATTTTATCATCATAAATCGAAGCAATTCGCTGCTTTAACGACCGTTTTTCTTGTTCCACTGTTTGGGTAACAAACACGCCATCCTCCAAAACAGGCTGGTAAACGAGTTGATGTAAAAGCGTTAAAGCCTCTTCAACTAACGAAACGGAATCCTTCAAGTACTGCTCTGAGGCTACATCCATTCGAAACGTAATGACTTGGGCTTCGCCTTTTTTTTGCACATCTGCCGTTAAAGTGGCACCATACATCTCTTCTAGCTTTTGTTTTAATCGCTTACGATTTGGGTGATCTTTTGTTCCACCTTGAAGAACATGAGGAATTAGCGCTCTTGCCGTCACCGTTTCTTCTTGAAGTGGCGCATTTACCATTAACATGATGCTAATTGTTTTAAACTTATCTGTGGCACCTAAATGAAGATGTAACCCATTTTGTTCCGTCGATTTCACTTGTAAATCCGTCAATTTTCATCTTCCTTCCGTTAATCGTTCTACTTTTAGGATGTCGCCTCTTCATCGGATCTATTCCCTATAAGTACTTCTCGCGGCTTACTACCCTCATATGGTCCAACAACGCCTCTTGCTTCCATTTCATCAACTATTCGTGCAGCCCTCGTATACCCAATACGGAAACGTCGCTGAAGCATAGAAACCGATGCCGTGCCGACTTCAATAACAAGGTCCACCGCATCGTTATAAAGATCATCCTCTGGCGCACTTTCTTTTGATTCAACTACCGTTGGTTCCATTTCTTCTACATACTGGGCTTTTTGTTGCGAAACAACGTATGAAACAATTTTCTCTACTTCTTCGTCAGAAAGAAACGCACCTTGAATTCTTGTTGGCTTTGTTGCTCCCATCGGCAAGTACAACATATCTCCTCGACCAAGAAGCTTCTCCGCTCCTCCACCATCCAAAATCGTTCGAGAATCGGTTTGCGAGGAAACGCCGAACGCAATTCTTGAAGGTATATTTGCTTTTATTACTCCTGTAATGACATCAACAGACGGACGTTGCGTAGCAATGATCATGTGAATACCTGCTGCCCTAGCCATCTGAGCGAGTCTTGCGATTGAGTCTTCAACGTCCCCAGATGCAACCATCATTAAGTCAGCAAGTTCATCAACAATGACGACAATATAGGGCAATGTCGGTTGTTTCGCATCATGTAGTTCATTTTGACGCTTAATATAGTCATTGTAGCCTTCCATATTACGCGTTCCTGAATGTGAAAACAAATCATAACGTCGCTCCATTTCCGCAACGACTTTTTTTAGTGCTTGAGATGCCTTCTTTGGTTCCGTAACAACGGGTGTTAACAAGTGAGGAATGCCATTGTATACATTCAGTTCAACCATTTTAGGGTCTATCATCATCATTTTGACTTCATGAGGTTTTGCTTTCATTAATATACTAGTAATAATGCCATTGATGCATACACTTTTTCCACTTCCAGTTGCACCAGCAACAAGGAGATGCGGCATCTTATTTAACGGTGCCAAAACCGGTTCACCTGAAATATCTCGGCCTAGGCCAACTGAAAGGACTTCATGCTGTCTATCTGTCGAGCCACTTAATACTTCTTTTAGCGATACAATCGCCACTTCTTGGTTTGGCACTTCAATTCCAACAGCAGATTTTCCTGGTATTGGAGCTTCAATACGAATATCTTTTGCTGCTAGTGCTAATGCTAAGTCGTCTGCTAAATTAACAATTTTGCTTACTTTCACTCCGACACTTGGATTAACTTCATATTTCGTAACAGCTGGGCCTAAGTGAACTTTTGTCACTCGAACTTTCACTCCGAAACTTTCTAACGTTTTTTCAAGCTTCCGCGCATTCGATGTTAATTGTTGCTTTTCTGTAAGCTGATCAGGCTTAACTGGCGTATGTAATAAATCAAGATCCGGCAATAAATAAGACTCATTTGTCACATCTTCATTTACCAGTTCCGTTGAAAGTAACTCCATTTCTTTAGAGTCTTTCTCTTTGTCGTTCGACACCTCTTGAGCAGACTGCTGACGTTGATCAGCTATCGTCTCTTCTTTAGGCTGCTCTCTTTGTGAGAAATCAACAATTTCAGGTTCCTGCTTGCTATCCCAACGATCTTTTTCTCGTGTTTCTTCTTCTGGTAGAGGCTCCTCTTTTTTCTTCGTACGCGCTTGTTTACTACGTCTTTCATCATCCATTTTTTCTTTCGCTTCATTTCTCCATTGAGTAATGTCAGACCAAGTTGATTTCACAAAATCTGTTACAAATAAATAGCTCCGACGATACCACTTACCTAGCATATCGCTTAAGGAACGCCCAGAAATTAAAATGGCCCCGACCACAATGAGCATCAGACATAACAAATACGTTCCAGCATTATCAAACAAAAAATGGCTTACTGCATAGCCAATCGCTCCGAGCATACCGCCACCTAAGTCTTCTGTTTGTCCGGTTGTAAGCTCCTGCCAAAACAACGCCCATGTGCTTTGAATAACTGAACCATTTTCAAGCGTGCCTTCAATAGTAAGCTGTCGAAATAAGCTAACGTGCGCAATAATCGCTAGAGCGAGTACAACTGTATACATGCCACTCAATTGTCGATTCCAAATGGCTGGCTTCTTCCTTTTAATCATAATGTAAAGGGCTGTTATGAAAAAACCGATAGCAAGTAAAATAAACCACTCCCCTAGGAACAGGCGAAACAATCGTACAAATGCTTCTCCTACACTTCCTAAACGAGCGAGTGTTACAAGTGCGATGACGAGCAGACCTAATCCAATTAGTTCGAACGTTAATTGAGATTTCCATTGTGTTTTTTTTCGTTTCTTTCGCTTTGCCATTCTGTCACCTTCTACGTCATACTCGAACAAGCAGTCTAACTTATAGACTGCTTGTTTCATCCTTATCAGTATAACATATCTGTATTTTAATAGCGTAACGTACTGGATAAAATTGTACCAGGCTCATAGGCAGGATTTAAGTAAGCGTGTGGGTCACTTGAAAGCAAACGAATGATGCGATAGTCACCATCCCCTTGTTGCTCCACCATTAACGAGCCTGCTTCACACGGTATGGTTAATTGCTTCTGAAAATCACTTTGATCTGTGGGATAAAGTTGTTCTAATGGAACCGTTGTGTATAAAATCATTGTACGACCTCTGATGACTTTTGTTCATCTATGAGCTCGTTCAACTTCTTTATTGCTTGCCCAATCCCACCAACTTCATTAATCAATCCATATTCAACCGCATCGGTTCCAATGACATTCGTACCAATATCTCTTGTTAAATTTCCTTTGGAGAACATTAATTCTTTAAATTTCTCTTCCGTTATTGAAGAGTGGTTTGTCACAAAATTAATCACGCGATCTTGCATCTTATCTAAATATTCAAATGTCTGCGGAACCCCAATGACGAGACCTGTTAAGCGAACTGGGTGTATCGTCATTGTCGCTGTTTCGGCAATATACGAATAGTTTGCGGCGGTGGCGATTGGCACACCTATTGAATGACCACCACCAAGAACGAGAGTAACTGTAGGCTTTGAAAGAGAAGCGATCATTTCTGAAAGGGCAAGCCCCGCTTCCACATCACCACCAACAGTGTTTAAAATGATGAGCAATCCTTCAATTTTGGGGTTTTGTTCAACTGCTACTAATTGAGGAATCATATGCTCATACTTTGTCGTTTTATTTTGCGGTGGTAGCTGCATATGGCCTTCAATTTGACCAATGACAGTCATACAATGGATATTTGTTAGCCCCATATCCGGCACACCAGTCTGACCTAACGCTTGTATTTTCTCCACCAATGAACCTTTTTCCTCTTTTGGTTTTGCCGTATCTGGTGCTGGTTGCTGTTCGTCTGCCATGATTCCACGCTCCTTTTAGTCTTACAACTAGTATGGTCTGCTTTCATTGGAATATGTGTAGGCGCAACTGAAAAAAACCATTATGATTCGCATCATAATGGTTTCCTTTTATTATACTTCCATAATAATTGGTAAGATCATCGGACGGCGCTTTGTTTTTTCAAACAAAAAGCGGCTTAGCCCTTCGCGAATGTTACTCTTTAAACTAGACCATTCGCTCACATTTTCCGTCACACACTTTTGTAGAATAGACGACACGAGTTCGTTAGACTGCTCAAGCAACGCTTCCGATTCACGCACATAAACAAAACCACGAGAAATGATATTTGGACCAGACACAATCGTACTCGTCTTTTTATTTAACGTGACAACAACAACGAGAATACCATCTTTTGAAAGCAAGCGTCGATCTCTTAAAACAATATTACCAACGTCGCCAACACCAAGACCATCAATGAGCACATGTCCCGAAGGAACTTTCCCTGCGCGGCGAGCTTGATTGTTTGAAAACTCGACAACTTCACCTTTTTCCACAATATAAATACGCTCCGGCTTTATACCGACGTTTATTCCTAAGTCTCGGTGAGCGTGCTGCATGCGAATCTCTCCGTGAATAGGCAAGAAATATTTCGGCTTCATTAAATTGAGCATTAGCTTTAATTCTTCTTGAGAACCATGACCTGAAGCGTGTACAGCCTGCGAACCATAAACAACATCAGCACCAATGCGATGAAGTTGATCGATAACAGACGAAACGCTTTTTTCATTTCCTGGAATAGCAGATGCTGCAATAATGACCGTGTCATTATCTGTTATGGTAATGTGGCGGTGAGCGCCTCTTGCCATCCGTGTCAAAGCAGACATTGGTTCACCTTGACTACCCGTTGTTAAAATAACAACTTGCTCTGGCTTATATCGATTGACTTCATCAATATCGATGACCAAATCCTTAGGCATTTTTAAGTAACCTAACTTAGAAGCAATGGTAATGACACGAACCATACTCTTTCCAACAATGGACAATTTGCGGTTCGCAGCAGCTGTCGCTTGTATCACTTGCTGTAAGCGGTGCACATTTGAAGCGAAAGAGGTAACAATCAAACGTCCTGATGTTCGTGCAAATACATCTTTAATACCTATACCGACTTCCGCTTCGGATTTCGTCGTTCCTGGCCGTTCTGCGTTCGTTGAATCTGAAAGTAAGCAGAGTACACCTTTTTGTCCAATTGCCGCCATTTTACCAATTTCAGCATGTTTCCCATCAACCGGCGTTTGGTCAAACTTAAAATCTCCAGTGTGAACCACTGCACCTTGAGTTGTTTCAACACATACCCCGACACAATCAGGGATACTATGGCTTGTACGGAAAAATGATACAGGCGTTTTCCCTAATTTCACTCTTGAATTAGAATCAATTAAGCGAAGGGTCGTTTCTTTTAAAATCCCTGCTTCTTTAAGCTTTTCTTCAACTAAGCCAAGAGTTAATTTTGTTCCATAAACAGGTACATTTATTTTCTTTAACACATAAGACAATCCACCAATATGGTCTTCATGGCCATGTGTTAGAATAATTCCTTTTACTCGCTCTTCGTTTTCTACTAAGTACGAAACGTCTGGAATGACGATATCAACACCGAGCATGTCGTCGTCAGGGAACATTAATCCAGCATCGACAACAATGATGTCTTCATCGACTTCAATTCCATACATATTTTTTCCAATTTCTCCTACGCCTCCGAGGGCAAACACTCGGACTTTTCCGTTTTCTATTTCTTGCTTAGACAATGATTTATCCTCCTAAATAATTGGTTATATTCTCTATTTCATTTGTTAATCAGAACGTAATCACGCGTATACTAGGTTCATTATTAGGTCACTGTTAAAGAAACATCTAGAAAGCACAGCGCTATAAATCTTTTGAACCGCTCCTTAGCATTTGCCTAATGTCCCTGAAATGAATGGCAATATTCATACTACAGAAGCTTCAAAAGATAGACACACAGTCTTTCGTACAGTCGCAGTTAACAATGAAAAAAAGAATAGATGGTGATCTTCTCACCTTACCCGAACGCATCACTTGAAAACTAGTATACCTTAATTTTCTAGTTAAAAACAAGAGCCATTCCTCGAACACCGATTCTCCGACAAAAAATATCGATCCCTTTCAAATTGTTTCTTTTTCCGACAAAGAAACATTCTTGCAACTAAACCCCGTGTAACTATACAAAAAAAAGACATGCAGAACAACAAGAAATTGTTTGCTCTACATGCCTCACATTAAAGTTCGTTTTATTTTTTTACAGTTGATAAGGAAGCCAATACGTGATCCACTTGCTTCTTCTCGAGAGCATTTAGTGGAATTAACGGCAGCTGTACATCACCAACGTGTACACCTATCTGATTTAAAGCGTACTTTACACAGGTAGGATTTGGTGCTAAAAACATGGTTTTCATCGCTGGCAGTAATTGTCTATGAGCCTTTGCGGCATCTTTTTTATTTCCTGCAAGAAATGCGTTAACCATTTGTTTCATTTCCTGTCCGAGCACGTGGGAAGCAACAGACACAATCCCGTCTCCACCAATCGCTAAGACGGGTAATGTTAACCCATCATCACCGCTATATACTGCAAATGAGTCTGGCGTTCCTTCAATGATAGCCGCTATTTGATCCAAATTCCCACTCGCTTCTTTAATAGCAACGATTGATTCAATGGCAGATAACCGAATCGCTGTTTCAGCTTCTAAATTACACCCTGTGCGGCCTGGAACATTGTAAAGCATAATCGGTAGCGAGGTTTTCGAAGCGACATGTTGAAAATGAGCATATAACCCATCTTGTGACGGCTTATTATAGTAAGGTGTTACAAGCATAATCGCATCTACACCTGCTTCCTCAGCCATAAGCGATCGTTCAACTGTTGATTTTGTGGAATTAGTTCCTGTACCAGCAACGATTGGCACTCTACCATTTACATACTTAACACAAAAACGAAATAGCTGCTCACATGCTTCTTGCGTTAAAAACGGCGACTCACCAGTCGTACCTGCAACCACAAGCACATCTGTACCGGTGGCTATTAAATGATCCATTAATGATTCACAAGCTTTAAAATCGATTGATCCATTCTCATGAAACGGTGTTACCATGGCCGTCCAGAGCGGTCCGTACTTCCCTGTAGGTTTCACTTGCAATCCCTCCATTTACGCGCTAACGGAATTACGTGATGACTTCATTAAGCTGAAACATTTTGTGAAGAGCATTTACTGCTTTGCTCATGTCTTCATTTTTTACGAGAACCCAGATGGTCGTGTGCGAGTCAGCGGATTGTAAGATTTGAATATTTTCTCCGCTTAAAGCTGAGACAATACGCGCAGCAACGCCAGGCACACCCGTCATTCCTGCTCCAACAGCTGATACTTTTGCGCATCCTCGCTGAAGCTGTGGCTTGTAGCCTAACTCTGTTAAAATTCGTAAAGCATCATCAGCCGCTTCGTCTAAAACCGTATACATAACTCCACTAGGACTTATATTTATAAAATCAACACTAATTCCAGCTTTCGCCATTGATTTAAACACGTTCTCTTGTAAATCAAATTGTCCCTCTTTAGCGGAGACTTTAATTTGCGTTACATTAGACACATGAGCAATACCTGTAATCATTCGCTCATGAATGTCCATTCCATGATTTAAAACCCCTGAATTAACTAACGTTCCTTCTGAATCAGAATACGTAGACCGAACTCGAATCGGAATTTTCGCCTGCATCGCAATTTCCACCGCCCGTGGATGTATTACTTTTGCGCCTTGATACGCCATATTACAAATTTCATTGTATGACATTGACTCAAGCGCCCGGGCGTCTTTAACGATACGAGGGTCAGCTGTCATAACCCCTTCTACATCGGTAAAAATATCAACGTAATCGGCTTGGACTGCAGCACCTATTGCCGTCGCTGATGTATCACTACCTCCACGGCCAAGTGTCGTCGTTTCACCACTCTTAGACTGGCCTTGAAAACCTGTTACCACCACAACGTCAGACGACTCTAATGTTTTTAATAAGTGGTCACATTTCATTTCTCTTATTTTTGCATTTTGGAACTCTTCATTTGTTACAAAACCAGCCTTTGCGCCCGTCATTGCTTCTGCCTGAACTCCGTGAGCGTTTAGTTGCTCTGAAAACACAACCGCAGAAATCGTTTCGCCACACGAAACGAGCATATCTTGCTCACGCTTGGAAATGTGCGCTTTATGAACTAATGAAAGCAATGTATCCGTCGCATAAGGGTCACCGCTTCGTCCCATTGCTGATACTACGACAACGACTTTGTAGCCCTCATTTACTGCATTTTGAACGTGTTTAATTGCAAGATCTCTTGATTCTTTTGATTTCACTGATGTGCCACCGAATTTTTGTACAATTATCTTCATTGCTTATGCCTGCTTTTTAATCAGATTCAGTTTAATAAGACTTTCCGCAATTTGAACAGAATTCCATGCAGCACCTTTTAATAGATTGTCAGATACGATCCATGCATGAAAACCGTTATCGCGATCTAAGTCTTTGCGAATACGGCCAACAAATACATCCGGCTTTCCTACCGCTGTTGTGACCATTGGATAGACTTGATTAGTCGGATCATCTTGCAACGTTACACCAGGAGCGTCGCTTAATAGTGCTTTTACTTCTGTTGCGGAGGCACCACTTTTCTCTGTTTCGAAATAAACAGACTCTGAGTGACCTGTTTCAATTGGCAATCGCACACACGTCGCTGCTACCTCAAGAGAAGGTAAATGCATAATTTTCTTTGTTTCATTTATCATTTTCATTTCTTCAAAGGTAAATCCATTCTCTTGAAACAAATCAATTTGTGGAATAGCATTAAAGGCAATTTGATAATGATTCTTATCACCTGAAACTGGCAATACCGATGCAGAGGCTTCTTCTCCTGCAAGTACCGCTTTTGTTTGGGCTTCCATCTCTTCTACCGCTTCAAGACCAGCACCTGAAACAGCTTGGTATGTTGAAACGACTACCTTATTTAAACCATACGCTTGGCGAATAGGTTCAAGGGCAACAACCATTTGAATGGTTGAACAGTTTGGATTTGCAATAACTCCTTGGTGCGCTTGTAAATCTTGTTCGTTAACTTCTGGAACGACAAGTGGTACATCTTTATCCATACGAAACGCACTTGTATTATCCACACAAACAACACCGCGTTTTACCGCTTCTGGAATTAACGCTTTTGAAACAGAACCGCCAGCAGAAAAAAGTGCAATATCGATCCCTTCAAATGATTCTGGTGTTGCTTCCTCAACTGTATATGGCTGACCGCGAAACGTAATCGTCTTACCAGCTGATCGTTTTGAAGATAATAGTTTAAGAGTGGAAATTGGAAAATCGCGCTCTTCCAGTGTTTTTAACATTTGTTGCCCAACCGCACCTGTAGCACCGACAACGGCTAATTGATAGGATTTGTTCGTCATGGTATTCTTCCTCCCTAAAGTTCAGCAGTGGATCTTCTTTATCTTTGTCCTCTATTAAACTTTACGGGATTTAGGAGCAAGACGCAACTGTCCTGCGCCTATTTTTGTGGTTACGTCGTCAGAACGGGCTGAAGTTGAGTATAAGAAAGCGCCGCTTCTGCCGCTGGGACAAGCTGATTCATGTCTGCTACGAGCGAATTGGGCTTCTTTTTATAGTCGTCCTGACCATAAGGGATAAAGAAAATATTTTTCGTTGCCATCAGCCTCATGATGTTCACTCCATTTAAACCAAGACCATCATTAGTCGAAATTCCTAATAATACCGGCTTACCATTACGTAGTGTAGATTTGGCACCCATTAAAACAGGACTATCGGTCATAGCATTTGCAAATTTTGAGATTGAATTACCTGTAATAGGTGCAATAATCATCAAGTCTAACGGTGTTTTCGGTCCAAACGGCTCCGCCTTTACCATGGAGTTGACAAATGGTTCTTGTGTAATGCTTTTTAACCGTTTCATCCAATCTTCACTATCACCAAATTTCGTATCTGTATGCTCAACTGTATATGTTAAAAAAGGGGATACTTTTGCTCCTAACTGGACGAGTTTTTCAATTTGAGGATACACAGCTTCATATGTGCAGTGGGAGCCTGTTAAACCAAATCCGATATGTTTACCTTTTAACATGTTCTAAACTCCTTCTCCTTCTTATTGGGCGCGTGTTTGTTCAAGCAATAAATCACTTAAAACATTGGCAAGGATTTTTCCAGCTGTTTTTGGTGCAACCATACCTGGTAAGCCTGGAACAATCATAGATTTCAACCCACGCTTTTGAGCATAATCATGATCAATGCCACCTGGTTTTGACGCTAAATCTAATAGAAACGCATGCTGCATCATTTCAGTTAATACGCTCGAGGTCACAATTTTTGCTGGTACCGTATTGATAACCACGTCCGCTTGTTTTAACGCCTGTTTAATGTCATCTAAATGGAACGGCTTCATCCCCAGTTGAAAAGCTCTAGCAAGTGACGCTGACTCTTTATCACCTACAGAAACGGTTGCACCTAGTTTTTTGAACGTAGAAGCAATGGTCATCCCAATTCGCCCGAGACCTAAGACAGCGACATTGGCACCATGAATGGTTGAATCGGTATGCTGAATAACAAACATAACGGCACCTTCCGCTGTGGGAATGGAATTGTAAATCGCCACATCATCTCTGTTCATGAGTACCACAACATCTCGTTTTGCTTGGCTCGCCATTTTCTCTAACCGATTAGACGTAATTCCTGTATAAATCGTGCATGACTCCGATGTTTGCTTTACATGCTTAGCCTCTAGCTTAATTTTATTGGAGGAGAACACGCTATTAATAAAGCCGTCATTGCCAATGCCTCCTACTGGTAACAAGATCGCTTCAACTGTCTTCCAATCAATATCATCCAATTCTTCCTTACTAACGCCGATAAAGCCTGCCTCTATTTGTTCGAAACCAACAAGGGAAACACGCGCATCTAATGTTGATAGTTTCCGAACAATTTCAATCTGCCTTGCATCGCCACCGATCATTACAACATGAATTCCTGTAAGCATGATTGGCCCTCCTACTCGTTCAATTACCCGTCACGATTTACCCGTACTTCTTTACCATATGTCTAGAAAAACAATTCCGTGCAAACAGAAAAAAGCCTGTCACAAATGACAGACTTCTAGCTTGCCAACAACGCTTTAAGCGAAACGTTGTGGATAAGGTATTTAATTTCTTAACGATTGTGTGTCAATAATAATCATGTCTTGGCCTATCTTTTTAATTTGCTGCCAGTAAACCGTCACTTCTTTATCTTTACGATTGAATTGATACCATTTGGAGACCGGAACAACAAAAGCATGAATATCACCTGATTGCTCATCTAACAATACATCTGTTTGACCTAAAATGCCAAGCCGTTCCCCTTTTTCGAAATCGATAATTTCTTTATTCGCAATTTCGCTTAATCGCATCACGATCACCTCTTTCTTCATCGTATGAGGCTTGTCGCTATTCTAGACTATCTCGTAAAGATTGTATCTGGCATTGTTTCGCTTGGTGACACAATGGATAAAGCAGGTGCATCTTTAAAAAGTATATGAGCTAATTCGTTCACATCTTCTAAAGAAATATCGTTAATTCGATTTAATAGTTCATCTAAACTTTGGTGCTTCTTTAAGAGTAGCTCGTTTTTCCCATTACGACTCATACGGCTACTTGTACTTTCTAGCCCTAGCATAATACTGCCTTTTAGCTGTTCTTTTCCATTCTCTAATTCTTTTTTTGTTAGACCCTCTGCTTGCATCTGCGCTAATACGTTGTTCATTGATTCAGATAAAGCTTGTAGCTGATTCATTTGCGTACCTGCATATACGGTTACCGAGCCGATGTTTTCATAGGCAGAGTGATAGGAGAACACAGAGTAACATAACCCGCGCTCTTCCCTTATTTCTTGAAACAAACGACTCGACATACTTCCACCTAAAGCGTTATTTAATAAAATTAAATTAAACATTTGAGCGGAGCCAACTTCAAGACCAGGATAGGCTAAGCAAAGGTGAGCTTGTTCTGTTTCTTTTTGCAAATGCTTTTGTACAGGAATAAACATGGCTTCCCGGGGCTGATGTTGCTTTTTAGCAGAAGGGACAGCTGAAAACGTATCTTCTAATTGCGCTAGCAAGTCTTCATGGTAATGACCGGCTACCGAGATCACAACACGCTCACCTACATAATAATTGTCCATATACGATAAAATTTGCTCTCTTGTAAAGCTTGCAAGCGTTTCTTCTGTTCCAAGAATCGGATTGGCTAAAGTTGACTGACCAAATGATGCTTCACTCAACAATTCATGCACAAGATCATCTGGCGTATCTTCTACCATCCGTATTTCTTCTAACACGACATTTTTTTCACGTTCTATTTCTTGCTCATCGAACACAGAGTGAAAAAACATATCTTGTAATACATCTACAGCAATGTGGGCATGCTCATCTAGCACTTTGGCGTAATAACACGTATATTCTTTTGCTGTAAAGGCGTTTACTTGTCCGCCTATTCGGTCAAAAGCTTCCGCTATTTCTTGTGGCGATCTCGTTTTTGTTCCTTTAAACAACATGTGCTCAATAAAGTGAGAAATCCCATTCTGTTCATTTTCTTCATTACGAGAACCTGTTTTAACCCATATGCCAATCGCTACTGAACGGACTGTATTGTTTTTTTCAGCCATAATTCGTACACCGTTACTTAGCTCTCTTTTATTAATCACTACTTGAACCCCCATTGATGTCTACTTCCATGTTTCGTGGCAAACGGTTTTCGCTCATCAGTTCAGAAACCGTCCCTACCAGTAAATTCTTCTCTTTTATCCCCTTTATCATCGCGTCGAGCCCTTGTGATGATGACTCAGTTGGATGCATGAGTAACATTGATCCAGCTTCCATTTTCGGAACAACTCGATTGACCATTGAATGAACCTCAGGCTTCTTCCAATCAATCGTATCAACCGTCCACATAATCGTATTCATACCGTGAGCATGGGCACGATCAACAACAAGCTGATTGTAATCACCACTGGGCGGGGCAAACCACTTAGGTGTTTCGTCTACTGTCGCTTTAATTACTTCTGTTGTTTTTTCTAACTCTTCGTCTATTTTTTCTACACTTAGTTTACTCATTTGCGGGTGGGAATAAGCGTGACTCCCAATTTCGTGTCCCTCTTCTTTAATCATCATGGCTAATTGGGGATTTTTCTTTACCCACGAGCCATCTAAAAAGAACGTTGCGTGGACTTGGTGCTGACGAAGTGTTCGAAGCATATCAGGGATATACTCATTTCCCCAAGCTACATTGATGAGCATGGCAGTCATTGGTTTCTCTGATACTCCTCGATAAATTGGTGCAGGGTCTAAATCACTTAAATGGACCTCTGGCTTAGCATCTTTAAAAATAAGCATCGACTGGTTAAATGTGCCAGATTCTTTCATCTTATCATAGGATTTTTCAACGTCAACCTCTAGTCCATTGTATCCAGGCATCGCCTTCCAAACCCGATCCATTTTCGCATTTATCGACGGAATATTCACTTTATTAGCGTGTTCAAGAATGGCTTCGTAGAGTGGATCTTCAACAGCTTCAACCATCATAGACGCGTTTAATTTAACCGTTTCCACATATTGATTTGAAAACGGGTTCTGGATTGCAACAAGAGCTAGTAAAACTACCGTAGAACAAAGGATAACATGTATAACTTTGTGCTTCATTTATTCCCCTCCTTAACCATAAAAAGCTTCTCTTAGCATGTCTATGTCTTATGAAGGGCAACTAGAATGAACAAACAAAAAAGACTAGGAATTTTCCTAGTCCATCTATTACGACTGCTCTTGTTCGTTAGATTGTTCTTCTTGCGTTTGATTTTCTTTCTCTTCTTTTTCACGCTGTTCCTTTAAAAGAACTTTGCGAGACAAGTTAACACGACCTTGATTATCAATCTCCGTTACACGAACGTCAAGCTCATCACCTAATTTTAAGATGTCCTCAACCTTGTTTACTCGTTCTTCCGCAATTTGTGAAATGTGTAGTAAACCATCTTTGCCTTTGAAAATTTCAAGGAACGCACCGAATTTTTCAATTCGCTTTACTTTACCTGTGTACGTTTTTCCAACTTCAACTTCACGTACAAGGTCTTCAATGATTTGTTTTGCTTTTCGGTTCATCTCAGAGTCAAGGGAAGAAATATAAACCGTGCCATCTTGTTCGATGTCAATCTTTACATTTGTTTCTTCGATAATCTTGTTAATGACTTTACCGCTTGGTCCAATGACATCACGAATCTTATCAGGGTTAATGGCTAATGTTAAAATTTTCGGCGCATAGTCCGAAAGTTCTTTACGCGGTTCTTGAATAGCCGTCAACATATTATCAAGAATTTTCAAGCGTCCTTGTTTTGCTTGATCAAGGGCTTGTTCAAGTACTTCTCGGTTTATACCAGAAATTTTAATATCCATTTGCAACGCAGTAATACCTGTCGCTGTTCCTGCTACTTTAAAGTCCATGTCACCTAAGGCATCTTCCATCCCTTGGATATCTGTCAGTACAGTCATATGGTCGCCTTGCTTCACGAGACCCATTGCAATACCTGCTACTGGGGCTTTAATTGGAACACCTGCATCCATCATTGCAAGGGTACTCGCACAAATACTTGCTTGAGACGTTGAACCGTTTGATTCAAGCACTTCTGATACAAGACGGATCGTGTAAGGAAACTCTTGCTCCGAAGGAATAACTTGCTCAAGCGCTCGTTCACCTAACGCACCGTGGCCAATTTCACGACGTCCTGGAGCACGAATGGGACCTGTTTCACCAACGCTAAATTGCGGGAAATTATAATGGTGCATAAATCGCTTCGTTTCTTCAATGCCAAGGCCGTCCAAAATCTGAACATCTCCTAGTGCACCTAAAGTACAAATACTTAACGCTTGAGTTTGTCCACGTGTAAACAAGCCTGAACCATGTGTACGTGGCAGCATATGAATCTGTGAATCAAGTGGGCGAATTTCGTCTACACCACGGCCATCAGGACGAACCTTATCAACGGTAATAAGACGACGAACTTCTTCTTTTACAAACATTTGTAAAATGCCTTTGACTTCACTTACTTCAACTGTTTCGTCTTCTTCATAACGCTCTACTTGTGCTTTGATGACAGCATCAATCGCATCTTGACGAGCGTGCTTTTCTTCCACACGAACAGCTTCTTTAATTTGTGCCTCTACGGTTTCTCTAAGGGCATTTTCCAGCTCAGCATCAAATGTTTTTAATTTCAGCTCGCTTTTTTCTTTTCCGCATGCTTCCACAATTTTTTCTTGGAACGCAATCATTTCTTTAATATTTTCATGACCAGCTAGAATTGCTTCTAACATCACTTCTTCAGGTACTTCTTTCGCACCTGCTTCAACCATATTGATGGCTTCTTTTGTACCAGCAACAATTAGTTCAATATCACTCTCTGCTAATTGAGCAGGAGTAGGGTTCATAATAAATTCGCCATTAATACGACCTACCGTTACCCCAGCAATTGGGCCACCAAAAGGAATATCTGAAACAGACAAAGCTAGAGAAGAACCAATCATTGCAGCCATTTCTGACGATGCGCTTTGATCAGAACTCATGACGATGCTAATGACTTGTACTTCATTTCGAAACCCATCAGGGAATAATGGACGAATCGGACGATCAATTAAACGACTTGTTAAAATCGCTTGTTCACTTGGACGCCCTTCACGTTTAATAAACCCTCCTGGTATTTTTCCTGCTGCATATAAACGTTCTTCATAATTGACCGTTAGTGGAAAGAATGGTAGATCTTTAGGTTCCTTCGACGCTGTTGCTGTCGATAAAACCGCAGTCTCACCATAACGGACAAGAACTGCACCATTTGCTTGTTTTGCGAGTTGACCAACTTCAACGCTGAATGTACGTCCAGCCCAGTTGATTGTAAACTCGTGACGTTCTTGATCCATGTATGTGTACTCCTCTCGTACATCTAAAAAAATTCTCATTCTTTATTATGACCGAAACAGCGTAAGTTTAAAAGAGCGAATTACAGCTGTTTCAATGTTTTTTAGATTCCATTGTTTTTCACATGAAGAAAAAAGCGGGAGAACATCCCCCGCTTTTACAAACCTTATCGACGTAAGCCAAGTTTGTCAACTAAGTTACGGTAACGCGTAACATCTTTTTTACGCAAATACGTTAACAAATTACGACGTTGTCCAACCATTTTCAAAAGACCGCGACGTGAGTGGTGATCTTTCTTGTGTGTACGTAAATGATCGTTTAATGAATTAATTTGCTCTGTTAAAATCGCCACTTGAACTTCTGGAGAACCAGTGTCCGTGTCGTGTGTTTTGAAGTCTGCAATTAGTTCATTTTTACGCTCTTGTGTTAAAGCCATTAGAGCCACCTCCTTGTAATGTAACCCTAGTTTCCGAGCAAACGTTGGTGAATCGTTTTGCCAAGAAGCGGGCTGTCCTCTGAAAACTTCAGTGAACATTAGTTATTATAGACGGTTGCTTGTTAAAATGCAAGTGTCTTAGTGTATGTTCTCCTCAAGCCATCGTAAACTCGTTTCTTGATCACGGGTGAGCTGAGCTTTGATTTCATCAATACCGTTAAACTTTTGTTCTGCTCGAATCCACTTAAGGAACTCAACTTCAACAATTTCTCCGTATATGTCCTCGGCAAAATGAAAGAGGTTTACTTCCACACTTGGTTCTGGTAAATTGTCTACAAAAGTTGGTTTGTAGCCAACATTAGCCATCCCCGTATACTTGTTTCCCTTTACATAGAAAGCAACAACATATACACCCGTTTTCGGTATATGATAGCGCTCAGCAGCACTTACGTTTGCAGTCGGGAAACCGAGTAAACGCCCTCTCGCATCTCCATGGATAACCTCGCCTTTTACTTTGTACGGATAGCCAAGAAGAAACGATGCTCTTTGAACATCACCTTCCTCTAATTCTTGGCGAATGCGTGTCGATGAAATCTTTTCGTCTTCATCGGTTACTTTGTCAATAATACTATACGTGAAGCGCTCTTTCGCATAGTCGCCAAGCTGCTCCATCGTTCCTGCACCTTTTACACCGTATGTAAAATCAAACCCTGCAACGACATGCTCAACATGAAGGGACACAATAAAGTCATCGACAAATTGTTGTGGTGTTAACTTAGAAAATGATGGCGTGAAACGCACCGCATAAATCCGGTCAACACCAAGCGCTTTTAAACGTTCAATCTTTGAATCAAAAGGGGTTAAATAGCGCATAGGTACTTCTGGTTTACCAAGAACCTCTTTAGGATGGGGGAAGAACGTCATCACCGCTGCTTCAATCCCTCTTGCGCTTGCTTCATCTATTGCTTTTTTTATAACGGTTTGGTGCCCTTTATGGACACCATCAAAATAACCAATCGCCAAAACAGTACGAGCGGCTTCTTTCGTCCACTCCTGTTTGTCCATATGATCTAAATCAATTTTTATAAGCTTCATTCCATGACCCTCCTAAAGTCCTGCTGCCTGAGAGAAAAGCTTTTCTGGCTTCATCAAGCCTTCTTTTGTCGGGTGAGGTTGATAAAGCGCAAGACATTCTCCATCCTCATTATAAAATAAAAAGCGCGTGTCTCCAAAAATTTGGTCTTCGTTCGCTAAGACAGCACCATTTTTTATTCGTTGTTCGAGAGCTCGGTCAGCCGTTCTTTTCGGAAAATTTGTCAATGCATGATCAAACGGATACAGTTTCTCGTACCGTTCTTCTAGCGACAGCTCCTCCAACGTATCAAATGTAATGGTGTTGGCCAGCTCAAATGAGCCAGAAGCCGTCCTAGTAAGAGAAGACATATGAGAGGGGAAACCCAGGGCAGCACCTATATCCACTGCTAACGTTCGGACATAGGTGCCTTTGCTGCAGCGCACATCAAAAGAAAAACGTTGCGTGTCTTCTTTCGCTTCTTCTACATTGGTTAAAGTTAATTGATGAATGTTCACTTGCCGCGTTGGTCTGTCTACTTCAATACCTTTCCTTGCATATTCATACAATCTTTTCCCATTCACTTTAACAGCTGAATAGTAAGGAGGTGTCTGCATGATAGCACCTCGAAATTGCGCGAGGACTGCTTCAATCTGGTCACTAGAGACAGATTGAAGAACAGGAAGCCGTTCTACTACTTCTCCATAAGCATCCTCAGTAGTCGTCGTAAATCCTAATGTGACATCGCCAGTATAGGTCTTATCGAAGTCAGACATATACTCAGCCACTTTCGTCGCTTTGCCAATACAAATTGGCAGCACGCCATCAACTTCTGGGTCAAGAGTCCCAGTGTGTCCAACTTTCTTTGTTTTGTACAACCGACGAATACGATTTACACAGTCGTGGGACGTCATCCCTCTTGGTTTATACAAAGCTACTATTCCTGCATCCATCAAAACGATTCCTTTCACTTAACGTTATGTAAAAAATGAGGATAGCAATGTTTGCCACCCTCACTTTTTTTACTGACTTTCGTTTTCGCTTTTCACTTCTCGTAAAAGCGACTCAATTCGATTACCGTATTGAATTGACTCATCAATTGAGAAACTTAGCTCCGGGGTTTTTCGAAGACGAATTCTTTTTCCGATCTCGGAACGAATGAATCCTTTTGCCTTTTCTAAACCAGCGAGAGTCGCTTTTTGTTCTTCTTCGTTCCCAAGAACGGTAATAAACGCCGTTGCTTGTTGAAGATCTCCGGTTACATCCACACCTGTAATGGTCACAAATTTTACCCGTGGATCTTTAATTTCACGTAGAAGAATGTCGCTAAGTTCTTTCTTCATTTGTTCGCCAACTCGTTCAGCACGATTGTTCGCCATGACTTTCACCTCTATCTATCTGACTATTCATCGAACCCATTTGGTTCGATCCTACTCTCATGGAGTGCCCTTTTTTAGGACAGATTAAACCCATTCCCAGTCGGTTAAAGTACGCTCTGCCTCACCATGTCGATCAAGAAGATCGAGCGCTTTTTGTAGTTCTGTTTCGACGCTTTGTCTAGATGAACCGACTGCAGCGATAGTTAGCTCTGCTCGCTGCCATACATTTTGGTGGTCAGTTTCAGCTACACTAACATTTAATCGTTGCCGCATTCTCGTTACAATGCTTTTAACAACAGATCGTTTATCCTTTAAAGACTGCGCCATAAAGATAAAGCATTCACAACGGACAACCGCAACGTGCATTAGCGCTTAACTTCTTCCATCACATAGGCTTCAATAATGTCGCCTTCTTTAATGTCGTTAAACTTCTCAAGAGTAATACCACACTCGTACCCTGCAGCAACCTCTTTCGCATCATCTTTAAAACGTTTTAATGCGTTCAGTTCACCTTCATAGACAACAATTCCGTCACGGATTAAGCGAACAGCTGAGTTACGCGTGATTTTTCCTTCGGTTACGTACGAACCTGCAATTGTACCGATTTTCGATACTTTGAACGTTGTACGAACCTCTACCTGACCAATGACTTTTTCTTCAAACTCAGGATCAAGTGCGCCTTTCATCGCTTGCTCAATTTCATCTATTGCGTTATAGATAACACGGTGTAGACGAATATCTACATTTTCAGCTTCAGCTACACGCTTCGCATTCACATCTGGACGAACATTAAATCCAATGACAATAGCATTTGATGCAGAAGCTAAAATAATATCGGACTCTGTAATGGCGCCAGCACCTGTGTGAATAATATTTACTTTTACACCAGCGACATCAATTTTTTCCAGTGATCCTTTCATTGCTTCAACCGAACCTTGAACATCCGCTTTAATAATGACGTTAATATCTTTAATATCCCCTTGCTGGATTTGATTAAAGAGATCATCTAAGCTAACTTTGGATGTTTCAGACAAGTTTTGCTCACGGTAACGAGCCATTAAGCCTTCACCAACTTGGCGCGCTTTCTTCTCGTCTTTAAAGGCTTGGAAACGATCGCCTGCTTGTGGAACTTCATTTAAGCCCGTTATTTCAACTGGTGCAGACGGACCAACCGTTTTCACACGGCGACCAAGATCATTTACCAATGCTCGGACACGACCGAATGTGCTACCCACAACAACCGCATCTCCAACGTTTAACGTACCACTTTGAACAAGAAGTGTTGCAACAGGGCCACGACCTTTGTCAAGCTGTGCTTCTACAACAGTACCTGTAGCAAGCTTATCAGGATTTGCTTTTAGCTCTTCTACCTCAGAAACAAGTAGAATCATTTCAATCAGCTCGTCAATGCCGTCTCCATTTAATGCGGATACGTTAACAAAAATAGTATCCCCGCCCCACGCTTCAGGAACAAGTTCATACTCTGTTAATTCTTGCATAACACGGTCTGGATTGGCAGTTTCTTTATCCATTTTGTTGACAGCGATAATAATTGGCACTTCTGCCGCTTTCGCATGGCTAATCGCTTCTTTTGTTTGAGGCATGACACCGTCATCAGCTGCTACAACAATAATAGCGATATCCGTTACTTGCGCACCACGTGCACGCATCGTCGTAAATGCAGCGTGTCCAGGTGTATCTAAGAATGTAATCTTTTTATTGTTTTGCTCAATTTGATACGCTCCGATGTGCTGCGTAATACCGCCAGCCTCACCTGCTGTTACTTTTGTGTTACGAATAGAGTCAAGCAACGTTGTTTTCCCGTGGTCGACGTGACCCATAATCGTTACGACTGGCGGGCGCTCTTGCAATTCTTCTTCTTTATCTTCGCTATCATAAAGCTCAATATCAAGCTCATCTACAAATACTTCTTCTTCAACTGCTACGCCGTAATCAGCAGCAAGTAGCTCGATTGTATCTTTATCGAGTTCTTGATTAATCGTCGCCATTACACCAAGCTTCATTAGTTTTTTAATCAATTCAGATGCTTCACGGTGGAGTTTCGCTGCAAGTTCACTTACGCTTAAGCTACCTGAAATCATAATTTTTTCAGGTAAAGGCATTTGTTGGTGATTTGGACGGTTTTGTGGTCCGCCACGCTTCTTCCCACGACCTTGATTGCGTCGGTTGTTATTTCCAGGTCTTCCTTGAGTGCGGTTTCCGCCACCACCAGGACGATTCCCTTGAGTGCGGTTATTTGGACCACGGTTTCCACCTTGAGTCGCATTGCCTTGCTTTTGCGCGCCTCGTTGTTCTTGGCCTGCTGGTTTCTTATCGTTCGGTCGATCATCTGTTTTTTTGTTCATACTTTTTTGATCTCCATTTCCTCCAGAAGCCTGTACTTGTTGGTTGGCTTTCTTTAATGTCTCCTCTTCCACAGTCGACATATGGTTTGACACAGTTTCACCCATCGCTTTTAGCTTTTCGATTAATTGTTTGCTTTGAACATTATTTGCTTTTGCGTATTCATGAATTCGCATTTTTGACATATACATACCTCCATTATTGGTTCAGTAATGCAGCAATTTTCTTAGCAAACCCTTTACTTCGTATGCCTATTACAACACGTGCTTCTTTCCCTATTGCAGAACCGAGTTCGTAACGATCACTAACGGCAAAAAGGGGAACATGATAATAGCTACATTTATCTCGCACTTTTTTTGCTGTATTTTCACTTGCATCACTAGCTAGTAATACAAGCGCTACATTCTTTTTGCGGACTGCTTCTAACGTTAATTCTTCTCCTGTTACAAGCTCCCCTGCACGCATACAAAGCCCGAGTAATGATAAATAGTGTTGGTTAGGGTTCATTTCTTTTTAACCTTCTTTAAGTCAGTTAAAAGCTGATCATACACTTCAGCCGTTACGTTCACTTGTAAGTGTCGTGTCAAACTATTTCTTTTTTTCGCCAGCTCAAATACATCTTCATCGTGTGATAAGTAGGCTCCTCGACCGTTCTTTTTACCAGTCGGGTCTAGCTCTACAGTTCCTTCAGGTGTTCGGACAATTCGAATCAGTTCACCTTTAGGCTTCATTTCGTTTGTGACGATACATTTTCTAAGCGGTATTTTTCGTTGCTTCATCTTGACCCCCGCCTTATTCGATTAATCTAGCTCTTGTTCAAGAAGATCTTCATCTAGGGTTTCCTCAGCGTCAAGTAGTCCTAACTCTCTAGCTTCTGTTTCGTTTTTGATATCGATTTTCCAACCGGTTAATTTGGCTGCTAAACGCGCATTTTGACCACGTTTTCCGATTGCTAGAGAAAGCTGATAATCAGGTACGATGACTTGAGTCATTTTCTCCTCTTCGTTTACATTCACACGCATAACTTTCGCTGGGCTTAGAGCGTTTGCGATGTAAACAACTGGATCTTCAGACCATTCAACAATATCAATTTTTTCCCCTTTAAGTTCGTCCACAATGGTTTGAACACGTTGGCCTCTTTGTCCAACACATGCACCAACAGAATCGACTTCAGGGTTTTCAGAATGAACAGCAATCTTTGAACGATCACCAGCTTCTCGTGATACGGATTTAATTTCAACGGTTCCGTCGTAAATTTCCGGTACTTCTAGTTCAAATAATCGCTTTAATAAACCAGGATGAGTACGGGAAATTAAAATTTGTGGTCCTTTTGTTGTTTTTTCGACTTTCGTAATATAAGCCTTAATACGATCATTATGGCGGTATACTTCGTTTGGCATTTGTTCTGTTAATGGTAATAGTGCTTCTACTTTACCGAGATCAACATAAATAAAGCGGTGATCTTGCCTTTGCACAATTCCATTCATAATGTCTTCTTCACGATCAATAAAGTCTGAATAAATAATGCCACGCTCTGCTTCACGCACACGCTGCGTTACAACTTGCTTTGCCGTTTGGGCTGCAATTCGGCCAAAGTCTTTCGGCGTGACTTCGATTTCGACAACGTCGTCTACTTCAAAGTTTTGATTAATCCCTTGTGCTTCTTCCTCTGAAATTTCTAGTCTTTTATCAAACACTTCTTCGACAACGACTTTACGTGCAAACACGCGGATGCTTCCGTTCGTACGGTTCACATCAACGCGAACGTTTTGTGCTTGCCCGAAATTCCGTTTATAACCAGAAATAAGTGCTGCTTCAATCGCTTCTATGATGACTTCCTTTTTAATCCCTTTGTCAGCTTCAAGGGTTGTTAAAGCTTCCATAAATTCGCTATTCATGGAAAGCACCTCCTTCGTTTTCTTAACCTAGAACAGAATCGATAAACGGATATTCGCAATTTTATCGTATGGAATAGTATACGTCACAGTACGTGTTTTCACTTTTGTATCAACTGTAAGCTGATCATCTTCAAAAGCTTTCAGCGTACCTTCAAACGTTTTTTCGCCATTTAAAGGTTCGTATGTTGTGATGTAAACGCCTTTTCCAACCGCTTTCTCCACGTCTGCTTTTTTCTTTAATGGACGCTCTGCCCCTGGTGAAGATACTTCAAGAAAATAAGCTTCTTTAATAGGATCCGCTTCGTCTAGCTGTTCACTAAGCTTTTCGCTGACCTTTTCGCAGTCATCTAGATCAACGCCTTTATCTGAATCAATATAAACGCGTAAAAACCAGTTCGGCCCTTCTTTTTTGTATTCTACTTCTACTAATTCAAGCTGTAAGTCGTCTACAATTGGAAGGACCAATTGTTCCACTTTACTAGAGACAATTTTACTCAAACATCTGTCCCTCCTTTTATCACATAATAAAAAAACGTATGCCTATAACCAGCATACGTCATCAGGCATATCCAACTTTTCATGCGCCTAGCGAGTTGCGAACAAAAAGAGTGGGTTGCCCCACTCTTTCATCATTCCGTATGCTAACTATTACCATAAACGATTTTATCACAGGATAGAGCCTCGCGCAAGGCTTGTTCTTTTTCTTAAAATAGTGATAGCTGATTTGATTCAGGAAGATCGTGTAAACATCCGTGATCAGATAAATTCTCGACAACTGTTTTTGTCAACTTCGCTCGTTGCTGTAGATCCTCTTTTGACAAAAAGTGACCATTTTCTCTTGCTTTCACAATATTAAGCGCCGCGTTTGTACCAACTCCGTTTAATGAATTAAACGGCGGAAGTAACGTATCGCCATCCACAATGAATTCGGTTGCTGACGATTTATAAAGATCGACTTTTTGGAAACCAAAGCCGCGTTCACACATCTCAAGAGAAAGTTCAAGTACTGTTAGGACAGCTTTCTCTTTTGGCGCAGCGTCTAAGCCTTTTGCATTAATTTCATCGATTTTAGCACGAATCGAACTTGATCCTTTTATCATCACGTCCATCTCAAAATCATCTGCTCGTACCGTAAAATACGTAGCATAATAAAGGATAGGATGATGCACTTTGAAATATGCAATTCGTACGGCCATTAATACGTATGCCGCTGCATGGGCTTTAGGGAACATATATTTTATTTTCGTACAGGAATCAATGTACCAATCTGGCACATCATGCTTTTTCATTTCTTCAACCCATTCAGGCTGAAGTCCTTTTCCTTTACGAACAAATTCCATAATTTTAAATGCCAATGACGACTCTAGCCCTTTGTATATTAAATAGACCATAATATCATCACGACACCCAATAACGTCTTTCAATTCACACGTACCATTATAAATCAATTCATTCGCGTTACCAAGCCATACATCCGTACCGTGGGATAACCCAGAAATTTGCAGAAGTTCAGAGAATGTGCTCGGCTTTGTTTCTTCGAGCATTTGACGAACGAAACGTGTTCCAAATTCAGGAATGCCTAAAGTTCCCGTCTTACACATAATCTGCTCTTCTGTTACGCCTAAAATGTCTGGAGAGGCAAATATTTTCATAACGTCTGGGTCATCCGTTGGAATCGTCTTTGGATCAATACCACTTAAATCTTGAAGCATTCGAATTGCCGTTGGATCATCGTGTCCAAGAATATCGAGTTTCAGAAGATTGTCGTGAATTGAATGGAAATCAAAATGAGTGGTTTTCCACTCTGAGTTTTTGTCGTCTGCTGGATATTGTATAGGTGAAAAATCGTGAATGTCTTTATAATCCGGCACAACGATAATTCCGCCTGGATGTTGTCCAGTCGTTCGTTTAACACCGGTACAACCTGAAACGAGCCGGTCAATTTCTGCTCCTCTCATTAACAAATCGTGATCACCTTGATAGCCTTTCACAAAACCGTACGCAGTCTTTTCGGCAACCGTACCGATTGTTCCAGCTCGATAGACATATTCCTCACCAAACAAGTCTTTCGTATACGCATGGGCTCTCGGCTGATACTCACCAGAAAAGTTCAAATCAATATCGGGTACTTTATCTCCTTTGAAGCCTAGAAACGTTTCAAACGGGATATCTTGACCATCTTTTTGATAAGCCGATCCGCATTCAGGACAGTTTGCATCTGGCAAATCATACCCAGACGCAACAGAACCATCATCGAAAAAATGCGAGTGCTGGCAGTTCGGGCAAACATAGTGTGGCGGTAGAGGGTTGACTTCAGTAATTTCCGTCATGGTTGCGACAAATGAAGAACCAACGGAACCACGGGAACCTACCAGATAGCCATCATCAAGTGATTTTTTAACAAGCTTCTGTGAAATTAAATAAATAACTGCGAAGCCGTGTCCAATAATACTGTTAAGTTCTTTTTCTAGTCGTGCCTCAACAATTTCAGGAAGCGGATTTCCGTATATAGCTCTTGCTCTTCCATAGCTCATTTCGCGCATTTCATCATCTGCACCTTCAATTTTTGGTGCGTATAATTCGTCCGGAATAGGGTGAACCTCTCCAACTTCGTTTGCAATACGATTCGAATTTGTCACAACGAGGTCGTGAGCTTTTTCTTCTCCAAGAAATGCAAACTCAGCCATCATTTCATCTGTTGTCCGGAAATGAACAAGTGGAAGTGCTTGACGATTTAATGGGTTCGCTCCACCTTGAGAAGCAATTAAAATTTTACGATAGATTGCGTCATTTTCGTTAACGTAATGAACGTTGCCCGTTGCTACAACAGGTATGTTGAGCTGTTCTCCCAACGAAATAATTTTACCGATAATTTCTTGAAGAGCCTGTTCATCTTTAATCAGTTCTCGTTCAATAAGGTGGCGGTAATTACCCGGTGGTTGAATCTCTAGGAAATCATAGAATCGTGCGATGTTTTCAACTTCGTCGGCTGATTTCTGCATCATTCCTTCAAATACTTCGCCTTTATCACATGCTGATCCGATAAACAAACCTTCTCGATGCTTGCTTAATTCAGAACGCGGAATTCTTGGTGTACGGAAATAATAATTGACGTGAGACATCGTGACAAGTCGGTAAAGATTTTTTAATCCTTCTTGAGACGTTACATGAATGGTTGCGTGAAAAGGGCGCTGTCGATGAAAATTGCCTTGCCCCATATGATTATTCAGTTCATCATGAAACATAATCTCTTTTTCCGCTGCATCTTTTACCATTTTCCATAATAAATAGGCTGTTGCTTGAGTATCGTATATAGCTCGGTGATGGCTGACTAATTCAATATCGAATTTCTTACATAATGTATTTAACCGATGATTTTTTAATTCAGGGTAAAGAAAACGACCCAGTTCCAATGTATCAATGACTGGATTTTTCACTTCTGTAAAGCCCATCTTCTTATATCCCACATTTAAGAAGCCGATATCAAAGCTCGCATTATGGGCAACAATCGTTCCGTTTCCTGCAAATTCTTTGAATTGCTTGAGTACGTCTAACGGGTCAGGAGCGCCTTGAAGCATGTCATCAGTTATCCCTGTTAAGTCAATGATCGTTGACGATAGTGGCTCTTTAGGGTCAGCAAACGATTCAAATGTATCAACAATTTCTCCATTTTTAATTTTGACTGCCGCCAGCTCAATAACCGTATTGTATACAGCAGACAAACCTGTTGTCTCTACGTCGAATACAACATATTCTTCATCCAATAGCTTACGATGATCTGAATTGTAGGCAATAGGTACGCCGTCATCAACAATATTGGCTTCCATTCCAAAAATAACTTTTATTCCGTGCTTTTTACTAGCGTTATAGGCTTCAGGAAAGGCTTGTACAACACCATGATCCGTAATCGCTACCGCACTATGTCCCCATTTCGCTGCTTGTTCCACATATTGACCAACCGATGCCATTCCATCCATTTGGCTCATCGTTGAATGAGTATGCAGTTCGACTCGCTTTTCTTCTGCTGTATCAATACGAGATTTAGGCGTTATTTGATTAAAATCATTCGCAATCATCACAAGATCGCGAACGAATGTATCGTTTTGGATACCTCCACGGACCTTCATCCACATGCCTTTTTTCACTGCTTGTAAAATCGGAATATCTTCTTTATCACGTGAAAACATTTTTACTAATATCGAATCGGTGTAATCTGTAATTTTAAACGTTAACAGCGTTCGACCACTTCTTAGCTCTCGGGTCTCTGCAGCAAACACATATCCTTGAACCGTAATTCTTCGCTCTTCATCCACAATCGCTTCAAGAGGAATAGGGTCATCTTTAATTGGATAGCCCATTGATAAATTCGCAGCCGAAACTTGTTTCGTCATCTCTTCCTCTTGACGTTTTTTCTCAAGCATTGCTTCCACGACTTTAGAATGATCTTCTTCTTGGCGCTTTCGTACAAATTCATCATACGCTTCTTTTGATTCTTCCACCGATATGTGCAATGGAATCGTCGGCAAACCATAACGAGTACAAATTTGTTTGAACGGTTCAACGAGCTTCCGCTTCATTGCTTGACCCTCTGCATCATTTTGTGCAACAAGTGCCAGTGTGCCTTTGCTCATATCTGGCGTTTGCTTTTGTAGTGCAGATGCAAGAGGTGGTGACAATAGCGAAAACTCACTCATAATGATTGGCCAGTAGTTGTTCCAAGCGTCTACTGTCATCTCGTTATGATCGTACGTAAATGTACAAGTTGCTTTAGCAATTTCTTTAAACGTTACTTCTAATTTCGATCTAAACAGTTGAGCTAAATCAGCTGGAAGTACCGTTTGCAAATGAATATAAAAATGCCACGATTTCGTCTCTCGCGTGATCGCCAATTTTTTTATATAGCCGTTTTCGAAATAGGTATGTCCATCTGTCGGGACTTGTAATTGTTCGAGTAATAAACGAAGGCGTTCTTCTCTTGATCCCATCTCATTGTTCACTAAAAATCACTCCCCCGTGCAAGGAAATGGACTGACCGATTGGCCAGTCCACTTCTGTCAATTGGCAAATTCCTTTACCCATTGTACTAGATCTTCTTTTGTTAGCTCAAGCTGTTCGCCTGTTTTTCTTACTTTTACTTCAACAATTCCTTCACCTGCACGTTTACCAACTGCGATTCGTATAGGAAGGCCAATCAGATCTGCATCTTTGAATTTCACACCAGCTCGCTCACCACGATCATCAAATAATACATCGATTCCCGCCTGTTTTAAGTCTGCATAAATCGCTTTCGCTAATGCTTGCTGCTCTTCATTTTTCACATTAAGGGCTAGTAGGTGAACGAGAAACGGCGCAATAGATGTGGGCCAAACGATACCATTCTCATCGTGATGCTGTTCAATCACTGCCGCAATGGTTCTTGAAACACCAATTCCATAGCAGCCCATTAGAAACGTCTGCGCTTTGCCGTTTTGGTCAAGGTACTTTGCTTGTAATGATTCAGAATACTTGCGACCAAGTTTGAATACTTGACCTACTTCAATGCCTTCTGCAAATTGAAGGGTGCCTTGTCCATCAGGAGATGGATCCCCTTCTTTTACTGTACGTAAATCTTTATAAGCTGTGGCTTGATAATCTTTACCCGGTCCGACATTGATATAATGGTAGCCGGTGTCATTCGCACCACAAGCAATGGTTTCCATTCCATGAATACGGTGATCTGCATAAATTGGTACAGTGGTCACATTGATGGGGCCAATAGAGCCTGGTGTCGCCCCAAATAACTCAACAACTTCTTCCTCTGTTGCCATACGCAGTTCTTTAGCACCTAGCTCATGAAGAGCTTTTACTTCATTTAACTCATCATTTCCGCGAAGCAGTAAAAGCGAACCTTTGCCATCGATGAATACCACTAACGCTTTTAAAATATGATCAGGGTCGATACCTAAGACAGCTGCCGCATCATTGACCGTTTTCGCTCCAGGAGTCGCTTTCTTTTCAAGCAAGCCATATTCCTGTGCTTGAGGCGGCTCTGGTGCAAGGCTTGAAGCCATTTCAAGGTTCGCTGCATAGTCCGAGCCGTCTGAATAAGCAATGGTGTCTTCACCAACCGAAGCGAGTGCCATAAATTCATGGGTGTCCTTACCACCCATCGTACCAGAATCAGCAATAACCGGGCGGAATGTTAGCCCTACACGTGAAAAAATGCGAGAATACGCTTCGTGCATAGCCCAATAGGTTTCATTTAAACTTTCTTCTGTGTCATGAAACGAATACGCGTCTTTCATAATAAATTCACGCCCACGCAATAAACCGAAGCGCGGACGGCGCTCATCCCTGAATTTCGTTTGGATTTGATAGACATTTAATGGAAGCTTTTTATATGACGTAATGCCATCTTTAATAATGGTTGTAATCACTTCCTCATGGGTTGCACCGAGGGCAAAATCACGATTGTGACGATCTTTTAAACGAATCAATTCATCGCCCATATCTTCCCACCGACCAGATTCTTGCCAGAGCTCAGCTGGGTGTAAAGCTGGCAATGTTAATTCTTGCGCGCCAATTCCATCTAATTCTTCACGAATAATCGCTTCAATCTTCGTCATCGCTCTTTTCGCTAATGGAAGATAGGCATATACTCCTGATGCAAGTTGGCGCATCATTCCTGCCCGAAGCATAAGTTGGTGACTTCTCGCTTCAGCGTCAGCAGGCACATCACGCATCGTTGGTACTAAATAAGTTGACTGTCTCATTGCGTCACTTCCTTTACTCACTTCATCTAACTTAAGAGAATAGCTTGCTTATATCGTTCCACGTCACCACGATCATCAATAACATCACTAAAGCAAAGCCAATAAATTGAATAGCACCTTCTTTTTCTGGCGAGACAGGTTTACCTCGTATAGCTTCGTACGCCAGAAACATTAATCGTCCGCCGTCCAAAGCAGGAATTGGGAACAAATTAATTACACCAAGGTTGACACTTAGCAGTGCCGCAAAAAAGAATACCTGGTACGTTCCTGCCGCCACAGCAGAATCCGTTATATTATAAATCCCAACAGGACCAGAAATATAATCAAGTGAAAACTCACCAGTAAGAATCAAACCTAATGTACTAAAAATAGATGTGGCAAAATCCACAAATGTAGTTGCCGATTCACCAACAGCTGCAACGAATCCAGATTCTCTTAATGGAGCTACGCCAATCACACCGATTTCTTCGTCAATTTCTGACACATAGTTTGAGCCAGTTGTCAGCGTTACTTCTTGCTGTGCACCTTCACGTTCAAACGTAATCGCCACATCTTGGTTTGGTCTTTCACCAATAGCTTGCTGCATATCTTGCCAACGTTCTGTTGCATTGCCATCTACAGCGACGATTAAATCTCCAGCTTGCAAACCTGCTTGTTCTGCCGGCGATCCTTCTATTGGGTCAATTTGATTTGTCGAAAAGCCCGCAATGGAAAACAATCCTAGCAAAATAACATACGCTAAAATAAAGTTCATTAGCGGTCCAGCGAAAATCGCCATTGCACGAGCCCCTAATGATTTTGAACCAAACTGACGATGCCATGGTGCATTCATTTGCGCAACTTCATCTTGGACAATCATTGCTTTTTCGTGAATGGGATAGCGTACAAGCTCACCTGAATCCTCATCAATGGTTTCAATATAAAGATCGTGAACAAGATCAATTCGTTCAACCTGTACAACATGAGCTTCGGGGTGCTTTGATTTATTGTTGACAATAATTTCGGTTACACGCTGCTGGTCATCAAATACGAGTCCAACTTCATAACCTGGTCGAATAACCGTTTGCTCTGGCTCTTCACCAGCCATGCGAACGTAGCCACCAATCGGTAGTAGACGCACTGTATAAATGGTGTCGTTTCTTTCAAAAGCAAACAGCTTCGGCCCCATTCCGATTGCAAATTCGTAGCAAAGAATGCCTGCCCTCTTCGCAAAAAATAAATGACCCCATTCGTGTACAAATACAAGCACACTGAATATGGCAATAAAAGCTAGTAACGTATTCAACAGCCATACCGCCTTCCTGTTAGTTGTTCATTACACGTGCACGAACTGCTTGATCAACAGCAAGAATTTCTTCAAGTGAAGGATTTGCTTGCTTTGTGTGTGTATGTAATGCTTGTTCAATCACGTCTTCAATCTGTAGAAAAGTAATCTCGCCTTTCAAAAACTTCGCCACTGCCACTTCATTTGCTGCATTTAAAACGGTTGGCATAGTGCCTCCACTTTTGCCTGCTTCATAAGCAAATTTCATACAGCGATAACGTTCAAAATCAAGATCCTTAAAATGAAGTTTACCGATTTCGGCAAGATTCAATCGCTCTCCTTCAGGTCGTGCATAACGATCAGGGTACGTCAACGCATACTGAATGGGCACACGCATATCTGGTGTTCCTAATTGAGCGATCACACTCCGGTCATGAAACTCTACCATTGAATGAATAATACTCTCTTTATGGATTACTACATCAATATGGTTATAGTCCATGTTAAATAACCAATTTGCTTCAATCACTTCCAAGCCTTTATTCATCATTGTAGCAGAATCAATCGTAATCTTTGCTCCCATTGACCAGTTTGGATGGGATAGAGCCTGTTCCACAGTGACATCTTGGAGCTCATGTCGAGCTTTATCTCGGAAACTTCCTCCTGATGCAGTTAAAATTAACCGATCAATTGCTTTATGAGGTTCTCCATTTAAAGCTTGAAAAATAGCAGAGTGCTCACTATCGACAGGAATAAGTGGAACAGCTTGTTTTTTCGCTGCTTCCATTACTAGATGCCCTGCTGTTACAAGGGTTTCTTTGTTCGCAATGGCAACAGGTTTGCCTGCTTCAATGGCAGCCAGCGTTGGCAGCAAGCCGACAGATCCTGTAATAGCGGTAACCACAACATCGGCATCAGACGACTTTGCAACTTCTACTAAACCAGAGTCGCCATAATAGAATTCCACTTCTTTGCCAAATTCCCTTTGAAGCGTTTTAGCATCCTCTTCTTTTGCCACCGAAACGAGGTTCGGTTTAAATTCTTTAATTTGGTTACGAGCCAGCTCGATATTTACACCACAGGACAATGCTACTAAGGAAAATGCTTGAGGATGTTCCCGAATAACATCTAATGTCTGTGTACCAATTGAACCTGTTGAGCCTAATAAACTAATTTTTTTCATCGTTTCTCCTCCCCATCTCGCAAGCGAACTACTTCATCTTTTATATTAATTGCAAAAGATGCAAGAGCGGCATGACAAAGATTAAGCTATCAAACCGATCCAATATACCACCATGTCCAGGTAATACATTTCCTGAATCTTTCACGGCATAATGGCGTTTTAACGCTGACTCTACTAAATCACCAATTTGCCCAAAAACGGCAGTGGCAAGCATAATAAAGACTGCGGTTATGTATGAAGTAAATGCCGGCGTAAGGAAAAAGAACAAACTTCCGACGATAACAGCTAAAACAATCCCACCGAGAGAGCCTTCAATCGTCTTATTCGGACTAATTTCTGGCCAAAGCTTATGTTTTCCCATCGCTTTCCCAACAAAATAGGCACCAGAGTCGGTTGTCCAAATTAAGACAATGACAAATAAAACGAGCCACAGACCAACTTCGGTTACATTTCGAGCCTCTATCAAGAAGTGAAAACCAAACCCAACATAAACGCTTGATAGTATCATAAATCCAACCTCATCAAAGGTTAGTTTATTCTTTGTTAACACCGTCAGCATTAACAAAATAAGGATGAGAAAAATAAACAATTCTATTTTTGTATTTTCTATCGGAATAAATTGATCAAACCAGTTCGTTGGAATTAATAGCAGCCACATTGATATAAGCCCGGCTATTCCTCTTAACGATAAGGCTTGAATTTTTTTCATTTTAAGTAATTCCATCATCGCGATCGTTGCCATTAAGGTTACAAAAATGGAAAACCACCAGCCACCTAGAAAAACAAATGCTAAAATGACAACCCCAATCGCTAATCCTGTTACAATTCGTGTTTTCATTACTGTCGCCCTTCCTATAATCCTCCGTAACGTCTACCACGATTTTGATAGGTCGCAATGGCTTCACGGAAATGATTCTCATTAAAATCGGGCCAAAGTACAGGTGTGAACCAGAATTCACTATAAGCAAGCTGCCACAGCATAAAATTACTTAATCTGATTTCACCACTCGTGCGAATCAATAAGTCTGGATCCTTTAGCTGACAACTCATTAAATGCGCACCAATCACATCTTCATTAATGTCTTCTGCTCGAAGCTCACCTGATTCTACTTTAAACGCAATTTGTTTCATTGCTTCCGCCATCTCAAATCGACTGCCATAATTAAGGGCAAAGTTTAGAATTAACCCGGTATTATGCTTTGTCTTTTCAATTGCTTCATCCACAGCTCGAATTGTATGAACCGGCAACTCTTCTTTCGTTCCCATAATTCGGACTTGTACATTTTCTTTAATAAGAGTCGGGAGTTCGCTTTTAAGGTAGCGTTCCGGTAAACTTAATAAAAAATCAACCTCCGCTTTCGGGCGCATCCAATTCTCTGTTGAAAACGCATAAAGGGTAAGTGCTTCCACCTGTAACGCATTTGCCGCTCGGACAATTTTGTTTACATTTTTCATCCCTTCACGATGACCAGCAATGCGAGGGAGGCCTCGGTTGGATGCCCATCTGCCATTGCCATCCATAATAATGGCGACATGCTTTGGAATCCGACTTAAATCAAGGTTTCTATCATATTGCTTTTCCTCTTCTGTATGAAAAGCTTGCTTCCATTTAGAAAATTTCTCGAGCATTCTTCGCCCTCCGTCTCACTAGCGGTTCGCCCTTCACGATGCTTAAAAGTGTAAAAAACCCCCTATTAAAGAGGGTCTCCTACTTTTCTTTATCATACACGTAAATTGATCAGACTTCCATAATTTCCTCTTCTTTTTCTTTAGCACGTGTATCAATCTTACTAATATAAGAGTCTGTTAACTTTTGAATGTTGTCCGTCTCTCCACGTAGCTCGTCCTCTGTCATCTCGCCGTCTTTTTGAAGCTTTTTCAAGTCATCATTCGCATCACGACGAATATTACGAACAGCTACTTTCGAATCTTCAGCTGTTCTTGACACAATTTTACTTAATTCTTTCCGACGCTCTTCTGTTAGTGCTGGAATAATAATACGTATTACTTGTCCATCACTTGATGGTGTCAAGCCAAGATCAGCCTTCATAATCGCTTTTTCAATATTACTAATGGCTGATTTATCAAAAGGCGTAATTAAAAGTAAACGCGCTTCCGGTACCGTAATAGAAGCAAGTTGATTTAACGGTGTTTCTGCTCCATAATACTCTACTGTAACACGGTCTAAAAGAGCTGGATTTGCACGTCCAGCACGAAGTTTCGCTAGTTCACGATTTAAAGACTCAATGGCTTTATCCATTCTTCCTTTAGTATCATCTTGAATTTGTTTTGACATAACAATTATTTCCCCCTGACCACTGTACCAATTTTTTCACCTAAAACGGCGCGTTTAATGTTGCCTTCTTCCATTATAGAGAATACGACAAGTGGAATGTCGTTGTCCATACATAAGGATGAAGCAGTTGAATCCATTACTTGAAGCCCTTCTTTTAAAACATCCATATACGTAATCGTGTCATATTTTGTTGCATCCTCATTCGTACGAGGGTCCGCATTATAAACGCCATCTACATTATTTTTCGCCATTAAGATGACTTCTGCCTCGATTTCCGCCGCACGTAGCGCAGAAGTAGTATCAGTTGAAAAGTATGGGTTCCCTGTTCCAGCTGCAAAAATAACAACACGCTTCTTCTCAAGATGACGAATCGCTTTTCTACGAATATAAGGCTCTGCCACTTGTCTCATTTCAATTGATGTTTGCACTCGTGATTCAACACCAATCGATTCAAGGCTATCTTGAAGAGCAAGGGAATTCATAACTGTCGCCAGCATGCCCATATAATCTGCAGTGGCACGATCCATTCCTTGAGCACTACCAGCCATTCCGCGCCAAATATTACCGGCACCAACAACGACGGCTACCTCTACTTCTAGTTCAACAATCTCTCTAATTTGCGTAGCAATAGATTTAATGATTGTCGGATCAATTCCATACCCTTGTTCTCCAGCTAATGCTTCTCCACTAAGCTTTAAAACGACACGATTGTATTTGTTCATTGTGACCTCCGAATTTGCTTTGTTCCTTATCTGTTCTTGTAAAAAAGGGACACGAACGAATGTTGTGTCCCTTTACTAGGTTGTTATTTTTTCACTTGAGACATAACTTCTTCAGCAAAGTTATCTTCACGCTTTTCAATACCTTCGCCTACTTCGTAACGAACGAATGCTTTCACAGTAGCATTTTTTCCTTTTACATACTTACCAACTTTTTGATCGCCATCTTTTACGAAAGGCTGGTCAAGTAGACATACTTGTTCAAAGAATTTGCTTAAGCGACCTTCAACCATTTTTTCAACGATGTTTTCAGGTTTGCCTTCGTTAAGCGCTTGTTGCTTAAGTACTTCGCGCTCACGATCAACAACATCACCCGTTACTTCATCGCGAGAAACATAGGTTGGGTTAATTGCAGCAACGTGCATCGCAATGTCTTTCGCAAGTTCTTCATCATTTGAAGTACCAATTAACGTAAGAACTCCGATACGGCCACCCATGTGTAGGTATGAGCCAAATACATCACTGTCTTCTTTTTCAACAACCGTGAAACGGCGTAGAGAAAGTTTTTCACCAATTTTTGCAATCGAAGAATTAATGTGAGAGAGAACGGTATCGTCTCCACCTTTAAAGTTTTGCTCTAACGCCTCTTCAACTGTTGCTGGGTTTTCAGCTAAAACGTGCTCAGCCAATTCTTTAACAAGACCTTGGAAGTTTTCGTTTTTCGCAACGAAATCTGTCTCAGAGTTCACTTCAACGATAACCGCTTTGTTTCCACTTGTTACAACTGACGCAAGACCCTCTGCTGCAACACGGTCTGCTTTCTTCTCAGCTTTTGCAATACCCTTTTCGCGTAGAAAATCAATTGCTTTGTCCATATCTCCATCAACTTCAACAAGCGCTTTCTTACAATCCATCATGCCAGCGCCTGTTTTTTCACGAAGTTCTTTTACCATACTCGCTGTAACTGCCATTTAAATTCCTCCTATTTACAAATCTTTTTCACAAAAAAAAGGCGGGAAAGGGTTAATCTCCCTTCACCACCCTTTTTGGAGTCCAACATTTATGCTGTCGTCGTTTCCTCAACGTCTTCAGAATTTGTATCTTCTAAGACTACTTCTTCTTCACCAGCAGTTGCTTCGATTACAGCATCAGCCATTTTTCCAGTTAGTAATTTAACGGCGCGAATCGCGTCATCATTACCTGGAATCACGTAATCCACTTCATCTGGATCGCAGTTTGTGTCTACAATCGCAACGATTGGAATATTTAGCTTGTGTGCTTCCGCAATTGCAATACGCTCTTTACGTGGGTCAATAACGAATAAAGCGTCAGGAATGCTATTCATGTCTTTAATACCGCCTAAGAATTTCTCTAGACGATCCATTTCTTTTTTAAGAAGGATAACTTCTTTTTTAGGAAGAACATCAAATGTACCGTCTTCCTGCATTTTTTCAAGATTCTTTAGACGTGTAATACGCTTTTGAATCGTTTCGAAGTTTGTTAATGTTCCACCTAACCAACGTTGGTTAATGTAGTACATTCCAGAACGAATCGCTTCGTCACGAACTGAATCCTGTGCTTGTTTCTTTGTACCAACGAAAAGAATTTTTCCTCCGTCAGCTGCAAGATCACGAACAAAATTGTACGCACTCTCGACTTTCTTGACCGTTTTTTGAAGGTCAATAATATAAATACCGTTTCTTTCTGTGAAGATGTAGCGATCCATTTTTGGGTTCCAACGACGAGTCTGATGACCGAAGTGAACACCAGCTTCTAGTAATTGTTTCATGGAGATAACTGCCACACCAAACACCTCCTTATGGTTTTTTTTATCCTCCGCAGCATTCATTTCTTGACGACACACTTATCTATGATAAGAGCACCTTCGCCAAAATCCTTCTGCGTGTGTATTTAACACCGTCAATTATCGTATCATATTTGCTGTTGATAAGCAAGGTGACGGCGCTAATTATTTTGGTTTTGCTTATTTACATGTTGAATAAGCTCGACTTCTCGTATTCCAATCTTTAACGTTTTGGCAATATCAGCAGCATGATGGCCATTGCGTTGATAGGTTCGAATCCGATCGACTACTTGATCACGGTTTAATTCAGGTTGTTTTTCAGTAGAACGGGTCGTATCGGTTTTAACATCAACACTAGTAGACTGCTTTTCGTTCGTTCGATTGAGCTGCTGATGAAATGCATCGATGACAATTTCATTATCCTTCTTGATATCGTGTAAAAAAAGAGCAAGCGCTTCTTCTAACTCTTCTTTTGTTAAACGTTGATTTACCTGATGCTGAAGCTTTGCAATCTTGAGACCTAATCCAACGACAGCGAGTATAAGTAAGCTGATCCATATCCCCATTAGATCCCTCCTTCTAACGAACGAACGCTCGTTCCACAAACCCCTGCTTTAGTTTTTTGATCGCTTTTGCGTGAATCTGTGAAATTCTTGACGTAGATAGATTTAACACTCTTCCAATGTCCGTTAACGATAATTCTTCGAAATAACTGAGTTGAATGACGAGCTGCTCGTTTTCGTTCAACGCCTTTAACCGCTCAATCAGTTCATTCTTTGTGTCTGTTTGAATAAGACGTTCACCGGGTTGTTCTATTTGTTCGTCTTTTACCTGTGTTTGATAGACACCATCACCTGTTGATGACACTAGCTCGTCAAACGAAATATTCATACTCGTAAATTGATCATATCTAATCGATGAAACTTCTTTTGCTGATAACTTCATTTCAGCAGCAATTTCCTTTTCATGAACGGATCGACCTTGAACTTGCTCAAGTTGCTCAACAATTTGGTCCATTCGTTTGATCTTTTCTCGAACCGTCCGTGGCAAGCGGTCTTCTTTTCGAAGACCATCAATCATGGCACCACGAATGCGAAACGACGCATATGTATCAAATTTTAAATCCCGACTTGGGTCAAATCGCTGGATGGCATCAAATAAGCCTTCTAAAGCATGACTTTTTAACTCATCTTTTGTCACCGTTGCTGGCAAAGTTTTTGATACACGCTGAACATGAAATTGAACGAGAGGTAAATAATAGTGAATTAATGCTTCAATCGCTTCACTTGATTTTGATTCGTGCCACAATGCCCAAAGCTCAGCTTCTGATTTCATTCTCTTCCTCTCCTTCTATATCTGTTTAATCGTTTTGCTCGCTGTACGCACGTGCATGGTGAACGTAGGTAGTGTAAATTCTACGGTTCTCCCACACGCTCCACCTACATCTTTTGCTACCACTGGAATATGGGCATCTTCAAGCCATAGCGTTACAGCTTCTACATTTCGCTTTCCGATTTGCATGTATTCTTGTCGCATCGCATGACGGAACATTTGCGCTCCTCCTGCTATCTTTGCTTGTAAGTTGCTAGCACCTTGATTGACTAACTCCCTGTGTAAAAGTGTCAACGCTGTATCCGCATAGCGCCAAGGATTAAATGCTGTTTTTCTAGCTTGGTTTGAATCTGGAAGCATAATATGAACCATACCGGCGTGTACATAAGTATCATCATAGAGAACAACACAAACACAAGAGCCTAACCCACATGTTCGCAGTGTTCCTGAACGACTTAATACTTTCCATTCACCAATTGAGATTGTTTCACGTTGCTCATTCATGTACGATCTCTTTCAAGGGCTCTTTTTAGTACTGCGACAGCCCTCTCATTTGGTATAAAAAGCAAAAATCCTTCCATTCCTTCTTCTTCGTTTTTTACTTTCATGGACGTTTCCATTAGAAAAAACTGATCTACTTCAACGAGTTGATAGGTCGCCTCTGCCAGAACCGCACTTCCGATATCGATGGTTAACTCCGTTACAAGTGGATAAAGCGTTAATGACGTTAGAGAACCAATCGCTGTCACATAAGAGCCTATGACAATATTGCCAATCTCTTGGAACGCCGAAGAAGCAAGCGGGTACGTGTGTACATCAAGATCACTTTCTACATTAGGTAAGACCATTTTTACTAGGCGCACCGCTGTATCCATACTTGTTAAGAAAAACATTGTCCCTTCCACATCACCAGCGATTGGTGCATGTACCGTAGCACACACCTCTTGGTGGTAAGCACTCAACCGCGGTAAATCTTCCATTGCATGAAGGGCAATTTCCGGCACATTCATCGCTACTTGGCGCTGTAAAAGAGTTGATAAAGCCGTTGCCGCAAAGCCAGTGCTAATGTTAGCAACTTCCTTTAACAGATCTTTTTCCATTGTCACAGTGAGGCTCCCCTTTCGTGTAACCATTTTCCAATATCAATATGAGTCAATTCCCAGTCTACTTGCCCGGTCCTGACTGCTGCATGAGGCATACCCGAAATAATGGCACTTTCTTCTGCTTCTGCTAAAATGGTGCAGCCACCTGATTGTTTTACTGGTTGTAAGGAAGCCGAACCATCTCTACCCATGCCGGTTAAAATAATCAAGATTTTTTTGTTGAAAAATGTAGTCGAAGCAAACAATGTATTAATTGATGGATGATACAAATCATTCTGATTCGGTTCTGTTATCTGGAAAAAAGCACGATTTCCTCTCTGAATAAGCGTAGTTTGCCATCCTCCAGGCGCTATATAAACAACACCAGTTTGTACAGGTTCATCATGTTGCGCTTCCTTTATTTGAAATGAAAACTGTTCATTTAAACGCTTAGCTAGTAAAGCGGTAAAATGCCCTGGCATATGTTGGGCAATAACAATCGGATACGGCAATTGATTTGGCAGCTGTTCAAACAGCTTTTGCAAAGCATTTGGGCCACCAGTTGAGCTGCCGATGGCAACAATCACAGAGGGGCCATTCCGATGATCCACTTGATCTCGTTCAATCATCATTTTGCCATTAACCAATCTTTTATTAATAACCCAATTGCCTCATAGACCGCATCCGTAAAACCGGCGCTTGCTTGATTTACTAATCCGAGATCCACTACATCAATCTCCAGAAAACGACTTGCCGTTTTGCGTAAATTTAATCGCGCTTGTTGATTTCGTTCGTTCGAATCCACTTCAGCTCCGATGATATAGGCGCGGGGAGGTGTATGATTTTTCAATAATTGATAAGCATCGAGGAGACGCTCTTCATTTGCTGATAAAAACAAAATAGCCGGAATATCGGCTGAACGAAGCACCTCTTCTCCTTCTACCTGGATGAAAAGACATACGTCAATTCGCAAAGACGAAGATTGTTGTAGAACATCTGGATGCAATAGCTGATCTTGAAATTTCGGTCTGAACCGTGCCTTCGCCTCTGGTGTGGCGACGCAAAACGATTCATACCCATAATCACTCAATGATTGAATCAATTGCTCAATAATAAACGCTTCTTCTTTATGCTGTATATAAAGATGTAAGGACTTTCTTTTTTTTAGTGCATGCTCAACTGATCGTTGTCGTAGATCATACGCTTGATCCATTGTGTTCCCCCTCCAAGCGTAGCCATCCGATTAACTGCTCGGCAGTCGGATAACACAAATCATTTGGTACATGTTGTCCTGTTGTTACACAGGAAATTGGCTCTTTTCGTTTGTAAAGTAGTTCTGTTAGTAACGACATCGTTCGTGTTTCATCTTTTTTCGTTAAGATGAAACTATCGATTGTGACACTTGAAAACGGCTTTAACAGTTGCTCAAGATCGCTTGATTTCATCGTTAAACTTAACGCGACATGGCATTCTACGTCGCTCCTTGTTGTTAGAAATTGAACAAGTGGATCAGCGAGCTTTGACTGCAAGTAATTATCTCCTGGTGTATCAATAAAGATCCTATCAGCGGTTACGTTATTGCAAAGGGATGTTAATTCAGAAGCATCGTATGCAACATGGCACGGACAGTCTAAAATCTCGCTATACTTCTTTAGTTGCTCGACGGCCGCAATTCGGAACGTGTCTAACGTAATAAAAGCGATTGATTTTCCTTGATCATAACGAGCGTGAGCAGCGAGCTTCGCGACGGTCGTTGTCTTTCCTACACCAGTTGGTCCCAATACACAACATATTCGCTTTTCTCCGATTACCGCCGTTTGCGGTTTTAAAACAGCCTGTAGCATTTGGTTATAAATTGTTTCTACTCCTATGACACCGCGATCTTCTATCATTTTTGCTGTGAGGGCTAATCCTTTTTTTACGGTTGGCGTAACTTCTAAACGATCAATATATGGTTTGACGCTCTGCACTTCTTTTACAATGGTACTTTCATGGAGGTGGGTTCGTTGCTTCTGTTCTTCAATGCCAATCGTTAGTTGACAAACTTCTTTTTTGAAAAAACCGAGCCAACCACCTTCCTTTACATAGCGAGAGTGCAAAATAACGGCTTTTGAACCAATGCTCTGGCGCATCAGCTCATAGGCTTGCTCGTACGTAGGTGCTTTGATTTTTTTTATGATCACTGCAATCTCACCACCCCTACGCTTTGTACTTCAACATTAGCATCTAGTTCGTTGTATGAAATGACGGGTACTTGAGGAAGATAACGTTCAATTAAATGTCGCATATACATTCGAACAGCTGGTGAGCATAAAATGACTGCCTGTTGTCCCATTTCTGCTAGTTTCGTTGTTTCTGATGCGGTTTGCTGCAGAATCGTTTGCGAGTCAGCCGGTGCTAACGCTAAAAAATGCCCGTTTTCATTTTGTCCAACTGCATCAGCAATACGCTTCTCAACTTCACTAGCCAGTGTAATAACGGCTAGTTTATTCTGCTCGTCTGTTAACTGCTCCGAAATCTGCCGAGAAAGCGCTTGACGAACATACTCGGTCACCACGTCCATATCTTTTGTTCGTGAACCGTAATCCGCAAGGGTCTCGAAAATCATTGGTAAATTACGAATGGATAATTGTTCTCTTAAAAGATTCTTCAATACTTTCTGTACATCTCCAATAGATAAAGGTGTTGGGGTTACCTCTTCAACTAGGGTTGGGTACGTTTCTTTCACATGGTCTATCAAGGCTTTGGTTTCTTCTCTTCCTAGAAGTTCGTGCGCATAGGTTTTTAACAACTCGGTTAAATGAGTCGAGATAACCGTTGGCGGATCAACAACCGTATAGCCTGACAGTTCCGCTTCTTCTTTTACATCTTCTGTTACCCACATGGCTTCTAAACCAAAAGCAGGCTCGACCGTTGGAATGCCTGTAATACGCTCGTCATCAATACCTGTACTCATCGCCATATAATGATCAAGAAGGACCTCTCCCTTTGCCACCACATCACCTTTAATTTTTATTGTATACGCGTTAGGCTCCAACGATAGGTTGTCTCGAATGCGAATAACGGGAATCATTGTTCCAAGTTCAAGTGCCATTTGTTTACGAATCATAACGACTCGATCAAGCAAATCGCCTCCTTGAGTCGCATCCGCAAGTGGAATTAAGCCATAGCCAAATTCGAATTCGATTGGATCCATTTTCATTAACGACAAAACAGATTCAGGTCCTGTTGGCTCTGGTACATCTGCTGTTTCTTCTTGTAGCTGATGTTCCATTTCCTCTTCAACTGCTCGAGTTTTTGATAAACGGTAACCAGCAAATGCAAGCAGTCCAGCAACAGAAAACGTCACGACTTTTGTAATAGGCGTTGTAACTCCTAAAAGGAAAATCGTCGAAGCGGTAACGTACAATAGTTTTGGGTAAGCAAAAAGTTGCTTTGTTAAGTCATTTCCTAAGCTCCCCTCAGAAGCAGCTTTTGTGACAATAACACCTGTTGCAGTAGAAATGAGTAATGCCGGGATTTGTGTAACAAGACCGTCTCCAACAGTAAGTAATGTATACGTGCTCGCAGCAGTAGATAGATCCATTCCCATTTGCATCATGCCAATAACAAGACCAAAAACCATATTAATAATGACGATTATAATGCTAGCAATAGCATCGCCCTTTACAAATTTACTCGCTCCGTCCATTGAGCCATAAAAATCTGCTTCATTTTCAATTTTTTCACGGCGGGCTTTTGCTTCACGATCGGAAATTAACCCGGCATTCAAATCGGCATCAATACTCATTTGCTTTCCTGGCATTGCATCAAGGGTAAATCGGGCACCGACTTCTGACACTCGTTCAGCCCCTTTTGTAATAACAAGGAACTGAATAATAATGAGAATCAAGAACACAACAAACCCTACAACCGCATTCCCACCAATAACGAAGCTTCCAAACGTATCAATCACGTTTCCAGCATGTGCTTCCCCTAAAATGGAACGGGTTGTTGAAACACTTAACCCTAAACGAAACAATGTCACAAGAAGAAGCATTGTTGGAAACACAGAAAATTGAAGCGCATTTTTTGTATTCAGTGCCACAAGTAAAATGAGTAGCGATAAAGAGATATTAAAAATAATTAACACGTCTAACAAAAATGGAGGGAGTGGTATGATGAGCATCACAATGATAAGAATCACACCAGCAAGTACACTTAAATCTTTCGCTTTCATTGTTCCCCTCCTTCATCTTTATGTATTGCCATTTAGTTGGTACACATAGGCCAAAACTTCAGCTACCGCTTCAAACATCTCTTCGTTGACTTGGTCATTCACTTGTAAGTTGGCATACATCGTCCGTGCAAGCCATACATTTTCAACCATTGGTACGTGATGTTCACGGGCAATTTTTTTTATTCTTTCTGCAGCATAATCCATTCCTTTAGCAAGAACATAAGGAGCATCCGCTTTCTCTTGATCGTATTTAAGAGCAACTGCAAAATGAGTCGGGTTCGTAATAATGACGTCTGCTTTTGGAACATCTTGTGCCAATCGTGCCATCGACATTTCCAATTGCTTCTGCTTTCGTCTTGCCCGAATTTTTGGATCACCTTCACTTGTCTTGTGCTCATCACGAATGTCTTTTTTCGACATTCGTATTTGCTTTTCATGATCGTACCGTTGATAAAGGTAATCGGGTATGGCTAAGATGAGCAAAAGAATAGCAGCGACAATCCCCATCATTAGCGCTAGTTCTCCTACAGTAACAGCACTCACTTCTATATTTTTTTGCGACAACAGTAAAACATCCTCAATGTTGATATACAAGACAATAACCACTGCTGCCCCAACAAAAACTATTTTTAAAATCGATTTCGCTAGCTCTACTAACGCTCTCGCAGAAAAGATTCGCTTTGCCCCTTTTATAGGGTCAAGCTTTTCAAGCTTTAGCTTTAATGGATCTGTTGTAAAAAGCGATCCTACTTGTAGAAAGCTCCCAAAAGCACCAGCAAGAACCGTAATAACCATGAGAGGCAACACAAGTATGGCCATATTCCACGTTAACTTCTGAAACAAGCTAGCAATGTTTGGCTCAGTCACATCAACATGAAGGAAGCGAGAAAGACTATCGAGCATCATTCCTTGTAAGCCACTAAAAATAGCTGGTCCCGCAAACAGCCATAAGATAATAAACGCTACAAAGAGCATAAGCGCTGTATTGACATCCTGACTCTTTGGAATTTGTCCTTTTTTTCTAGAATCTTGCCGCTTTTTCGGTGTTGCTTTTTCGGTTTTTTCATCAGCAAACCATTGTAAATCCATCACAAGTCTACTGTTCACCCTGATCCACCGAACCCTTCTAACAACTCCCGCATGGCAAGAATCATTTCTTTAAACAAATAGTTCATACTCATAAAGAAAACGCCGATATAAATAAAGAGAATAATAAGACCAGCCATTAGTTTAATTGGCATACCAACAACAAATACATTCATTTGTGGAACCGTTCTAGAGACAATCCCTAGCGCAATATCAACTAAAAATAAGGAACCAACTACTGGAAACGCCATCGAAACGCCAAAGGCAAATAGAAAGCCCATTAACATCGCGACCTGCTCGACTATTGCCCCTTGTGCTAATGGGAGAAACAATTGATCAATTGGTACAAACTCAAAGCTATACACAGCACCATCCAACAATAAATGATGACCGTCAATAATTAGTAAGTATAGTAGGGCGAATACATATAAGTAGCTACCAGTAAGTGGACTTTGCGCACCAGTTTGTGGATCAACAACGTTTGCAAGCATAAAGCCCATATGAAAATCAATTAATCCCCCAGCAATTTGCACAGCATACAAAAGCATCATCGCGACTAATCCAGTTAAAAGACCCACGAGTGCTTCTTTTATAAGTAAAATGGCGAACGTTGCATCTATTGAGACTGTCGGAAAATCAACTGACATAACAAGAAGCAGCGCAACGATACTAGCAATACCGACTTTAAAAGGTAGTGGAATCGTCCGATAGTTGTATAGCGGGAGCACAAGAAAGAAAGAAGCAATCCGAACGAAAACAAGTAAAAACGTCGGATACAATTGAATAAATACGTCCATTTAGCCAATATACCTAAATAAGTTGCTATAGATGCTATAGGTCATTTCCGTTAGCTGTGATAGCATCCATGGCCCAAGAATAACCAACCCAACTAAAACCCCAACGATTTTCGGGATGAAAGCAAGTGTTTGTTCTTGGATTTGTGTCGTTGCTTGAAAGATACTCACGAAAAGACCTAAAGCTAACGCAATAAGTAAAAGTGGTCCGGCGACAAGCAAAACCGTCCATACACCGCTTTGAGCTAGGTTCGTTACCGTTTCAAGATTCATACAACACGCTCCTTCCTATTGATAGCTAATGAGCAGACTCTGTACAACGAGATACCAGCCATCAACGAGAACAAATAACAAAATTTTAAAAGGTAATGCGATCATAACTGGCGGTAACATCATCATCCCCATTGACATTAAAATACTTGCGACAATCATATCGATGACAAGAAATGGAATAAATATTAGAAATCCAATTTGAAAGGCTGTTTTTAATTCGCTTATTGCAAACGCTGGGATAAGCGCTGTAATCGGCACATCTTCTAAAGTCTCAGGTTGCTCATAGCCGCCGTAGCCCATAAACAAAGCAAGATCCTTTTCTCTTGTGTGTTGCGCCATAAATTGCTTTATTGGCACAATCGCCGCATCGAGTGCCTCTTCTCCTGTAAGCTCACCCTCTGTTAGCGGAATATAAGCTGATTCATACACATCTTGGATCACTGGTGCCATAATAAAAAATGTCATAAAAAGAGCAAGTCCGATTAATACTTGATTGGGTGGTGTCGTTTGTGTTGCTAACCCTTGCCGGACAAAAGAAAGTACGATAATAATCCTCGTAAAGCAAGTCATTAAAATTAATATCCCTGGTGCAATCGACAAGATGGTTATGAGTAAAACAATTTGTAGCGTAGTTGCAATGGTGCCTTCATTTGTTAAGTCGACATTTAAAAACGAAAGAATAAACAAATCCATCATAGAGACTTCGGACCTTCATCATGCATTCTTACTTTCTTTTTCAACCCTTGATTCTCTAGATTTAAACGAGAAGTCAAGATGTCTTGAAACGTTGAAGACGATTGTCGTTGGTTATCTGCCGTCTTTAACCAAGGTAAAACTTGCGTTAGTCCACCTTGTTCCCCTTCAGGTTGATGCTTTTTGAGGATGGCTTCCATTTCATCTGAATCGTCTATCGTATCCAATAACTGAACTTGATCACTTACACCAATGACAAGTAGCTTTTCTCCAACACGCACCAGTTGTACCGATCGGTTGCCACCTAATGAGACACCAGAAAGCAACGACAGTCCTTTTGCTTCTTGAAAAGAACGTGAGCGTTTGTTTATAAACTTCAATAGCGTTACAAGTAAAAAAATCACAACAAGCAGCGCACCAATCATTTTTAATCCACTAACCCATGGAGATTCGGTTGCTACTGCCGTTTCCTCTACCTCGGCATCAGAAGAAGCACATGCTTCTGACTCCATTGCTTCTTGTACACTGCAATCTTTCGCTAAGGCGTGCTCGTGCTCTACAAGGGCAAAGCAAAGCACGACCACTACGAAAAGTAACCCCTTAACCGATTGCTTTAGAAATGGCATCAATGACCCGATCGGCTTGGAAAGGTTTGACAATAAAGTCTTTTGCCCCTGCTTGGATTGCATCAATAACCATTGCTTGTTGTCCCATTGCCGAGCACATAATGACATTAGCATTGGGATCATACTCTTTAATTTCCTTTAGTGCGCTTATCCCATCTTTGTCAGGCATTGTAATATCCATGGTTACTAAATCTGGAGCTGTTTCTTTGTATTTCTCAAGTGCTTCGTTTCCATCGTTCGCTTCTGCCACAACGGTATACCCATTTTTTTCTAAAATATCTTTTAACATCATTCTCATAAAAGCTGCATCATCTACAATTAAAATTTGTTTCGCCATCGTTGTTTTCTCCCTTTTTCTCAACTAATTCAAGTGATTAATTCGTTCTTTTTTACTAACGATATCTGTTATTCTAACGCCGAAATTCTCATCAATTACGACTACTTCTCCCTTAGCAATAAGTCGATCGTTTACGCGAACATCGACAGGTTCACCAGCTAATTTATCCAGCTCAATAATAGATCCTTGTGAAATCGTTAAAATTTCTTGTATCGTTTTTTTCGTTCTACCTAGTTCCACCTTTACTTCTAAAGGTATTTCTAAGAGCATATCTAAATTTTTCATCTCGCTATCTGGTAAGTTTGGTTTTTCAAAATTAGAAAAGACCGCTTTTTCTACAAGATGCTCTTTCGCCATAGTTGGAGTTGGTTGTTTAACGCGATTCGGTTCCTCTTCTTGTTTAAAGAATGTAGGTTCTTCAACCGGTTCCTCTTTTTCTACATGCGTTGCTTCAACTTCATTTGTTTCTCCGAGCAAGGCTTGCGCATAACTTTTTCCAAATGGCACGTTAATAATCTGTAATAATTGTGAGTCAATTAAATCACCTAACTTCAACGAAAATGAAATACCGATAAGATGATCGCCTTCTGGCACATACTCCGGTTTTTTTTGTGAATTAAAGTCGACAATTTGCACCCGAGGAGGGGAAATATCGACTCTCCTATTAAATAATGTTGACATTGATGTTGAAGCAGACCCCATCATTTGATTCATCGCTTCTTGGACAGCACTTAAGTGCATATCTGTTAACGTTTCATCTGGTTGCTCGCCAGTACCACCTAACATTAAGTCTGCTATAATGGCAGCATCTTTGGTCGTAATAACGAATAAATTAGAGCCTTCAAAGCCCTCTGTATAATCAACATGAACAACGACATGAGGATGAGGGAACAAATCATGTAATGTGGATTGATCAATTGACTTAACAGTAGGCGTTGTTATTTCCACTTTTTGATTTAACAAAGTGGATAGTGCTGTCGCTGAGCTCCCAAAAGAAATATTTCCTATTTCACCAATGGTGTCTTGCTCCATCGGTGTGAGAATATCAGTAATTTCCACTGTTTCAAGCTCATGCTCTTCGTCATTTTTCTCGGGGGCAGATGAGTCATCTTCTTTTAACCCTTGTAATAATGCGTTAATTTCGTCTTGAGAAAGAGGTCTATCATTCATCTTCCGTTCCTCCTACAATATCTGTCACCTGAATAGCCATCCTGTCTCGTTGTAAGCCTGGTTGGCCCTTAAATTTTAATGCGCCACCGACATTCATATGTAAAGGTGATGATAGTTCTTGGTCTAGCGTTATAACATCATCGATGCTTAGTTTTAAAAACTCTTCAATTGTAATAGTAGACCTTCCTAATTCTACAGCGACATCAATTGTGGTTTTTTTCAGCTGTCGGTTCATCATTTCTTCTTCTTCAGGCGAAATGGAACGTCTTTGCTCTTGGAACCAATGATGATTAGTCAACTTAGGTAATACGTCTTCTAAGACAACATGTGGTAAACAGATTGTCATTAACCCAGACGTCTCTGCAATACTCGTCGCTAGTGAAATGACAACAACCGTTTCATTCGGCGAAACCATCTGCAAAAAGTGTGGGTTAACTTCTGTTACTTCTGAAACCGGTTCAAGTTGAACGACAGATGACCACGCTTCTGCAAAACTTCGAACCATTGAATCAAACAGTCCGGAAAGGATGTTCTTCTCAATATCCGTTAAATTATCAATTTTGTTAATGCTTGTTCCTCTACCACCAAGCACACGATCAAACATCGCATAAGCAACATTGGGGTTTGTTTCAAGCAAAAATCGACCACTCAACGGTCTTGGTTCAACTACATTTAAAAACGTCATCGACGGTATGGAACGAACATATTCTTCGTATGGCACTTGCTCCACTGACGCAACTTGAATCTGAACAAGTGAACGGAGCCTTGCAGAAAAATAAGTTGTTAAAATGCGTGCGTAGTTTTCATGAATGCGTGACAAGTTTCTCATCTGGTCTTTAGAAAAACGAAGGGCGCGTTTAAAATCGTACGTTCGCACCTTTTTTTCCGCTTCAACCTTTAATAAGTCCTCTGCACTCTTTTCACCGGTTGTTAATGCTGAAAGAAGTTCGTCAATCTCCCCTTGTGACAATACATCTGCCATAAGCTCACCTCTTCTTTACTGAACAACTTTAGTCGTAGTATATACCGCTTCCACACTCCCAGAATCGAGGTGTTGGTTTAATTGCGCCTTCATTTCTTCTTCTAGCTCTTGGATGCCTTCTGCACCTAACAAATCTTCTGCTGATGTTTCAGCTAATGCTAACAGGACCACATGCTTGACTTGAAAATCCCGCTCTTCAAGTTCCGTTAATGTGGTTGCATCATCAAGCTGAATACGAAACTGGGCACGGATAAATTCACCGCTTTTTAAATTGGTCGTAATTTCTTCTGTGTCAAATGAGCGTTTATTAATGTTCTCAATAGAAGCATTTGCTTGCTCTGTGTCATTATGAAATGGACCTATCCCTAAAAGATACAGCCCTCCTACAAGAAGAGCAGCACCCATAACAATACTGAGGAAAACACCTATAATACGTTTACTCATTCTTCATCCACTCTTTGCTGCTTATAGGAACCAACGAGCCCAATCTCTCTCATGGCTTGATTGATGTTCTTACCTACCGTTTCTATTGAATCAGCAACAACGATTTTCTTGCCGCTCACGAGTGTAATCGTCGTATCAGGGTGCGCTTCAATTTGCTCGATTAATAATAGATTTAAGAGCATGGAACGCCCGTTTAATCGCGTAACCGAAATCATAGTTATCTCCTATCTCTTTAAGTTAACAATTTCTTGTAATATTTCATCAGATGTAGTGATCACTCGGGAATTAGCCTGAAACCCTCGTTGTGCCACGATCATTTCTGTAAATTCATCGGTTAAATCTACATTGGACATTTCTAAAAATCCACTTTGAACTTCTCCAGCTCCATTAGTATCAGTTATGTTTGGTGCTCCAGAAGCTGCCGTTGCTGAAAATAAATTGCCGCCTACCTTTGTTAATCCATCAGGATTTGCAAAAGTCGCAACTTGTAACGTTGTCCCTGGCGCATCGGAGCCAACAAAGTTTATCGTTCCTTCAGAATCAATCGTCACTTCTGTTGCATCCTCTGGTACCTCAATTCGTTCGCCAGCTTGATTGAGTAAATACGCTCCAGAACTGTTGACAATGTTATTGTTTGAATCAATATAGAAGTTTCCAGCCCTTGTGTAGTATGTTTCTCCATTTGATTGGACTGCGAAAAAACCAGCACCGTTCATCATTAAATCTAAGCTACGACCCGTGTATTGCGCAGGACCCTCGCCATGAACCGTATCAATCGCTCCTACAGTCGAACCTGTACCTACTTGCTGCGGATTTACACCGCCTTGATTCGCACCTGGGGCAAGAGCTGATTGCATTTGTTGACTCATTAGATCTTGGAACATGACGCGCCCTTTTTTAAAACCGTGCGTATTAACATTGGCGATATTATTTCCGATGACATCTAACTTTGTTTGAAACCCTTTCATGCCTGAAATGCCTGAATACATTGATCGAATCATGCTTATCGCTCCTTTTCTGTTTGTGTAGCCTGTGTAATTTGTAATAAATGACCTGCTTTAATCCATTCATCACGATTAATTTCGACGATTAGTTCTCCGTTTTTATCATACTTTACAGCGGTTACCTCTCCACTGCCTTCCTTATCTTCATTTTTCCAGGTCACATGTTTACCGATTAATTCACTTAAACTCATAAGCTGCTGACTTTTCTGATCTAAATACATATATTGCATCGTTGCATTTAGCTGAGTTAACTGCTCTAGCTGAGAAAAGGTTGCCAATTGCGCAATATATTCTCGATCTTCCATAGGATTTGTTGGGTCTTGATGCTGTAGTTGAGTGATTAATAGTTTTAAAAAAGCTTCTTGACCTAAAGGATTCGATTGTGACTTCGCTTGTTGCTTTTGTGAGGAAAGCATTAGACTTGGATCAATTTGCGTCATACTCATTCACTCCCCTACTTAATATAGTGGACATCCAGTCTTGAAAATCAGTTGTTTTTTTCTTTTGAGCCGCCTCTAGCAATCGTTGTTTTCTCATCTGGTCATTTTCCTCTTGACGCCCTTGCTGCTTTTCTTGCTCAGACCAATCATCTTCCATCTTCACCACTTCGACTTTTGTATCCTGTAAGGAACTAAGCTGACGAAGTTGATTAAGAGAGCGATCTAATGCTTCTTTCGCCGTCTGGCGCTCAGCGATAATTTTCACTACGAATCCTTGGCCTTGCTGCATAAATTGAATGGTTACTCTTCCAAGAGACTCAGGGTGAAGCTTAACGAGCACCTGCTGGTGTCGCTCAGCTGTATAGGTTGTTTTAGCTGCACGAATAATTCTCAGAAGTTGGCGGGTTAATAGCGAGTCATTTGACTCTTGTGGTTTTACAGGCTCCGCTACCACCTTGCCTACCGGCTGCTTGTCAACTACGTATCGTTCCCCCGCGTGCATACGATCATCTTGTTTGGTCGGTTCTGAAGAGATTGTCACCGTATGTGTATGTTGCTGACGAGTCGTTCCCGATTGCGATAACTCTTTTTGCGCATGCTCTTCTGTTAAGCCATGCTTCTCCATATTGAGGAGGTCGAGATCATCTGCACTTGCCTCTTCCACTTGACCATCATTTGAATGCAAGAGCTTCTCGTCTAACGTTCTCATTTTCACAACATCTGTCGTTCCTTTTTTTAACGAAGCTTGCTCTATGTCTTGCGGCTCTATCTCTTGTTGCTTTATATTTTCTTGCTTTAAAGGCAACTCTTCTTCCTGTACGATCATGTCAGCAGAAACTTGAGGCCTTTCCTCATTCACTACTCGTCCATTCAATCGAGGGACGGCTCCATCAAATGGTGTTGCTTCACTTTCAATAAACGGCATGGATGCATCCGCTTTATTTAGCAACACTGATTCACTACGTTGTCCGTCATAAGAAGTCCTTGTTCCTTCTACCGATTGAATCATGACCGGCCGCGTCTCCGTGTCTTTATACTGCCCATCGTCTATTCTCAAAGAAGTATGAAGCTTTTGAGTCGACTGTGGCATTGGAATTTCAGATAAATCGGATGCTTTGACTTGCTTTGTTTCCCCTATTTGATTGGACGTTTCGCTCACTTCTGCTGAATAAAAAGTTTGCTTATTTACTATGTGCGATTCATCTACAAGCTTATCTTCTTTTATAGGTACGTCTTGCTCTAAATGGGGCATTAATTCTGTAAGATAAAGCATACTTGCCACTTCATGATTCCCCTGTAATGGCGTTTGCGATTGATTGTCGTGTGCGACTATCAGCTCACCGTCTAGTTGCTCTTCCTTATGATTCCTTTCCATTTGCCAAGAAACTTGTTCCTTGAATAAATCCATTGTAGTTGAAAATAAAGTCGTTTCCATAGACTTTGGAGAGCCTCTTTTCGTAAGAGTAGAGCCAACAATGGTTGAGCGACCTTCCATTACTGTATTTGCTTGGTGCGTCATTTTCTTAGCCACCCTCATTCGCTAATCGTTCTATTAATTCAGCTCCTTTTTCAGCCGGTAAACGTCCTATGATTGAAGCTCTTAGTGATTCATCCATTGCTTGTACATGTGCGAACGCTTCCTCAAAGGGGAGTTCATCGATAATCGCTGCTGCCCGCTTAGATGACATTTCTTTATATGTATTTACAACAGAACGGAGTCGGTTCTCCTGTTCGGTATTCACATTCACTTGCTCCGGAACGGTAGCTGTTTCCTGTACACTAGTTTCTTCTTCTGACGCTTGCGAAGTACTACTCATTACCGCTAATTCATTTTCTGTTTCACGAAGCTGTGTTTGTAATTGTATGATTTCTTGTTCCAACTCTGCTATCGTTTCTTCAACTGCCTGATCCACATCAGAACGATTTTCCTGGAACAGAGATCCTGCGCTTGGTAAGCCAAATAATGGACCTATATAAATATAGCCAACAATGAGCAGCAGAATGAACGGTACAAATATAGAGACGAGAAGCATTTTTGATTGTTTCCGCTTGTCTTTCTTCATCCGATTAAAGCCCGATTAAACTGATTTACACTTATTTCATCCATTTGCTGTTGTTCACGTTTCCGTTCATCCTGCTCGTATTGCTGTGCTTGTCTTTCTTTTAACCGTTCAAATTGCTTGTGTGAACGCGCAGTAAATTGATACCGTTCTTCTTGTCTCTGCATTTCCACTCGTGCTTGATCTGTTTCTTCTTTAATTTTCATAATAGCCTTCTCTAGCTGTGAAAGATAAAGCGACATTTGTACACACTCACTCACTTTCATTCCTACAGCTTGATTTGAATGAACTGATTTCTCAAGCGTTTCTTTCTCTTTCAATCGTTCATATAAAGACGTTGCCGTACGTTCGAAAGAAGCTCGTGCCAAGTCGACTTGTTTTTTTGCTTGGATTTGATCATGTTTCTTCACATCCATTACTTGTTGAAGAGAAAATGAAAATGTCATTATTCTTTCTTTACTCCTTTCACTAAGTGCATCATTTCGGCGAATGTAGACGAGAAATCATAACATTCGCCAGAGCGCTGTGACAAAAACTGCAACAGCTGCGGCATCGCTTCAATCGCACGGTCGATTGCCGGCGACGCACCCTGCTTATAGGCACCAAGCTGTATTAAATCTTCTGTTTCTTCATAATCAGCAAGCCAGCGTCTCATTTCTTTTGCAGCTTGAGCATGATCGTCGCTTACTAACTCACTCATTAAACGACTAACACTTTTCAACAAATGAATTGCTGGAAACTGTCCTTTGTTTGCCAAACCTCGATCAAGAATAAAATGCCCATCTAAAATACCACGGACAGCATCTGCAATTGGCTCATTCATGTCATCCCCGTCAACTAAGACAGTGTAAAATGCGGTAATGGTCCCTTTTTCACTCGTACCTGCTCGCTCTAATAATTGCGGTAACTTTGCAAACACAGATGGTGGATACCCTTTGGAAGTTGGGGGCTCACCAATCGCTAGTCCGATTTCTCGATGGGCCATAGCAAAACGTGTAACAGAGTCCATCATTAAGTTAACCGCCAGACCTTGATCACGGAAATATTCTGCGATAGCGGTTGCGGTTAAAGCACCTTTTACTCGCTGTAAAGGGGGTTGATCAGAGGTTACGACAATCAGTACAGATTTCTGTAATCCTTCTGGGCCAAGATCTCTTTCAATAAAATCCCTTACTTCCCTGCCCCTCTCACCGATAAGAGCAATAACGTTCACATCTGCATCCGACTGTTTTGCAATCATTGACATCAACGTACTTTTACCGACGCCACTTCCAGCAAAAATTCCAACGCGTTGCCCTTTCCCCATCGTGAGCATGCTATCAATAGCTTTCACCCCAACGCTCATTGTTTCACTAATTCGAGGTCGAGTCATTGGTGGAGGCGGCTCACTGTCAGCTGGATAAAACCTATCAAAAGAATCTATGTGCCCATCAGCGAGGTCAAATGGTGTACCGACACCGTCTACTAATTTCCCAATCAATGCAGGTCCCACTGGAATCATTAAGGATTGTTTTGTTGTTTCCACTAAGCTACCTAATTCTATATGATCGATGCGATCAAGAGGCATGAGCAATACACGGTCGTGGTCAAAGCCAACAACTTCTGCACGAATCTTCTTTTTTTTATCTTGACCTGTCCATATATAACAGAGCTCTCCGATAAACGATCGAGGTCCTGACGATTCAATCGTTAGTCCCGTCACTTTCTTCACTTGTCCGTACCATTTATAAAGTGTGCTCGCCTCGACTTGATCAATTAGTTGTTTCCACATAGTCTTTTCCTATCACACGCATTAGTTGTTGTTTTAATTCAAGTAGCTGTGTATCTAAAGAAGCATCAAGCCGCCCCGCATTCGTAACAATGACACATTCTGTTTCATTCCTTTGAGCGTCTGGAATAATTCTAAAATCTTGGCATGCTGGTAGCTGTTGCTGAAGCTCTGCTTTCGAATCAACAAGCTTTTTATACCATGAAGGGTGTACATACACTTTAATTAATTCCATATCTTTCACTTCTTGCAAAATTTGGGCGAGCATTGTAGCAAGCGTATTCTCATGTTCTAACTCACTTTTTAACACACGCCTTACGATGGAAAGAGCCAGCTCAATTAAAAACGGTTCATTTCTTTCAATCGATTGCTCCACTTCGTCTTGAGCTTGCTCCAATAAATGACGTGCTTCTGTTAACTTCCCTTCATAAATCGACAGCGCCTGAGATTCGCCGGCGTTAAAACCGGTTTCATATCCTTCTGATTGTGCTTGTAGCTTACGTTCTTCCCATTGTTGTTCCAATTGGGTTGCTCGTTCCGCTAGTTCTACATCAATCTGTTGAGCGCGTGCTCTTGCTTCCATTAGAATAGCCTCAGCTTCTCGGTTCGCTTGAGCGACAAGTTGCTTGCTGTCATCGTCCAACGTCTTAACTACTTCTATGTCAGACTTAGATTCAATTTCAGATGGAAGGTTCTGTTCTATTTGCTGGATACCAATGGCTCGTTTTTTAGACAACTCTGTGCTTACACGAATAACGTTAGACAAGGATGTCCTCTCCATTCGTTCGCGCTAAAACGATTTCACCCATATCTTCAAGGTCACGAATTTTCGCAACAATTCTAGACTGGGCTTCTTCTACATCTCGTAAACGAACCGGACCCATATATTCCATTTCATCTCTAAACGCCTCAGCCATACGCTGTGACATATTTGAAAAGATCGATTCTTTCACATCATCACTCGCTACTTTTAAGGCCAACTGTAAATCATCGTTTTGTACGTCTCGAATAACACGCTGAATAGCTCTCTTTTCAAGAGTAACAATATCCTCGAACACAAACATTCGTTTCTTAATTTCTTCTGCTAGCTCTGGATCTTGGATATACAATCCATCAAGGATCGTTCGTTCTGTGGATCGGTCGACTCCGTTTAACACCTCTACAACGGCTTCGATCCCGCCAGCCTCTGTATAGTCTTGGGTAATCGTTTGTGATAATTTTTCTTCTAATACTTTCTCTACTTGCGAGATCACTTCTGGTGAAGAGCGATCCATCATGGCAATTCTTCGCGCTACATCGGTTTGAATCATTTCGGGTAAAGATGAAATAATTTGACCAGCTTGCTTTGATGGAATATACGATAGGACAACAGCAATTGTTTGAGGATGCTCATGCTGTATAAAATTCAAGATTTGCGATGGATCCAGTTTTCTTGCAAAATCAAACGGACGGACTTGAATGGTTGCTGCCAAACGGTCAATAACAGAAGCAGCTTCTTCTTCACCTAACGCTTTTTCTAAAACAGATCGGGCATAACCAATGCCCCCTTGCGACAAATATTCTCTCGCATCAACAATGGCTTTAAATTCATCTAGCACATTCGCTTGCGTCTCTTTATCAATTTTTCGAACTGCAGAAATTTCAAGTGACAACAATTCAATTTCTTCTTCCGATAAATGCTTGTATACTTGTGCAGCTGAATCTGGGCCAAGCGAAATTAACAATACTGCCGCTTTTTGTTTCCCAGTTAATTGTACGATAGCCAAGCGATCACACTCCTTTACTAATCCTCAGACAACCACGTTCTAAGTAATTTAGAAAATTCTTCTGGGTTTTGATTCGCTAATTGATTCAACTCTTTCAGTTGCTTTTTCTCTTCTTTCTCTTCTTTTTCATTAAAGCGGATGGGCTCATCTTCTTCTATATCTAAATGGGTGCTCTGATCTTCTATCGCTATTGTATCTGCTTGTTTACGAGTCCGAATTAAAAGAACAATAAGCAAGACGATAAACAGAAGTAACGCTACAGCTGCGATGATCATCCACATCGGAATGCCTTGTGCAGGTTGCTCATTTTCGATTTGGGCCGATTCAGCGAACGGAACAGACGAGATGGAGACTCGATTCGTTGCTGCTGGAGCCTCTTCTACCGTTGCTGGTATCGTTGTCTCAACAATTGTATTGAGCATTGCTGATAGATTGTCCATTTGCTGAGCCGGAAGCTGCATCATTCCTTCTGGCGGATTAACCATAGCCTGTATGCTTACATCTCGAATCCGATAGGGGCTTTCAATAATTTCTTTATGGATTCGGTTAAATTCATAATTAATGCGTTCTTCAGTACGTTCTGACTCACTGTCTCCTCCAGCAACCGTTCCAGTGTAATTTGGAATTTCATCACCAGTACCAGCTACGCCACCTTCACCAGCTCCTGTACCTTCATAAAATTCGGTAATACGTTCTGCACTAACCGCTAACCCTTCCATGTCCTCTTCATTAATAGGCTCAACTAAGTCTTCTGTTCGCTGTTCCTGGGTAAAATCAATATCTGTTGTGACAGAGACAATGGCATTATTTGGTCCAACAACGGCATGAAGAAGTTGCATAATGGTTTGCTCTAAATCTGCTTCAATTTGTTGTTTAATTTCTCTTTGAGATTCAAACGAACCAGCTGCGTATGATGAATCTTCTTCTTGATATGTATAACTCATAAAATTTGAATCAGATAAAACGATATTTTCTACTGGTAGATTCGGTACGCTTCTTGCTATTAAGTGATAGAGTGCTTTTACTTGAGTTTGATCGAGGGTTGTACCCGGAGCTAAATCCAATACAACAGCGGCTGTAGCTGATTCTTGACCTGAATTTAACCAAACGCTGTCTTCCGCCAACGTAATAACAACATTGGCATTTTGTACACCTGATATGCTGCTTATTAACCCTGCTAACTCTGTCTGCATGAGAGAGCGTTCAATGACGGTGAATTCATTATCCGTCATCCCAAATCCCATTTGCTCTTGAAAGAAACTATAATCAATGCTTCCGCTTTGCGGTAATCCTTCGGCTGCTAAATCAACTTTTAAACGGTCCACTTCTCGCTCCGGAACGAGGATGGTTGTACCATCATTTGCTACTTCCGTTGTAACCCCTCTGCTTTCAAGTACTTCTTGAATTTGACCAGCCTCTGCTAGCGATAAATTGCTGTATAAAGGTGCATAATTTGTACGAAAGCTGAGCGCAATAAGCGCGGCAATAAGTAGCATTAGGACGAATACACTTGCCACAAGTAACACTTTCTGTATTTTTGTTCGCTCATTCCATTGAAGCTTTGCCTTATTTGCTATGTTCGTTACTTTTTCGTTCATGACGCCTCCACATAGAGTTTCATTATACTTGCATGCGCATCATTTCTTGATAGGCTTCTATTACTTTATTCCTTACTTCCAACGTACCTTGTAAAGCAACCGATGCTTTATTTGCCGCAATCATTACTTCATGAAGGTCAATCGGCTCTTTTCTCGCCATCGCTTGAGTGGCAGCGGAAGATTGCAATTGTGCTTCATTTACTTTTGATAAAGCATCTGTCAATACTTGTTGAAACGATTGATTCGTAGACACGCTTTGCTTAGAAGTCGTTCCTTGATCGATTCCTAATTGGAAAGGGGATTGCATGGAATGGATGTGCATGGAATTAGCTTACCTCCCGATTTCTAATGACTTCATCAGCATATTTTTACTTGCTTGGAGAGCCGTGACATTCGCCTCATAAGAGCGAGTAGCACTTGTCATATCCACCATCTCACGGGCAATATCAACATTCGGTTTTGCCACATATCCTAAATCGTTCGCATCTGGATGAGTAGGATCATAAATAAGACTTGAAGGCGTTTGGTCATTAACAATGCCCGTTGCCACTACCCCTTCATTCAATTGTTCTTTAGCTCGATTTAAATGACTTGAAAACGATTGGGATTGTTGTACAACCATTTTTCGTTGGTATGGTTGCCACTCCCCATTAACGAGTTCTGCTCTCGTCGTATCTGCATTGGCAATGTTACTTGATGCCACGTCCATTCTTAAACGCTGCATCGTTAAAGCAGAACTTGATACATTCATACTATCGAACATCTTGTTGCCTCCTATCTACTTCCTTTAATAGCAGTTTCTAATGATTGGAAATTACTAGATATCCGATCTACAAGCGCCTGATGGTAAAGTTGATTTTCTGCCATCTTACTCATCTGTTTATCAATATCAACACTATTGCCATTGTGATTATACTGTTGCACTCGCTCTTGTAATCCCAGTGAATGAGAGTGTGGCAGTGGAAAGGCCAAGTGTCGTTCGTTTGTTTGTTTCGCTTGAAACTCATTAGAATTTGACTGAGCCGTTTGTAGGACATTTTGAAATGAAACTGACTTCTCTTTGTAATCTGGCGTATCAACATTAGCGATATTAGACGAGATGACTTTCTGCTGATTAGCCGCAAAGTGAAGCGCTTCTTCTAAAACCGAAATCGATTGTGTCGTAAACATCATACCCTCCAATCACGTTAAAAAAGACCTACAACTTTTAAAATAAGCATATTTTTCCAGTTGCTTTACATATGATAAAATTTTACTAGTTATTTTATCTTTTGTCTAAGCACTTTTAGTTTTTTTTTGATTTTGAGCAAAAAGAACTAAGTACAAAAAGATTTAATAAAACTAAATGCCTATAAATAAATAAGGGTACACATCTAAAAACCTATATAAATTTTTCTAACTCTGCTAAAATAATGGAAATTGTACTATCCGAATGGAAATAGGTCTTATTTTCCAGCCTCTTCTACTCGCATCAAAAAAAGTGCTACAATCATACGATTGTAGCACTTTAACTTTAACGATTTAGTTTTCTTTTAAACGATCTAATTCAACTAAGAACTTATCATTTAATACTTTAATATACGTTCCTTTCATACCTAAAGAACGTGATTCAATAACACCAGCACTTTCTAACTTACGAAGCGCATTTACGATTACAGAACGTGTAATACCAACACGGTCAGCAATCTTGCTTGCTACAAGTAAGCCTTCTCTGCCATCAAGCTCTTCAAAAATATGCTCAACCGCTTCAAGCTCACTGTAAGACAATGAACTAATAGCCATTTGTACAACCGCTTTACTTCTTGCTTCCTCTTCAATTTCTTGCGTCTTTTCATGAAGGATTTCCATACCTACTACTGTAGCACCGTACTCAGCTAAAATTAAATCATCGTCACTGAAATGATTTTCTAATCTTGAAAGAATAAGAGAACCTAGACGTTGGCCGCCACCTTTAATTGGTACAATCGTTGTTAAGCCATTTTTAAAAATGTCGCGATTTTCAACAGGGAACGCTGTGTATTCACTGTCCACTTCAATATTTGCAGAAGTTTCTTCAATTTTGAAAAGACCTTCTGTATACTCTTCTGGAAATTGACGATCATCTAACATTTTTTTCATGCGATCATTTTCAATTTCTTCTTCAATTGAAAATCCAAGAAGCTTTCCTCTTCTACTTACAACAAAGACATTTGATCCAATTGCTTCTCGCAATGTGATCGCCATCTCTCTAAAGTTTACGTGCTGACCACTTGTCTTTTGTAGCATTTCGTTAATTTTCCTTGTTCTTGTTAATAAATCCATTACGATTCTCTCCTTAAATGTCTATAATATGAATTGACTTAAATCTTGATTCTTTGCAATTGTTCCGAGTTTTTCTTCAACGTACTGCTCTGTAATCTCCAGTTGCTCCATGTTGATGTTCGGTGCTTCAAACGATAGATCTTCTAGCAATTTTTCTAAAAGCGTGTGCAATCTTCTTGCGCCAATGTTTTCTGTTTCTTGATTTACTTGACTTGCAATCGTCGCAATCTTATGAACAGCTTTGTCTGAAAAATGAATTTCTATACCTTCCGTTTGCAAAAGAGCTTGATATTGCTTTGTTAACGCATTATCCGGTTCAACTAATATCCGGACAAAGTCATCAACTGATAAGCTTCCGAGCTCGACCCGTATCGGGAACCGACCTTGTAGTTCAGGAATGAGGTCTGACGGTTTAGCCATATGAAATGCCCCTGCTGCAATAAACAAAATGTGGTCTGTTTTCACAGCTCCATATTTAGTCACAACTGTTGACCCTTCTACAATTGGTAAAATGTCACGCTGTACACCTTCTCGTGATACATTTGCCCCTTGATCATTCTTTCCCGCTACTTTATCGATCTCATCTATGAATATCATGCCTACTTGTTCGGCACGTTTAATGGCTTCTTGCGTCACATCATCCATATCAATTAGCTTTTGCGCTTCCTCTTCTGTTAAAACGACCCGCGCATCAGCAACAGACATACGTCTTTTTTTCTTTTTCTTTGGAACCATATTCCCGAGCATTTCTTGCATATTCATGCCCATTTGCTCCATGCCAGCTCCACCTTGAAACAAATCCATGAAGCCTTGCGATTGTTCAGAAACTTCAATGGTTACGACTCGATCTTCTAGTTCGCCATTTACAAGTTTATCGTACATTTTCTTTTTCAAGTTTGCACGATTTACATCTTCTTCTTCCTTCTTGCTCTCATCTTCATCTTCTTCATCCCCTGGAGATTGAAACAGCATCTCAAACGGATTTTTATAATTATTTTCTTTCTTCAAAGATGGAACAAGAAGATTGATTAACTTCTTATCAGCTAATTCTTTTGCTTGTTCACGAACGAGGCCAACTCGCTCTTCTTTAACAAGCCGGACGCTAGACTCAACTAAGTCACGTACCATGGATTCGACATCTCGTCCTACATAACCAACTTCAGTAAACTTTGTCGCTTCAACTTTAATGAAGGGTGCACCAACAAGCTTTGCCAGTCTCCTAGCAATTTCTGTTTTCCCAACTCCTGTAGGACCAATCATTAAGATGTTTTTCGGTGTAATCTCATCTCTCATATCTTGATCTAAAAGAGTCCGACGATAGCGATTCCTTAAAGCAATAGCAACAGAACGCTTAGCGCCTTGTTGACCTACAATATATTGATTCAGCCGTTCCACAATTTGACTCGGTGTTAGTGAACTAGTCATCTACTGCGCGCACTCCTTTGTCATGATTAAGATTTAAAGCTCTTCAACAATAATTTGATCATTGGTATACACACAAATTTCCGCCGCTGTCTTTAATGCTGCTTCTGCAATTTCTTTTGCCGATAGTTGCGGAGCAAACGTCTTTAAAGCCCGCCCCGCACTTAAAGCATAGTTTCCACCGGAACCAATTGCTAGAATACCATCATCTGGTTGAATAACTTCTCCAGTTCCAGAAACTAGCAGAAGATCGCTTTTATCCATTACGATTAGCATTGCTTCAAGCTTTCTAAGAACTCGATCACTTCGCCATTCTTTTGCAAGCTCTACAGAAGCACGCTGCAAATTACCGTTGTACTCTTCAAGCTTTGCTTCAAACTTTTCAAACAATGTAAATGCGTCTGCAACAGAACCAGCAAAACCTGCAATCACGTTGCCCTTAAAAAGTTTTCTCACTTTTCGGGCAGTATGCTTCATAACAACAGCATTCCCAAGCGTCACTTGACCATCGCCAGACATCGCAAATTGCCCTTTATGAGAAACAGCAAAAATCGTTGTTGCGTGAAAAGATTCCATTGTTAAGCGCTCCTTTTTTCGCACTAGGCTCTCGGATGAGCATTTTTATAGACTGTATACAAACGCTCTTTACTTACATGCGTGTATATTTGTGTGGTTTTTAACGACTGATGACCCAACAACTCTTGTACGGTTCGTAAGTCCGCCCCGCCATTTAACAAGTGTGTAGCAAAGGAATGCCGAATCGCATGGGGACTTATTTTTTTTTGTACAGCTGTTTGTTGAATCTTTTTTTTCCACAATCTTCCGAATGCTTCGATCACTTAATTGGTTCCCTCTATTATTAAGAAACAACGCGGTTGATTGCACGCCTTCTTTTAACAATTTCGGTCTCGCTTCTTGTAAATAATCATGCAAAGCCGCTTCAGCTTTTTTTCCAAAAGGAACATAGCGCTCACGCCGGCCTTTCCCGAACACTCGAACCGTTCCGCTTTGCCAATGAACTTGTTCAAGGTGTAACAAACTACATTCTGACACGCGAATGCCCGTAGCATAAAGCAATTCGATAATTGCTTTATCACGCCTATCATAAGGAGTATTTGTTGGTAGCAACCCTAACCAATGATCCATTTCCTCTTCGTATAAGAAGCGAGGTAGCTTCTTATCCTGTTTAGGAGAATACGCATGTAAAAAAGGATTGATCGTAAGAAATTCTTCTCTTTCTAAAAATTTCCCGAAGCTACGCAACGATGATAGTTTGCGGGCAATCGTACGTTTTGAATAGCCTTCATCAACAAGGTGACTAACGAAATAACGAACATCTTGATGAACAAGTTCTTCTAGATGTTTAGTCGTATGTGTAGACAAATAGGTAAATAACTGTTCAATATCTTTCGAATAGTGAGTAACTGTCCATGCAGAACAATTTTTTTCTACTTCTAAATATCGAACAAACCAACTCAGCCATTGCGCTTCCTTGGACTCCACCACTTTGTCCTCCTTCTTAGAACTTATAAATTTTAACACATTTGCAGATCAAGAGGCAACAAAAGTCACATATCTTTCATAAAATTCTGAATTGACCCTAATGCTCGTTGAGCTAACGCTTCGTAACGTTCTTTTTTGTCTTTTATCCGAACATTCATCGGTGGAACAAGACCAAAGTTCGCATTCATCGGTTGAAAGTTGTCCGGGTTCGCTGTTGTAATGTACGCAGCCATACTACCAATCATCGTTTCCTCCGGGAAAGGAACTAGTTTTTCGCCAACACTTTGCTTGTACGCATTAATACCAGCCGTTAAACCTGCAGCAGCTGATTCTACATACCCTTCAACACCTGTAATTTGACCAGCGAAGAACAAATCGTCACGCATATGAGTTTGATAAGTCGGACGCAACAGCTTTGGCGAATTCAAAAATGTATTACGATGCATCACGCCATAGCGAACAATATCTGCATTTTCTAGACCTGGAATCATTCGAATGACTTCTTTTTGCGGTCCCCACTTCAAATGAGTTTGAAATCCAACCATATTATAAAGAGTACCAGATGTATTATCTTGTCTTAGTTGAACGACTGCATAAGGTCGCTTCCCTGTTTTCGGATCATCTAAACCTACTGGCTTTAATGGACCAAAGAGCATCGTTTTCCTTCCTCTTCCAGCCATTACTTCAATCGGCATACAACCTTCAAAGAAAATTTCTTTTTCGAACTCTTTTAACGGTACGGTTTCTGCCGCAATAAGCGCTTCATAAAATCGGTCAAACTCTTCTTCGGTCATTGGACAATTCAAGTAAGCAGCTTCACCTTTATCATAACGGCTTTTTAAATACACTTTGTCTCGGTCAATTGTTTCAGCATCGATAATAGGTGCAGCCGCATCATAGAAATAAAGTGATTCTTCCCCTGTTAGGGATTGTAGTTGCTCAGATAATGCTTTAGATGTTAAAGGGCCAGTTGCAATGATAGTTGGTCCATCTGGAATTGTTGTTAACTCTTCATTAACAACGGTTACATTTGGGTGCTCCTTGACATAGTTTGTTACTTTCGCTGCAAAATCATGACGATCAACAGCTAGCGCTCCACCAGCAGGAACAGCAGCTTCATCAGCAGCTTTAATAATAACTGAATCCAATTGACGCATTTCTTCTTTTAAAACACCGACGGCATTTGCAAGCGAATTCCCTCTTAACGAATTGCTACATACGAGCTCTGCGAATTTATCGGTATGATGCGCAGGCGTTTGCTTTACAGGTCTCATTTCGTACAACCTTACTTTACCGCCACGTTGAGCAATTTGCCACGCCGCTTCACTCCCTGCCAGACCAGCGCCAACTACGTGTATTTCTTTTCGCTCTGTCATGTTCATTCCCCTTTAATTCAATAACTAGTGAACGTTCTTTACAGTATGTACGTTCTATTTTCCATCTTCTCTCTTCGGCTGTGCCTGTATAGATGAACCGGCATTCGTTCATAGAAACGCCTCCACTCTTCGGCAGAGTGAAGGCTTCTTTTGTGATCGTACTCATATCATAGTCTCTTTAGTCATTAATTTCAACTAATAGCTACTATAAAACGATGAATTTCGACATTTTACTGTTTTTCTTCCTCATAATCACATGAAGTACATGCGACGAATACACCTTTTTTCGATTTCTTTTCAACTAAAAGGTTTTCACACTTCGGACAAGGACGGGCAATTGGCTTATCCCATGACACAAATTCACACTCTGGATAGCGATCACACCCATAAAAAATGCGGCGTTTTTTACTTTTTCGTTCGACAATATTGCCTTCCTTACATGTCGGACATTTTACACCGATGTCTTTTACAATGGCTTTCGTGTTTCGGCAATCAGGAAAATTAGAACAAGCCATAAATTTACCATAGCGCCCCATTTTATAAACCATTTCATGGCCACACTTCTCGCAATCTTCCCCTGCTGGCTCGTCTTTAATTTCAACTTCTTCCATTTCTTCTTCTGCTACTTCGAGTCGCTTCTCAAAGCTTTTATAAAATTGATCGATAATCTCAATCCAATTATCTCGTCCGTCTTCAATACTATCCAGATCTTCTTCCATTTTCGCCGTAAATTCAACATCCAAAATCTCTGGGAAAAACTCAACGATTAAATCTAATACAATTTCCCCTAACTCCGTTGGCACAAAGCGCTTTTCATCAAGTGCAACGTAGCCTCGACGCTGGATGGTATCAAGGGTAGGTGCATACGTTGATGGGCGTCCAATACCAAGTTCTTCTAACGTTTTTACGAGTCGTGCCTCCGTATAACGCGGAGGTGGCTGGGTAAAGTGTTGATTTGGATTAAGCTCTTGTTTTTCAACGATTTCACTTTCTTGCAAGTCAGGAAGAAGACGATCTTCTTCTTTTTTGTTATCGTCATTTCCTTCAATATACACTTTCATGAAACCTGGAAATTTTAGCTTTGAGCCGTTTGCACGAAAAATAACACCATTATTTTCTAAATCTACGGTCATTGTATCCATTACAGCAGGTGCCATTTCACTTGCAACAAGGCGTTCCCATACTAAGCGATATAAGCGTAACTGATCTCGAGACAAATATTCCTTCATTTGCTTAGGCTCATACATCACAGACGTTGGGCGAATCGCTTCGTGCGCATCCTGGGTTTTCTTATCTTGCTTTTGCTTTTGCACTTCTTTTTTCGTATACTCTTCGCCATAATTTTTCTGAATGTACTCAAACGTCTCTTGTTTTGCAGTATCAGAAATTCTTGTAGAGTCTGTTCGCATATAGGTAATGAGACCAACCGTTCCTTGCTTTCCTAAATCAATCCCTTCATAAAGTTGCTGGGCAATAAGCATGGTTTTCTTTGCTCTAAAATTCAGCTTACGAGCAGCTTCTTGCTGTAAGGAAGAGGTTGTAAACGGTGCAACAGGATTTCGTTTGCGCTCACGTTTTTTCACTTCAGCGATACGAAAATTGGCTCCACTCAATGTGCCGAGAACATGATTAACGTCTTCTTCGGTAGAAAGTGTCTCTTTGTTTCCGTTTATACTGTGGAATCGGGCTTCAAATTGTTCTTGCCCATAAGAAAATTGTCCTTGAATACTCCAATACTCTTCTGGCACAAAAGATTGAATTTCTTTTTCTCGGTCTGTTATTAATTTGACAGCGACAGATTGAACACGTCCTGCGCTTAGTCCTTTTTTTACTTTCTTCCATAATAACGGTGAAATGTTATAACCCACTAGTCGGTCAAGAATACGTCTTGCTTGTTGTGCATCAACGAGATCCATATTAATCGGTCTCGGCTGTTTAAAAGCATCTTTAATAGCATTTTTCGTAATCTCATTAAAAACAACACGACAGTCTGAGTGCTCATCAATATTAAGACTATGGGCTAAATGCCACGCAATTGCTTCCCCTTCACGATCCGGGTCAGCCGCAAGATAAATGCGCTTCGCTTTTTTTGCTGCAGTCTTTAATTCTTTTAACACTGGTCCTTTACCACGTATTGTAATATACCGAGGCTCATAATTTTCTTCTACACTAACGCCCATTTGGCTTTTAGGCAAATCTCTCACGTGACCCATAGAAGCTTTAACGACATACTTCTTACCTAAATACTTACCAATGGTTTTGGCTTTAGCGGGAGATTCCACGATTACTAAATAATCGGACATGTAAAGCAGCTCCCTCATCTTAGTTTCTCTATTTATGAATTAAATCTTCCTCATTATTAAACAGACTTTCCCCGTTTGTCAAACCGAACTTCACTTAATTAGGAAAATCGCTTTCGTTCGATGGAATTCGACATAAAGTTTGGCATGTATTCAAATAAAGCATTTTCATTGTATAGACAGTAAGCCCCCTGACTAATTAGCCAGTTCGTTCCTTCTGATTCTGGCGCAAAAATAGAACCCGGCACCGCAAATACTTCTCGACCTTGCTCCAGAGCTAGGTCAGCTGTAATAAGGGAACCGCTTTTTCGCTTTGCTTCTATAATAATAGTGGCATAGGACAAGCCACTAATGATTCGGTTTCGTGTTGGAAAGTGCCATTTTTGTGGCTTCACGTGGGGAGGGTATTCACTTACAACGAGCAATGATTGTGCAGAGGTATTTTGTAAAAATGTTTGATTTTCAGGTGGGTAGGGATGGGAAAAACCTGCAGCGGTAACTGCAATGGTACAGCCGCCTGTCTTGATGGCACTTTGGTGAGCTTCTGTATCTACTCCTCTAGCAAGACCACTTACAATCGCACTATTTGTTTCTACTAAGACAGTCGACAGTTTTTTGACTACTTGTTTACCGTAAAGCGTTGGAGTACGAGAACCAACAACGGCCACTTTTTTCATCGTTAATAGCTGTAGATTCCCTTTACAGTATAACAAAATAGGAGGATCATAAATGTGTGCGAGAAGAGAAGGATAATGTGGATCATTAATTGTAAGTGGATAGATATTGTGATGATGCAACATAGTGAGGTACTCGAAGGGATCAGATCGGTTAAGCCATTGCACGAGCTTTGTAGCAGCTAACTCGCTTATTAAAAGATTTTTCTTTATTTCATTTACCGAGGCGTTGTAAATGTTTTGAATGGTCGGATCCCATGCTACTAAACGCTTCCATACGTTTGTTTGGGAATAAAGAATGGCATGTACATGAACGATGCGAGCACAGCGATGATCGATGGCACTCAGTCCTTTCTAGAAATTTAGAGAAAACTCCTTGCATGTCTGCAAGGAGTTTCTTACCCTTTTAATGGGTAACACTTTTGTCGTAAATGTCATTTGCTTTCAAAGATTCAATGAGTGTTTCACCCATAACAGATGGAGTTGCGGCAACGCGAATTCCACACGCTTCCATTGTTTTAATCTTTTCTTCCGCTGTTCCTTTACCGCCAGAGATAATCGCACCAGCATGGCCCATACGTTTTCCTGGAGGAGCCGTTTGGCCACCAATAAAGCCAACAACAGGTTTCGTCATATTTGCTTTCACCCATTCAGCCGCTTCTTCTTCAGCTGTTCCACCAATTTCACCAATCATAATAACCGCATACGTATCAGGGTCATCGTTGAAGAGTGATAACACATCAATAAAGTCCGTTCCGTTTACCGGATCTCCACCAATACCAACAGCAGAAGACTGACCAATACCAGCTGTTGAAAGTTGGTGAACCGCTTCATACGTAAGTGTTCCTGAACGAGACACAACACCAATATGGCCTTTTTTATGAATATAGCCTGGCATAATACCAATTTTACATTCATCTGGCGTAATGACACCAGGACAGTTTGGACCAATTAATCTCGTTTTCTTCCCTTTCATATAGCGCTTTACATTGACCATATCAAGCACTGGAATACCTTCTGTAATACAGATTGCTAGATCAAGCTCAGCATCTGTTGCTTCCATAATGGCATCCGCTGCAAATGCAGGTGGTACGTAAATAACGGTCGCATTCGCACCAGTCGCTTTTACCGCTTCTTCAACTGTATTAAAAACCGGAACCCCTTCAATTTCAGTGCCGCCTTTACCAGGAGTAACACCACCAACTACATTCGTACCATACTCAAGCGCTTGCTTCGTATGAAACAAACCAGTAGCGCCAGTAATACCTTGAACAATCACTTTCGTATCTTTATTAATTAAGATGCTCATTTGTCTAGCTCCACCCTTCTATTTCACTAAAGCTACAATTTTTTGTGCGCCATCGGCCATTGAATCAGCAGCTGTAATATTTAAGCCTGACTCTTTTAATAGTTGTTTTCCAAGCTCCACGTTCGTACCTTCTAAACGAACAACTAATGGAATCTCAAGTCCAACTTCTTTCGTAGCTGTAATGACGCCTTCAGCGATAATGTCACATTTCATAATTCCTCCGAAAATGTTCACAAAAATACCTTTTACATTTTCATCAGATAAAATGAGCTTAAATGCTTCAGTTACTTTTTCCGCTGTCGCACCGCCCCCAACGTCAAGGAAGTTCGCGGGATCACCATTGTAATGCTTAATGATATCCATTGTAGCCATAGCGAGACCAGCTCCATTAACCATGCAGCCGATATTTCCATCTAATGCAATATAATTTAAGTCATGTTTAGAAGCTTCAATCTCTTTTACATCTTCTTCTTCTAAATCACGTAATTCGACAATATCTTTATGACGATAAAGCGCATTGGAATCAAAATTGAATTTCGCATCAAGCGCCATTACTTTGCCATCTCCTGTTGTAACTAGAGGGTTAATTTCAGCAATGGATGCGTCTTTATCAACAAACACTTTGTATAGACCCATCATAAATTTAACCGCTTGACCAACAAGCTCTTTCGGTATGTTTATGTTAAATGCAACACGTCTTGCTTGAAATCCTTGTAAGCCGACAGCTGGATCAATCACTTCTTTAAAGATTTTTTCAGGTGTTGCTTCCGCTACCTCTTCAATCTCTGTTCCACCTTCTTCAGATGCCATAAGGACAACGCTTGATGTTGCACGGTCGACTACGAGTCCAATATAGTACTCATTTTTGATGTCGCAACCTTCTTCAACGAGTAAGCGCTTTACTTCTTTACCTGCTGGCCCAGTTTGGTGTGTAACAAGTGTTTTACCAAGAATCTCATCCGCATATGTACGAACGTCTTCCAAATTTTTTGCGACTTTAACGCCACCTGCTTTTCCACGTCCGCCTGCATGAATTTGCGCTTTTACGACAGACACAGAAGAACCAAGTTCCTTTGCCGCTTCTACTGCTTCGTCAACAGAGAATGCTACTTTACCGTTTGGAACGGCAACTCCGTAAGAACGAAGAATTTCTTTACCCTGATACTCATGGATATTCATTCTCTCTCCAGCCTCCTGTTATATCATACACTCGACTCTCGTGTACGAGAATTTTCGTTACTAAGACGAAATCCTTTTTTATTTTAGCATTTTTTTTCATGCTTGTGGAGGGGTAAACGCTATCATTCCGACAATTTCATTTCTTTTCTTTATTATTTTTCTTTTTTTCGGTTTTTTTCTTGTCTTTGTCACCTTTTTCAAACAATTCCTTAAATCCCTTTGCCTGCTGCTCTTGCTGAACCTGAGGAAACATTTGGCCAAATTCCCCTGAAAATTCTTCTTCATGATTCCGTTTGTTCGACATACACACGCCTCCATTTTTCTTTTTAATATGGTCAAAATGAAGGCTTTTATGTACGTTGAACTAAATTCGAAAGTCCAATGACATTTTTTGAGTCATTTGCTGTTGCTTTAAAGCGACGTATGCAAACATACTCTTTTTAAAGTGATCTGTCGACGTATCCCAATGATGGTTTTTCAAACACGTATAGGCGGCTTGAACAGTCGTTAATGATGGTTGAGTACGGAGCGCACCACCCTTTATCATGTCTGCACACTCTGGGAATTGATTTAGTTGTTGAGCAATCGTTTCCGGTGTTAACGCTTGCTGTTGGATCGTATGAATCCATAAAACGTGTTCATCTGTTAGAGACAAATTCCACTCCTTCACACATTGATTAACAATCGTTTTAAAGCTGGTTGAGGTCATGTTCAACTGTTTTTTTAAGGTGAATAGGTCGCGAATAAGGCTATGACTAATGGGACTTTGGCTAGTGTAATACACGTTTAATAACCACTCGTTTATACAGAAATATGCTGCTACAGCGGCTATCGTTGGCTTTGTTTGAAGAAGACGCAGCGTCAGAGCTGGGGCAGGCTTTGTTAGTTGAAACCAATAGCTTTTTCCTACTACTAACTCTGCATCCGTATAGGCAATGAGCTGTTGATTCTGAATGCGAATTCTCGCTCTCTTTTTTTGTGGGTAAAGGGCAACGATTGCTCCAAAAACGAGTTGATTTGTTTTCCACACGATTGCCATCTATTGATCCTTCGGGTGAATACGCGACTTTCCCCGCTCAAGCACAGGTCTAAACGTACGACGATGTTCCCTTGTCATGCCGTACATTTCTAATGCGTCTAGATGCTGTTTCGTCCCGTAACCAGCATGTTGCTCAAATCCATACTCTGGATAAACGTGGGCTAGTTGTTCCATGTAGTCATCGCGCCATACTTTAGCGAGTACCGAACCCGCTGCAATGGATATACTTTTTGAATCACCCTTAATGAGGGAACGTTGGGAAGTGTCTATTGGAAGCTCAATCGCATCAAGTAATAAATAATCTGCTCCAACACGTAATTGTTGAATCGCTTGCACCATCGCTCGTTTTGTTGCAATCAAGATATTTGTTTCATCAATCTCTTTAGCAGACATGCTTACAATTTGATAATCCACCGCGTGCTCTTTTATGTATGCTGCATACTGCTCACGATTTTCTTTCGATAATTTCTTTGAATCCGTTAAACCGAGTAACTTAAAGTCTGTTGGTAAAATCACTGCAGCAGCTGTAACGGGTCCAGCCAATGGTCCTCTCCCTACTTCATCTACACCGCAAATGGCTTGGTACCCTTGTTGACGTAATTCAAGCTCATAAATGCTCATTTCTTGATGCATTTGCTCAATAGAAGCCATTCTCATTTGGGCCGCATCGTATCGTTTCAGTAGTGCCTGTACACCTTTTCGATGATCTTCTCTTAGTCCATTCACTTGTTCGGTCGTTAATTCGTTGTTCGCCAATTGGCTTTTTATGGTTGTTATTGAAATCACGTTCTTCTTCTCCTTTTTTTCTTTTCATCTATGATATAGTAGGAATGCATGATTTATAGAGTAGGAGTTTATATGTATGGCATTATCAGAAGTCATTATTCTTATTGTTATCGGCTTTATAGCTGGAGTCATTAACACCGTTTCAGCAGGAGGTTCTTTATTAACATTACCATTACTACTTTTTATTGGGTTACCTGCAACAGAAGCAAACGCAACAAACCGAGTGGCGATCGTCGCTCAAAGCATCACGTCCATTATTACCTTTAAACGAAAGCAATCGCTTCAACTAAGAAAAAATGCAACGATCTATTTAACTTCGGCTGTTGGCGCTATTTTCGGTGCTTTTTCGGCTTTGTCGATTAGTGACCGTACATTCGTTTTTATTTTGGCTCTTACTATGGTCACATCCATTTTATTTTTAATTTGGAATCCCCTCAAAGCTGTAAATCGCTCTGTTACACTAACGCCCTTCATGTCGTTTTTAGGTGGTGCACTAACGATTGGAATTGGATTTTATAGTGGCTTCATTCAAGTCGGTGTCGGCTTTTATATTATGATTCTCGCTATCTTACTGTATAAAAGATCATTCGCTGAAGCAACGCTTATAAAAATCATTGTTGCTGGTGTATCTGTGTCACTCTCTCTTGTCATTTATGCAGCTAATGGACAAGTCAACTGGCTCGTAGGGGTTGTTCTCGCTTCTGGTAATATGGCCGGAGCGCTATTAGGTAGCCGTATCGTTTTAGGAAAACAAACAAAATGGATTCGTATCGTTCTTATCTGCACGATCTTGTTAATGGCTATTCGCCTACTGTTCGAACTGTACACTTAATCGTTTCTTACGCACAAAACCGAGAATGCGATAACGCCATTCTCGGTCTATACGGTTCACTTATTCAGGCGTTGGCACACGCTCTAACGTTATTCGTCCAATCGTGCCGCTTCTAAGCTCTCTTAATAGTAGTTCTGCCGTACGATCGTAATCAACAAGCCCTCCGCGCAACATACAACCTCGTTTACGACCAATCTCATCAAACAGACTACCCATATCTTCACCATCTATATCATCGTCAAGCTGATAGCGCTTTTTTATGAGTTCAGGATAAACGTCGAGACAATAGCGCAGAACGAACGCCGCCACGTCCCCATAATCAAGCAATTCATCTTTAATAGCGCCAGTCGCAGCTAAACGAAAACCAACTTCTTGGTCTTCAAATTTCGGCCATAATATTCCTGGGGTATCAAGTAGATCTAAACTTGTGCCTACTTTAATCCATTGCTGTTGCTTCGTAATTCCAGGTCGATCGCCTACTTTTGCTTGCCGTTTATTGACGAGGCGATTAATAAACGTCGACTTTCCAACATTAGGAATACCCAGAATGACCGCTCGAAGCGCCCTAGGCTTCATTCCTTTTGATTCCCATTTTCTATATAAATCTTTTGCTAGTGCTTGGCACGCTGGTACAATCTTTTTGACTCCTTGACCGGTTTGGGAGTTTACTTCAACGACTGCATGACCTTGCCGTTCAAAAAAATGCTTCCAGTGTTCTGTTTGTTTCGGATCTGCTAAATCTGTTTTATTTAATAAAATAAGACGAGGCTTATGCTGGACAAGCTCATCAATGACAGGGTTTTGCGAAGACACTGGAATTCGTGCGTCTAAGAGCTCAATGACAACGTCGATCATCGACAGTTTCTCATTGATCTCTCGTCGTGCTTTCGCCATATGCCCTGGATACCATTGAATGGTTTTCATTTCTACACCTACTTACTATTCTACAATTGATATATTTTCAAAAGGGTAAAAGATGACATTTGCTTTTCCAATGACATCTTCTTTTGAAACGAGTCCGATGGCACGGCTATCTTTACTTAAGCGTCGATTATCTCCCATAACAAAATACGATTCTTCTGGAATGATGGTATTACCTGTAATCTCTTCCAACGTAAAATCACCTGTTAACAGTTGACCTTGTTGGACGCTTTTCTTTAAACCTTCAAGATAGGGTTCTTCTACAGCCTCTCCGTTAATGAACAAAGTATCCTCTCGATAAACTAACTCATCACCTGGTACGCCAATTACTCGTTTAATATAATTTTTTCCTTCAGGGGCATGAAACACAATGATATCAAACCGCTCTGGTTTTGAAAATGCATATTCAATTTGATTCACAATCATTTTGTCACCAGAATCAAGCGTTGGCTGCATCGAGTGACCGTCTACCACAATCGGCGCCAACAAAAACATGCGGACGAGAACAGTTGTAATTAAAGCAATGCTGAGGATCTTTGCCCACTCTACAAGATTTGCGCGACTTTTCATCTCGTGCCCTCCCTTCCTTCTATCATACCATGTTTTAATCCGTCAGGCATCGAATATTGAAAAGGGTTTTTCCTTTTATAAGCGTAGCAGACAGTCCCTTTATTTCTTCATGTCGTACGTTTCCCTGAGAAAATAGACGTCTCATTGGACGCAAAAAGAAGCGCCCCTCATATCGAGGAACGCCTCTTCTTTAGTGGTCATATAGACTACAACCACAGATGGTACATTAACGACGGATTTCTTTAATACGTGCTTTTTTACCACGTAGGCTACGTAGGTAATAAAGTTTCGCACGACGTACGCGTCCTTGACGCTTCACTTCGATCTTTTCGATCTTTGGTGAATGTAATGGGAATGTACGTTCAACACCTACACCGTAAGAGATTTTGCGTGCAATAAACGTTTCGCTGATACCAGATCCACGACGCTTAATGACAACACCTTCAAATAACTGAATACGCTCACGAGTACCCTCAACAACTTTTACGTGAATTGAAAGAGTATCCCCTGGACGAAAATCAGGATGATCAGTACGCAACTGCTCTGTAGTGATTTCTTTAATAAGGTTGCTCATCGTATCGTTCCCTCCTTCCCTACAGACATTCTTGCTTACTTAAGCAGCGGAATATCGTAATCTCGCTAATGAATGCTCATTAGTCACAACTATTATCATAGCATAAACCATTGCCTTAGACAACCAACCAATTAAATTCTTTCAAGCTTCGGTAGCCCTAAAATTGAAAAGACAACTTCTAATTGCTGCTTGACGAGCTCTGTTAGTTTTAACCGTCTCTTTTGCTCGTCAGGTGTCGCTTTAATAACAGGACAAAGCGCATAGAAACGATTGTATAAACTTGCTAATTCAAATGCAAATGTACAAAGCAAATTCGGCTCTAATTCACTAATCGAGCGTTCAAATGTACCATTCCAGCCAGACACATGTTTGAGAATCGCTCGTTCAGCGTCTTCCGCTTCGGCAAATGACCCTTCTGTTGAAGTTAAGTCGGCTGCTTGAGCTTTTTGCAAAATGCTATTTGCCCGTGCATACGTGTAAATTAAATAGATTCCTGTGTTACCTGTTACTTGTGTAGCCTCGTCTAAATCAAAAATAATATCCGATGTTGTGTTATAGCGCAACATATTGTAACGAATTGCGGCAAATGTCAGTGCTTGAATCGTTTGCTCATTTGCCTCTGGGCTTTGCACGCGTATGGCTTCTTTCATTTCCACAATTAACTCACTGATTTTGATGCCAATTCCTTTACGACCAGACATCGCATACACTTCTTTCCCTTCTACCGTTTCTAAACCAAGCTTAGATGCCGTATTTTTACTAAGGGATACGACGCCGTAGGAAACGTGCTTTAATTGAGCAGCTTCCGTCTCGTAGCCAGCAGCGTGAAGGGCTTGCTTCACAACTTTCTGAGGATATTCTTGACGATAATCAATGACATTAATGACTGCGTTTCCTCGCCCAAACGGTTGTGGTTGCCCTACTGCACTGGTTGTCCAAAGAGTCTCTGTTTTTTGCTTGTACAAAAAGTCATTTTCTAGTAAACCAAATTTCCACATGTGGTAAGCAATATCTTTTGCCGTATACGTTAACACACCATTAGACCGGATCAATACTTTGTCTGCTTGATGTTCAGCAGACTCTTCATTTGCCTCTTGCTTATCATTCGTGCGAATGACCCAGCAGCCAGCTTGAGGACCGTGTTCTTGTTTAAAAAACACCTCAGTTGTTTTTAATTTTTCAAATGCCCGATCCCAGAATCCATTCGCAATGATGTCTCGCTCCCACACTAACAAATCGTAAGTAATATCAAACTGTCCCATTTCTTCGACGTGCTCGGCAGACAACTTATCTGCAACTGCGTAACCAAGCCAAGAGATACTGTTATTACCTTCTTCAAGCTTATGTAATACATTATCACGCTTATCTGTAGATAACTCACCTTTATCGTACATCTGATTTAAAGACGAATAAACATCCCAACAATAGTCACCAAAGCGGGTTGCCGGTTTATCAGACTCCGTATGAAGAAGTGCCGTAAGGGTATCTGCCAGCTGGTTACCGAGGTCATCGATATAGTTATGCGTTTCCACTTCATGATGATCCTGTTTCATCATTCGTGCTAGCGTATCACCAATACATGCGTTTCGTAAATGGCCAATATGTGCTGATTTATTTGGATTAATGGATGTATGCTCAATGACAACTTTTTGTTTATCCACCTGTTTGTCCGTTGATGCAAAGAAAGCGACCTTATCCCAAGCTATAAAGAAGTTAATAAACCCCGGTCGAACAACATCTATTTGTTTAACCGGCAACTTTGTTTCTACAAGCTTCTCTTTTAGATCAAGCGCAATATCATATGGATTTTTCTTCGCAACCCGCGCAAGTTTCATCGCAATATTCGTTGCGTAGTCACCATGAGCAAGCTGTGCTGGCTGCTCAATTTCCACCTGCACATCGCAATCGTACGTTTTCACAATGTCTTTAATGGTTTGTTGAAGAATTTGGCCGATTTCCATTCTATTACTCCTTTGTTTTATTGTTTCGTTTCGCTCTTTAACTGTTCAATAAATGCTGCCTCTTCTTTTGTTAGTGCATACCCATTTAATAAATCCGGACGTCGCTTGAACGTTCGGCGCAACGATTCTTCTCTTCGCCACTTCTCAATATTTTCATGATGGCCAGAGCGCAAAACATCCGGAACGGTTAGACCTCGAAATGTAGCTGGCCTTGTATAATGAGGGTGTTCTAACAGCCCAGTAGAATAAGAATCGGTTACCGCAGAATCTTCATTACCAAGCACACCTGGAAGAAGACGTGTAATACTGTCAGCAAGAACCATTGCTGCGAGTTCACCACCAGTAAGAACAAAATCACCAATTGAAATTTCATCTGTAACAAGTGACTCTCGCACCCGCTCATCAAAACCTTCATAATGTCCACAAAGGAAGACGATATGGTCTTCTTGAGAAAATTCTTCTGCTTTTGCTTGTGTAAAACGTTCCCCTTGAGGACATAGGAGTACAATTCTTGGCTTTTTCCCGCCTTGTTCAGTCACATGATCTACTGCATCAAAAATTGGTTGAGGGGTTAGCACCATGCCTGCACCACCGCCATATGGATAATCGTCCACTTTTCGATGTTTATTCGTTGTAAATTCGCGGAAATCAATTGCTTGAAACGTAACGAGTCCTTTTTCCTGAGCTTGTTTTAATATAGATGACCCAAACACACCTGTAAACATTTCTGGAAATAGTGTTAAAATATCTATTTTCATGCATCATCCAGTCCTTCAAGTAGGTGCACCTTGACTGTGCCTTCGTCTATGTTCACTTCTTTAATGACGTCTTCAATATAAGGAAGCAATAAGTCTTTCTTGCCTTTTCGTTCTACAACCCAGACGTCATTAGCGCCTGTTTCAATAATATCTTTAATGACCCCTAAAGAATGACCGTCTTCATCAACAGCTTGACAACCAATAATTTCATGGTAATAAAACTCGTGTTCTCCAAGCTCGCTTAATTGTTGTTCAGAAACGTATAAATAGTTTCCTTTAAACACTTCCACTTCATTTATGTTCGTATAGCCTTCGAATGTTAATAAGTCAAAATTTTTATGTTTACGATGGCTTTTTACGCTAATCATAGTGCCTCGTTCATCCGGTGAAGATGCAATCTTCAACTGGGAACCAACTGCAAACCGCTCTTCACCAAAATCTGTATTCGATAGCACACGCACTTCTCCACGAACGCCATGTGTGTTTACTAATCTTCCTACATTAAACCAGTTTGTCATGTGTCTCTGTTCTCACTTTCTCTAATCTCATGAACAACACCATCTTTAATAACAATCGTAAGCTCATTTTCAGCAGAAACCCACTTTGCACCAATTTCGACATCAATGAGCACGTCTGCCATTTCAAAGAACAACTCACTTCCTTCTGCCAAATGATTAAGCTGGTCCAATTTAAACTGAATCGATTGTTGTTTTTCTTGACGCCTGTTAATTTCATGATCGAATTTTTCTTTTAATGAAGGACCCATTTGCGAGGATGTTTTCTTTTGCGCATGATGATATTGAAATTCTAGTTGTTTTATCTCACGATCTAGCTGCACCTTTTCTTCTTCAAATGATCGGGACAGTTCAGCTCGTTTCGTCGACGTTAATACATGCTTAACAGACGCTTTTCGAATGCATTTCATCACACATTCCTCCTATGCAAAAAAAGGGTGAGGTTTCCCTCTCCCTTTTCAGTCAGCAATATCGAGTCGCACACGCTCATGTTGTTTGTTCGCAGCATAAAGCACTGAACGAATCGCCTTCGCTGTTCTTCCTTGCTTTCCAATCACTTTTCCCATATCATCTGGATGTACAGAAAGACGCAAGACGGTTGTTCTTTCCTCATGGGCTTCTTCGACTTGCACAGCATCAGGGTAATCCACTAATGATTTCGCAATATGTTCAACCAAAGCTTTCATCCATTTGATCCTCCTCGGGAGTGATTATTTTGCGTTCTTTTCGTTGTGAAGCTTCTCCATAAGACCCGCATTTGAGAACAAGTTACGAACGGTATCAGAAGGTTTTGCACCTTTTAACATCCACTCAAGTGCTTTGTCCTCTTTAATGTTCACTTGTGCTGGTTGAGCGATTGGGTTGTATGTTCCAATCTCTTCAATGAATCGTCCATCACGTGGGAAACGAGAATCTGCAACTACTACACGGTAAAATGGGGCTTTTTTAGATCCCATACGTTTTAATCGAATTTTAACAGCCATTAGCTGTACACCTCCAAATAATATTAAACACAATTTTTAATCATATCATTAATGATACGTTCGGACAAGGTTTTTTTAAATCATTAAGATTTAAAATGGGAGTTTAAACCCACCAAGACCTTTGCCGCGTTTCTTTCCTTTACCTGCCTGCATCCCTGTCATTTGCTTCATCATCTTCTTCATATCTTCAAACTGCTTTAGCAAACGATTCACATCTTGAATGGTTGTACCGCTTCCTTTTGCAATTCGCTTCCGACGACTTCCGTTTATGACAGCGGGATCACGTTTTTCGAGAGGGCGTCATTGACTTCACAATCGCTTCCACTCGAACGAGCTGATGTTCATCAACCTTTAAGTCTTTCATACCTTTTTTGTTCATTCCAGGCATCATGCCAAGTAAATCTTCTAAAGGACCCATGCTTTTAACTTGCTCGAGTTGCTCTAGAAAATCATCAAATGTAAAATCCATCGTCCGCAATTTCTTTTCAAGCTCTTTTGCTTTCTCTTCATCTACATTTGTTTGCGCCTTTTCAATTAAAGAGAGTACATCACCCATCCCAAGAATTCGAGACGCCATACGTTCAGGATGAAACGGCTCAAGCTGATCAATCTTTTCACCCATACCAGCAAACTTAATCGGTGTGTTTGTCACAGCTTTAATTGAAATGGCAGCCCCACCACGAGTATCGCCATCGAGCTTTGTTAACACTGCCCCGGTGACATCAAGCTGTTCGTTAAAACTTTCTGCAACGTTCACAGCATCTTGACCGGTCATTGAGTCAACGACAAGCAAGATTTCATCTGGCTTAACCATTTCCTTAATATCGGTGAGCTCTTTCATTAACGTTTCATCAATGTGTAGACGACCTGCCGTATCAAGGATAACATAATCATGATGCTCTTCTTTCGCCTTTTGAACCGCTTGTTTTGCAATTTCAACTGGACTTACTTGATCGCCTAGAGAAAACACAGGCATATCAAGCTGTTTACCAAGGGTTTCGAGCTGTTTAATGGCAGCTGGACGATAAATATCACAGGCCACTAAGAGAGGCTTTCGATTATGGTTTTTACGCAAATGATTCGCAAGCTTTGCAGTGGTTGTTGTTTTACCAGCCCCTTGCAAGCCAACCATCATGACAATCGTTGGGGCCTTAGGCGCTACAGCAATCTTACTTTGTTCAGAGCCCATTAGCGCTGTTAACTCTTCATTAACGACTTTTATCACTTGTTGACCTGGCGTCAGACTTTTCATGACCTCTTGTCCTAGCGCCTTTTCTTTTACACTCGCAATAAACTGCTTCACGACTTTGAAGTTAACATCTGCTTCAAGAAGGGCGAGGCGAACTTCACGCATCATATCTTTAACGTCTTGTTCACTTACTTTCCCTTTTCCGCGGATTTTGGTTAACGTATCTTGCAGGCGTGCGGCGAGTCCTTCAAAAGCCAATCAAATCGCCTCCTACGTCCTAATCAAGTTTCTCTAATTGATCCGTCAGTTCATTCAACAGTTGGCCACGATCGTCTTTTTTTGCATAATCTCGCAACTGAGCAAAAATAGAGCGACGGGCTTCAAACTTCTCTAGCAGACCAAGCTTTGCTTCGTAATCTTCAAGCATTGTTTCTGTTCGTCGAATGTTATCGTAGACCGCTTGGCGACTTACTTCGTATTCATCCGCAATTTCACCAAGCGAATAGTCATCTAAATAGTAACGGGTCATATAGTTTTGCTGTTTCTCCGTTAATAAGGGCTGATAAAAATCAAACAAGTAGTTCATGCGTAACGTTTTATCGAGCATGGTCAAATCTCCTTGTTAAGTCAATTCCCTTTACGTTTAAACATGTTACTACATCAAGCTTCTACTGTCAAGATTTTATCTTAACAACATTTTTTATGCCTCTTTTGTTTCAATCATATCTTTAAATAAACCATATACAAATTGCTCTGCGTTAAACGGTTGTAGATCATCTTTTTGCTCTCCTAAACCAATAAACTTCACAGGTATATCAAGCTCTTGTCTTACCGCAATAACAATTCCACCTTTTGCTGTTCCATCAAGCTTCGTTAATACTAGCCCGGTAACATCTGTTGCTTGTCCAAATGCTTTCGCCTGCGCTAAGGCATTTTGCCCTGTAGTGGCATCAAGTGCGAGCAATACTTCGTGAGGAGCGCCAGGTACTTCTCGCTCAATAACTCGCTTTACTTTTGCTAACTCATTCATTAAGTTTACTTTATTTTGCAATCGTCCCGCCGTATCACAAATAAGTACGTCCGCTTTACGAGACTTTGCCGCTGCTACAGCATCATACATCACCGCCGCTGGATCAGAGCCTGCTTGCTGTTTTATAACAGGAACACCCACTCGTTCCCCCCATACGTCAAGCTGCTCAATCGCACCAGCACGAAACGTATCTCCTGCTGCAAGAACAACAGATTTCCCTTGCGTTTTCAAGTAGTGAGCAAGCTTTCCAATAGACGTCGTTTTACCGACACCATTTACGCCAACAACAAGAATAACCGTTAATTCTTGCTCCTGTATGTTTAAGGTCGTATCATCGCCATCTTTTTCAAGCAATCCAGCTAACTTCTCCGAGATAACCGGCTGGATATCAGCGGTATCTTTAATGTTGCGAAGCTTTACTTCCTCTTTAAGCTCGTCAACCAATTCCATCACATTGGATACACCGACATCAGCACTAATGAGAAGTTCTTCAAGCTCTTCAAAAAAATCTTCATCCACTTTACGATAGCGAGCAACGAGCTCATTCATTTTTCCTGAAAAATTTGTTCTTGTTTTTTCAAGCCCTGTCTTAAACTTATCTGTTACATCGGTGGTTTGTTGTGTCATTTTCTCTTTTAATTTTTTAAAGAAACTCATTGGCTCACCTAACTCTCTAGTAATTGTTTTGATTCCTCTAGTCGAACAGAGACGATTCTCGAAACGCCTGATTCTTCCATCGTTACCCCATATAATACATCCGCGCCTTCCATTGTGCCCTTACGGTGCGTGACGACGATAAATTGAGTTCGAGTCGAAAACTCCCGTAAATACTGAGCAAAACGGCTGACATTCGCTTCGTCTAAAGCTGCTTCTACTTCGTCAAGAACACAGAATGGAACTGGACGAACTTGCAAGATTGCAAACAACAAAGCAATTGCGGTTAATGCCCGCTCTCCACCTGAAAGCAAGCCGAGCTGCTGCTTTTTCTTCCCAGGAGGTCGTGCAACAATATCGATCCCCGTTGTTAACGGTGCACTTGGGTCTGTTAAAACCAAGTCTGCGTCCCCGCCACCAAATAATTTCACGAACACTTCTTGGAAATGCGTACGAATACTTACAAAAGTGGCCATAAACCGCTTGCTCATTTCCTCATCCATTTCGTCAATTGCTTGGTCAAGAGATTGACGCGCATCAAGAAGATCTGTTTTTTTGAGCCGTTAAAAATTGATAGCGTCCATTAATTCGATCATACTCATCAATCGCACCTAAATTAATAACTCCGAGCTCTTCAATGGAGCGCCTTAGTAAAGCTAATTGTTTTCTAGAATCGTCCAATGGTTCTGCTAACGGATACTGTTGTTTTGCACCTTCATAAGACAGCTCATACTCTTCTCGCAAACGATTTAAGCGATAATCTAAATCGACATCGAGTCGGTTCACACGGACTTCTAATGCCTGGCTTTTCGATAAGACGGTTTCAAGTTCTTCTTGATTTCGCTTATTTTCTAACCCTAATCGTTCATACTGTTCGTTATAGAGTCGCTCTTCTTCTTGTAGTGAATGAAGTTGCTGAGAGAGTATCTCTTTTTCAGCGTTTGCATCAGCAATTAAGGTTGTTAACGATTCTTTCGTCATCGTCTGTTCCCCTGAAGTAGAATGCAGCAGTTGATAATTTTCTGTTTCTATTGCTAGAACCCGCTTCACTTCATCAAACTGTTTAGTCGTCTCTGCTAATTGTGTCTGGTGATACGTTAATTGTTGTCTGATTTCAGCACGTGCTACCTTTAACTCCGTTAATTCCGCTTGACCTTTTTCTTTTGCCAGTTGTTCATGATCAAGCTGAAGCTGGAGCTCTTCAATACGCTTTTCTAATTTTTCTGCTTCGGCAGCAGCTCGCTGTTCGCCTACCTCAATTTCCTTCAGACGATGTTTCGTTGCATCGCCTTCTTGCTTTTCACTTGCTTTCAATCGTTCTAGACGCTCATACTCTCGCTTCGATTGAGTCACTTCTAGCTCTTTGTTCTGGTAGCGTTCTCGTACTCGTTCGTACTCCGTTGTTAAGGCTAGTTCTTCTTTTTGCAGCTGTTGAATGTTCTGTTGTTTTTCAACACGAGCTGTTTTTAAATCTGTTACTTGTTTTTCAAGGGATTCAATCGCCTGATCGAGCTGTTTTTTCTTTCCATCCAGTTCTTCTTTTTCACGTTTTCGACTCAACAAAGAAGATTGATTTTGTTTAACACTCCCACCTGTCATCGAACCACCAGGATTCACCACATCTCCATCCAATGTGACGATTCGATAACGGTGGCCCAATTGCTTAGCGATACGGTTTGCAGACGTTAACTCTTCTACAATAATGGTTGTGCCGAGCAAAGATTCAACGATGGGACGATAGGAATCATCAACATGAACAGCTTCAGATGCCAAACGAACAAATCCCGGTTGACCTTTTAAACCATTGGCTACTGCCTCAGGCATTGTACGTGGCTTAATCGTGCTAACAGGAAGGAATGTGGCTCGGCCAGCACGCTTTTCTTTTAAATAGCCAATCGCGGCACGAGCGGCTTGGTCCGTCTCAACTATGACGTGCTGCGCTTGTCCACCTAAAGCAATGTCAATCGCTTTTTCAACTTTTTGTGGTACATGAATTAATTCTGCGACAGCACCAATAACACCTGTTAGGTGCTCTCTCTGTTTTAAGACTTCTTTACACCGTGGAAAAATCCAGAAAAGTCGTCTTCCATTTCTTGCAACGCTTCTCTTCGTCCATCTACTTTTTGCATCAATTTGTACGCTTCGTAGAGCTTTGTTTCTTTTTTAAATAACGCTTCCTTTGCTTCTTCTTCTGATGCTAGAAGCGTGCGTAACGCATTTTTTTGTTCATCTAGCTGCTGTTTTGTTGACTCCAGCTCGTTTTTCTCAAGAGATAACCCTTGTTCGCCTAATTCAAGAAACTGTTTTACCGTCGCCAATTCGCTTTCACTTTTAGTTGAGAAACGCTGTCTTTGCTCCACTTGTTCCTTTAAATAGCGGCGTTCATTTCGTAAGGAGGCCTGTTCATTTAACCATTCAATATAATCCCCTTTTGCGTCTTCAATATCTGCAGCAATGGTTTCTTTTGATTGAGAAAGGGATTGTTCAATCTTTTGGTAGGCAGAATCAATTTCTTTACTCTTATCCTTTAACGATTGGTAAGTTTTTTCAAGAACGTCTTTCTTTTTAGCCAACTGTTCTTGTTCAGCTTTTTTTTGAATGAGTAACTGCTTGCTCTGTTGTTCATCCTTTTGTTTGCTTCGTTGTTTCTCTTCTAAAATGCCTTTACGGCCTTCATTCTTTTCAAGTTCTTCACTAACTTGAAGGTAGCGTTGCTGAATGGTCGAACTTTTCTCTCGGCTCAAGCGTTGTTTTTGTCGAATCGAATCTAATTCGTCTTCGTTTATTGCAAGCTGTTGGCGTTGTTCTCCAATCATAGCTTTTAGTTTTTTTAGTTCTGCTGTTTGACTCTCCCACTCTGTATGTAAATGAGAAATTTCTTCCGTTGTGACGGCTATATCAAGGTTTTCTTGCTCTTCTTTAAGGCGTGTAAATTCTTTTGCTAATGCCGCCTGTTCCCGAAGAGGCTCAACCTGATCTTCTAATTCATTTAAAATATCGTTTACACGATGCAAATTTTCTTCGGTTTGATTTAACCGCTTTTCTGCTGTTTGCTTCCGGGTTTTATACTTTAATACACCTGCAGCTTCTTCAAAAATCAACCGTCGCTGCTCTGCTTTACTACTTAATATTTCTTCAATCTTCCCTTGACCGATAATGGAATAGGCTTCTCGTCCTAACCCAGAGTCAAGAAATAAATCGGTGACATCTTTTAAGCGACAGATTGTTCCATTTAATAAATATTCACTATCTCCAGACCGGTATAGTCTGCGAGTCACTCGCACTTCACTATAATCAATTGCTAAATGCTCGTCTTCGTTATCTAATATAAGAGATACTTCCGCCACATTCACTGCTTTTCGTGTGTCGCTCCCTGCAAAAATAACATCTTCCATTTTCGCTCCACGCAGCGATCGTGCGCTTTGCTCGCCTAATACCCAGCGAATCCCATCGGAAATATTACTTTTTCCACTTCCGTTTGGTCCGACAACGGCCGTTACGCCTTGGTCAAAATCAACTTGTATAGGCTCGCCAAAAGATTTAAATCCTTTGACTTCTATCCGTTTAAGGAACATAAACTTCCCTGCTTTCTTACTCAATACTAACTTGTTTGATTCACAATGAACCACCCTATTTTATCACATAAAGAACCTCTCGTAATCCAGAAAACCAATTCGTAGTTTTGTTTATAGAGAAAACATGGTATCGTAAGTTTATTCTTACTAAGGAGGACAATTCTATGAGTCAATCTCTGTCTATAGATGAAGTCGAGGCTTTACTGAATGATATGAAAAAGAAGTTAAACATTGTAAATGCTAGCGTCATTAAAGCAGACGCTGTTAATGATCGTAAACACCAAGATCTACTTGCCTTACATACGCACGTCATGAGACAACCATCTTTTTCCATCAGCGAACTAGATGAAATTGTTCAAGAGCTTGGACAACTTCGGGAAGAAGAATAAAAGAAAGCTAGAAAAAAGGAGCCGTGCCGCTTCTTTTCTCTAGCTTTTTTTCCAATTGAGCGCATCTAACGCTTGCTTTGCCGCTAACTGTTCCGCTTCTTTTTTTGAGCGACCTGTACCACTTCCGATCGTCTCATCATTTAATCGGACATTCGATACAAACTCACGATCATGAGCTGGTCCACGTTCTTGGACGATTTGGTATTTAATCTGCCCCCGATTATCTCGCTGTACAAACTCTTGAAGCTGGCTCTTGAAATCCATTTTATGGGTGAAGGCACCTTCTTTTATTTTCGGGTACATAAATCGTGACAGAAATAAGAAAACGGCATCTAGCCCTTGATCTAGATACAAGGCTCCGATAAACGCTTCAAATACGTCAGCGAGTAGCGCCGGCCTCGTTCTACCACCAGTAACTTCTTCTCCTTTTCCAAGCAACACGAGCTGACCAAAGTGCAGCTCTTCTGCAAACATGGCGAGAGACGGTTCACAAACAATCGAAGCACGCAGCTTCGTCATATCTCCTTCACTCATTGATTTATATGTTTTAAATAAATACTGTGAAACAGCAAGTTCTAGTACAGCGTCGCCAAGAAACTCCAGCCGTTCATTATCTGATGATGAGAATATACGTTGCTCATTCACATAGGAGGAATGAGTAAATGCTTGAATCAACAGTTTGCGATTTTCAAATGTTAATGACGTTCGCACGAGTAAATCATCAAACTGACGTTTCTGAGCTTCTGTCAGTTCTAAACGGCGCTGTGTTCGTTTTCGATCATTTGACCTTGGTTTTCTTTGAAATTTAGATGGTTGTACCATACACTTACCTCCAGATGCTGGAGCTCAAAAAGTAAAAAGAGTTCGTTCTTCTTATTTCTTTCTCCTGTCATCATTTTAACAGATTCTTGCTGTTCTTTATATGTAAAGATGTGTTAAAGAGCCCTAACAGGTTCGCTGAAAGGGCTCTTTTCAATCGGTTATGCGTTGTTATTTATGTAATCGACAACATCCTTAACCGTTGCAATTTTTTCTGCGTCTTCATCAGCAATTTCCATGTCGAACTCATCTTCAAGCTCCATTACAAGCTCCACCACATCAAGTGAGTCAGCTTTAAGATCGTCTTTAAAAGATGCCTCAAGCGTTACTTCTGATTCTTCTACACCTAAACGGTCAACGACGATTTTCGTTACGCGCTCCATTACGTCAGCCACACTAGTCACCTCCTTTCAAAAGTACTGGCAAAGTAAAATTGTACTGACACAAGCCGTACGTGTCAAGTAGCCTTTTACGGCATTGCCATTCCACCATCTACGTGAAGGGTTTGTCCAGTCATGTACTTGGCATCTTCACTCGCTAAAAAGCGAACAACACGAGCAACATCGTCTGGTTCCCCTAACGTACCTAACGGAATTTGACCAAGTAACGCCTCTTTTGAGTCGCCACTTAACTCATCGGTCATATCCGTCGTAATAAAGCCTGGCGCAACGGCATTTACTAAAATATTTCTAGATGCAAACTCTTTCGCTAGTGTTTTTGTCAAGCCAATAACTCCAGCTTTTGCTGCAACGTAATTGGCTTGGCCAGGGTTTCCAAGCACACCAACAACAGATGCGACATTAATAATACGCCCAGAGCGCTGTTTCATCATTTGGCGACTAACGCCCTTTGCACAAAGAAATACACCTTTTAAATTTATATCTAGCACATCGTCCCAATCTGATTCTTTCATCCGCATCACTAAATTGTCTTTTGTTATACCAGCGTTATTCACTAGAATGTCAACAGAACCAAAACGATCAACCGTTTCTTTTATCATGGTCTTTACTTCATCTTCATTGGCAACGTTTGTTTGTATCGCGACTGCCTCTTGACCAATTGCTTTAATCTCACTAACAACTTCTTCAGCTTTCGCTTGATTTCCTGCATAATTTACAATGATATTGGCGCCGTTTTTCGCCAATTCGAGCGCTATCGCTCTACCGATCCCTCTTGATGCACCGGTAACAATCGCTGTTTTTCCAGTAAACATGGCTATTCCCCTTTCAATATCCCCAATACTTTGTCGAAGGAAGCTTGATCCTGAACAGCATGGGCTTGTACTTGGCGGTTGATTTTTTTCACAAGACCCGTCAACACGTTGCCTGGACCAATTTCAATAAATGTATCCACACCTAACTCAATCATACGGTTGACACTTTCTTCAAATCGAACAGGTGAATAAAGCTGTTCTGCTAAAAGCGCTCGAATCACTTCAGGAGCGTGTACCTCATCTGCCGTTACGTTCGCAATAACTGGAACCATTGGCATTGTAATCGTTGCACTATGTAATTCACTTTCGAATTGTTCTGAGGCTGGCTTCATTAGAGCAGAATGAAATGGTCCACTAACAGCAAGAGGCAACGCTCGTCTGGCTCCTTTTTCTTTTGCCAAAGCGCTTGCTTGCTCAATGCCTGTCGCTGTACCAGATAAGACTATTTGACCTGGACAGTTTAAATTTGCAACGTTCACAACGTTACCCGCTGACGTCACTTCCTCACATATAGACTGAAGAGTCTCTTGATCCAGTCCTAGAACGGCAACCATAGCTCCTTGACCATTTGGTACCGCTTGTTCCATCAAAGTGCCCCGCTTATGTACAAGACTGACCGCCTCTGCAAAGGGCAACGCTTCACTTGCTACAAGAGCTGAATATTCGCCTAAACTATGACCAGCAACATAGTCTGGCTGAATGCCTTCCTTTTTAAATAATTGCAACAAGGCCGTACTCATTGTCACAAGCGCAGGCTGTGCATATGCTGTTTGCTTTAACGTATCTTCTGGTCCTTCTTTCATTAACTCACTAATTGAAAAGCCTAAAGCCGTATCCGCTTCTTTTACAACGGCTGACGCTTTCTCATTTGTCGCGAAATAATCTGTACCCATTCCGACTTTTTGGGAACCTTGACCAGGAAACAAAAACGCCACTTTACTCATTTTCCTGCCTCCTATTTAATAATAAATTGGCTTCAATGACAGCGACTACGTCTTGGTCTACCATCTCTTTTGCCTGACGAATAGCATGAAAGAATGCATTTGCATCTGAAGAACCATGTGCTTTAATTACCGGTGCTTTTAAGCCAAATAAACCTGCACCACCGTACTCCGAGTAATCCATTTTCTTTTTCAAGCCAGTGAGCTTCGGTTTAAGCATTCCTGCCGCTAGCTTCGCTGAAATCGAACTAGTGAGCTCGGTTTTCAACATAGAAAACAGCATTTTAGCTGTTCCTTCTATTGTTTTTAAAACAAGATTACCGGAAAAGCCGTCACAAACGACAACATCGCAGACACCGTCGAGCAAGTCTCTTGCTTCAACGTTCCCGACAAAATGCAATGTGCTCTCCTCTAATAAACGGTAGGCTTCTTTTGTTAGCTCTGTTCCTTTTCCTGCCTCCGTGCCTACATTTAATAAGCCAATTCTTGGTTTTTTTACTTGATGGATTTTTTGCATATACGCATCACCAATTACTGCATACTGAAGAAGATGTTCTGCTTTTGCATCCATATTGGCTCCAACATCAAGCAATAAGAACCCATTCCCGTCCTTTGTCGGCAACATTGGTGACAAAGCTGGTCGATCAATTCCTTTCTGTCGTCCAACGTAAAGCAAGCCTGCCGTCATAAGTGCGCCTGTATTCCCAGAAGAAATGCACGCATCTGCATTTTGAGATTTCACTTCATTTACAGCTAGCACCATTGAGGCATCTTTTTTTCGTCTAACGGCCGTTGTAGGCTTATCTGTATCTAGAATAGATTCCACAGTATGAACCATCGCTATTCTGTTGTCAGAATCAGCCAGCAACGGCTTCATCTTCGTTTCATCACCGATTAATGTAATTTGAAGATCCGTAAACTCTTTTACAGCACGAACCGCCGCTTCTACTTGTGCATGTGGCGCATGATCGCCGCCCATTGCGTCAATTGCAATTTTCATGATCAACCGCCCTCTTCTTCTGTGTCATGTTGCTTAAACATGACAAAGTCACCGTCAAATACAATTTCTTGATTCACTTTACTTGTAACCGTCACTTTTGTTCGATCCCCATGGGTGTCAACAACTTCAGCCTTTGCAATGACACGCTCTCCAAGATGTACAGGTCGTTTAAAGTGAATATCTGCCTTCGCCGTCAAAACCAGCTCATTGTCCATTAAAGCAACTGCGAGAGAATTCGCTTGTGCAAATAAATGATGACCACGAGCAATTCCGTTGCGAGCAAATACATGCTCTTCGTTTACTTCAAACATAGAAATCGCTTGTTTTTCAAGGACAAGATCAATAATTTCTCCAATGACTTCATCAGGTGAAAGCGAGATAACCGTATCTCGGTGCTGATAAGCTACGTCTTTAATCCGTTCTCTTAGTTCAGGTATATTCTTTTCCATCCGGTCTAAACGAATGGTCTGTATACTAACGGAAAAATGCTCAGACAGTGCTTCATCTGTCATAAATGGATTTTCGTTTAACAATTTGCTTAATTGTAGTTGTCGTTCTTTTTTCTTTAATCGCATCGTTTGCTTCTCCATCCGTTTATCTACCATTCGTTTTATGACTAGGTACTAAGACTAGTATAAAGTTCTTTGATCAAACCTTCAAGGGTTAATCAATTTTTTCTCCTTCATATGCGCCAATTTCTTTTAAATAGAGGGCTAAATGCGCATACTCTTCATCATTCTCAAGAACATTTGACGAAATAATGACATCGGCATCTTGTCGAGCGGTTTCTAGCGTTCGATAATCATGGACAACATCCGCAAGCTTGAAATCTGGCAAGCCACTTTGTTTTGAGCCAAAGAAATCACCTGGTCCACGTAATTCCAAATCACGTTCAGATAGTACGAAACCATCGGTTGTTTCAGTCATGATGCGCATCCGTTCCTTACCGACTTCTGATTTAGGCTTTGCTACTAATATACATGTCGATTGCGCGTCTCCACGCCCTACTCTACCCCGTAACTGGTGCAATTGCGCTAAACCGAAACGATCCGCATCATAGATCACCATGACGGTTGCATTCGGAACGTTTACACCAACTTCAACAACCGTTGTAGACACAAGGAGCTGTGTGTCATTTTTCGCAAAGGCATTCATTACGTCCTCTTTTTCCGCAGCTGATAAACGTCCATGCATTAATCCGACCTGAATGTCCCCTTGATAATGGTTTGTAAGCATCGTATAAAGATCAATGGCATTTTGTACGTCAAGTTTTTCTGACTCTTCAATAAGCGGACTAATGACGTACGCTTGATGTCCGGCCTTCACCTCTTTTTCAATAAATCCAAGCACTCGCTCAAACAAATCGTGGGTCACCCAATACGTCTCAATCGGTTTACGCCCTGCTGGCAACTCATTAAGCACCGATACATCCATATCACCAAACACCGAAATGGCCAATGTTCTTGGTATGGGTGTCGCAGTCATAAACAATACGTCCGGACTTCCCCCTTTATTTCGTAACACTCGTCTTTGCTCGACGCCGAAACGATGTTGTTCATCGGTGATAACGAAACCAAGGTTTTGAAAAAAAACGTCCTCTTGAATTAATGCATGTGTTCCTACGACAATGTCTACTTCTCCTGCAGCAATTTTCTCAAGTAGCACTGACCGCTTCTTCCCCTTCACAGAGCCAGCTAATAGCGCAACAGATAAACCTAGAGGTTCAAACCAATCGGCTAACGATTTTGCATGCTGTTCTGCTAAGATTTCTGTTGGTGCCATTAGAGCGCTTTGAGCTCCTGCTTTTACAACCGCGTACATACAGGCAGCTGCAACAGCTGTTTTTCCAGAACCCACATCCCCTTGAAGCAGCCGGTTCATTCGATAAGGAGAAGAGATATCTGCTAAAATATCGTCAACTGCTCGGTTTTGTGCACCTGTTAATGTGAATGGCAATTGGGCAAAAAACGAATCTAGTTGATTCCGCCCTACAATCAGCTGCCTACCTGATTGCAATTCACGATTTTGCTGCTTAAATACTCGCATTCGAAGCTGGAAGTAAAGCAACTCTTCATAAACGTAGCGTCTTCTCGCTTGTTTAACCAAATCGGATGAAGTGGATTGTGGAGATGACGTATGGTTTCTGTTTTATTTAATAGTTTTATACCGTTCTCTTATTGTTGCAGGAAGAGGTTCTACAATCTGGTTGGCATACATCTCTAGCGCCACTTTTATCCAGCGTTGCAGCTGTTTACTTGAAATGGTGCTTGTTGCATGGTAAACAGGCTCAACATTGCCTTGCCGCTCGATTTCACCAAAACTTCAGTTCACTTCCGGTAATTGTTAGTCGATGGGCATCCCATTTCCTGTTACCGTCACTGTACTGCCAAGTTTAATTTTGTTTTTAAGAAGGCTCGATTGAAAAAAATTACCTGAACGAGCACACCATCAACAACCATTCGAAAGCTTAATCGATTTTCTTCTTACCGAAATAGCGGATAGAAGGCTCATTTTGAATGGTTCCTATCATCGTCACTCGGTCTTCGTGAGGCCACGTCTCCTGGAGATTTAAGGGAATAATCTTCATAGCGAAATGGAAAAAACTCTAAAAGGTCTTGGACGGTATTGATCCCAAGACCTCCTAACGCCTTAGCGCTTTCCTCGCCAATGCCTTTTACTGTATCTACACGTAACTGAGACAGATTCACTTTGTACGCTCAGCGGTCTTTCCAAAAACAGCTGCCTCCAATCGACGTCCAGTAGGTGTCGCAGCAAGTCCACCTTCACCTGTTTCTCGCAATGATTCTGGCATAGTCTGACCAATTCGGTACATTGCTTCAATCACTTCATCACATGGAATTCTACTTTCAATTCCAGCAAGAGCCATATCTGCAGCCGTAATCGCTAGAGAAGCACCTGCGGCATTTCGCTTAACACAGGGTACTTCAACAAGTCCGGGCAACAGGATCACATACAAGACCGAGCATATTTTTTAGTGCAATTGCCATCGCTATGAGCAGATTGCTTTGGTGTACCACCTGCAAGTTCTACTAAAGCAGCTGCGCCATTCCTGTTGCGGAACCTACTTCCGCTTGACAGCCTCCAGCTGCTCCTGAAATAGATGCATTATTCGCGACAACAAACCCAAGAGCTCCGCTCGTAAAGAGAAAAGCAAGTTTTTCTTCTTCAGACGGATTTAATTTTGCTTCTACACCAAATAGCACACCTGGAACCACGCCGGCAGACCCAGCAGTTGGCGTCGCACAAATTGTCCCCATGGCAGCATTGACTTCATTTGTCGCCATGGCATTCGCTACTGCTAGCAGGGTTGTTTCTCCACCAATCATGTTTCCTTTACGAATGTATGCAGCGAGGTTTTTTACCATCGCCGCCTGTTAAACCGGAAACAGAAACGACATCTTCTTCGATCCCTCGTTTAACAGCCGCTTCCATCTGGCTAAGTTGATGCGCATTTTATTTAGGATTTCTCACGGGATTTACCTGTAACATCCATCTCTTGATGAATCATTACTTCTGAAATTGAGCACTGTTTTTCTTCCGTTAATGCTAGCAGTTCTGACACATTTCGAAACATCCTTATCCCTCCTTAGTCCGTGTATTTTTGTCACATGGGTAATATGAGGTAAGTTCTCTAATGGTTCCAATATGGATTCGTCCACATTTTGATCTACTTCTATAACCATGAGCGCTTGCTCACCTTTTTCCTTCCGAGACACTTCCATATGCCCGATATTTAGCTGATGTTTTGCTAATAAATTACTAACAGCAGCAATAACACCGTACCGATCTTGATGAACAACGAGAATGGCAGGATGATTCCCTGATAACCGAAGAACAAAGCCGTTCAATTCAATAATTTCAATTTCCCTCCACCAATGGACACACCTACAAGTTCAAACGTCTCTTTTCCTTTATATAGTTTGATTCGAACTGTATTTGGATGGTGATCAATAGCACCTTCTTCAAAAATAGAAATCGTCAACTTGGCTTTTCGGCTTCTTCGTACGCTTGGCGGATTCGTTCATCATCCGTTTCATAATCAAGCAATCCCCCAATAACAGCAACGTCGGTTCCATGACCTTTATACGTTTTCGCAAATGAGCCATAAAAATGTAAGTCGGCATGATCCGGCAATTGACCAAACAGCGTTCGTGCTACTTTTCCGATACGCGCAGCGCCTGCTGTATGTGAACTGGACGGACCAATCATAACTGGACCTATAATATCAAATACCGTTCTATACTTCATCGTTTCGCCTCCAACAAAGAACCAAAAAGGTTGCCATCAATGACAGTTGGCAACCTTTTTGTTACTTAGAATCTACTTTTGTCATTGATAAGGAAACCGTTCCTGGCCCGACATGCGCACCAATAACCGCACCGATCTCTGTTATGACCAGCGAATCAACGGTAAAAGCTTGTTTAATTTCCTCCGCTAATTTTTGCGCAAGCTCTTCATTAACTGCATGTGATATTCCTACTTGAACAGACTCGTTTCCAAATTGCTCTTGCAGCAATCCCATCATACGAGATACTGCTTTTTTCTGTCCCCGCACTTTCTCATGCGGATACACTTCGCCATCTTTGTTTAGTGACAGAATTGGCTTCATTTTTAAAAGCGAGCCTAACAATGCAGACGCCTTCCCAATTCGACCATTCTTTTGAAGAAATTCAAGCGTATCCACCATAAAATAAACATTGGTTATCGTTCAGCATTTGCTCTAAACGGGCTTGACACGTTGCAAGGTCAGCGCCTTGAGCTGCCAATCTGGCAACCTCTACAACGATAATACCAATGGCATATGAAGCACGCTTAGAGTTGCATACGTGGATCGTTAGTTCATTTGCTAGGGCATCCTTAGCAATTAACGCGGCTTGCACCGTCCCACTTAATTGAGCCGATAGATGAATAGACAAAATAGCCGCTGTGTCATCTTCTGCAATGGAGCGATACAAATCTTCAAATTGCTGTGGTGACGGCTGTGATGTTTTCGGCATGACGTCTGTTTCTTTTAAACGCTTATAAAAATCACGAGGCTGAAGGGTCACGCCGTCTTCAATTGCTCATCACCAAAATGGACATTTAACGGGATCACCGAAATATTTAGTTCGTCAACAAGAGCGTTTGGAATATCCGCTGTTGAGTCAGTCACAACTTTCACTTTCGCCATTGAACGTTCCTCCTCATTCATTATTCAACAGAAAAGATATAAGAATATAGAGGCTGTCCACCTTCAACGACATCAATCTCTACATCCTCTGCATGCGTTTGAAGATAAGCTTCTAGTTGTTCTGTTACTTCTTTACTTGAACCTTCCCCAGTAATAATCGTAACGACTTCAGAATCGTCGTCGACCATTTCACTAAGAAGATTCTTTGCTGTTTTTTACTACATCTTGACCATTAGCAACGATTTTCTTATTAAAAATGCCCATAAAATCGCCTTTTTTAATGGATTGACCATCCATTTCCGTATCACGAACAGCATAGGTCACTTCACCAGTCTTAACATCCTTCATAGCTGCTTCCATTGCCGCTGCATTTTCTTCAATTTCACGACTTGGATTAAACGCAAGTAAAGCAGCTAACCCTTGAGGAACCGTTTTTGTTGGCACAACGACACAATGAACATCGGCCACTTCTGCAGCTTGTTCAGCAGACATGACAATGTTGCTATTGTTAGGCAAGATAATGACATGTTTAGCGTGAACTTCCTTGATGGCTGATACAATGTCTTCTGTACTTGGGTTCATCGTTTGACCGCCTGCAACAACCTCATTTACTCCTAAACCTTTAAAAATCTTTTCAATACCAGCACCGACGGAAACAGCTACCATAGCAAATTCTGCTTGTTCTTTCGGTTTAGAGGCTTTCTCTGATTTTTTCATAGCATGAGAATCAGACAAATTTGACTGCTGTTCGCGCATATTTTCAACTTTCACTTGAACAAGTGAACCAAATGCTTGCGCTTCTGTAACCACTTGCCCAGGGTACTCTGCATGAATGTGTATTTTTAATAGGTCATCATCAGATACAACTAATAATGAATCTCCATACTCACTTAGCTTTGAACGAAACTGATCTTCATCATATGGGTTTTGGGGCTAATTGCTCAGCGTCAAACTTCACCATTACTTCTGTACAATAACCAAATTCAATGTCACTCGGATCCATGTCTCCATGACCGTTATGGTGGTGCTCGGCTCGAATGAATTCGTCCATCTTTGGCTCTTGTAAAATCTGAAGGGATTCTCCTCCTGTAAGCGCTTGTAGAAACCCGACATAAATATATAATAAACCTTGTCCACCAGAGTCAACCACACCTACTTCTTTTAAAACAGGAAGCAAATCTGGCGTACGCGCAAGGGATCGTTCACCTTCTTTTATAACCGATGTTAAAAACGGTTCAAACGCTGTTTCTTTTTTCGCTATTTTAACAGCGTGCTTCGCCATCTCTTTTGCAACGGTTAAAATGGTTCCTTCAACAGGCTTCATAACTGCTTTATACGCCGTCTTAACGCCTGCTTCCATTGCGTCAGCGAATTGTTCAGTTGTTAATCCTTTTTTCCCTCAAGTTCTTTTGAAAACCCGCGAAAGAGTTGCGATAGAATGACACCTGAATTTCCTCTTGCGCCCCATTAACAAGCCCTTTGCAAATGCAGCTGCCACTTTACTCGCTTCATCAAGTGATGCTTGACGCACTTCCTTTACCCTGAGGTAATGGTTAAGTTCATATTCGTACCAGTGTCTCCATCGGGTACAGGAAATACGTTAAGCGAATCCACAACCTCCGCTTTTTTCCCGAGCTCATTTGCCCCTTCTATAAACATGTGCGCAAGCTCTTGACCTTTCAGTTTCCTTGTCACCTTGTCCTTCCCCCTTTACTCCTATGGATTCGTGACACGAACCCCTTGTACAAAAATATTAACTGATTCTACATCAAGACCGAGCATTTTTTCCAAATGATATTTTACTTTTGATTGGACGTTATGCGCAACCTCAGATATTTTTGTACCATAACTGACGATAATGTACATATCTATATGAAGTTCATCTCCGTTTTCTCTCGTAATAACACCACGTCTGAAATTTCTCTACCAAGTAGGTCACTTAATCCATCTTTAATTGTTTTTGTGAAGCCATTCCGACAATTCCGTAACAATCGATTGCGGCACCTCCTGCAATAGTTGCAACGACATCTTGAGACACATCGATTGTGCCAAACTGAGTTTTCAATTCAATAGTCATGGTTTGCCTCCTTCAATAAAATACAGTGTGCATACGTATCAATATCTTACTATATCACCTACCATTTTAAAAGTCATTTTTTAGTCAAGGAGATTTACTTGTCTTTGCTTATTGCTTTCTGCTGATGGCTATGCTAAGATACTTGGGTGACTAAGTCATCGTGATGAAAACGAGACTGTTTTTAAGGAGGTGCCACTGACATGCTCGTGAATGTTATATTACTGGTCGTAAAGCGCGTTCTGGAAACAAGCGCTCTCATGCAATGAATAAAACAAAGCGCCGTTGGGGTGCAAACGTACAGAAAGTTCGTATCATGGTAGATGGAAAACCTAAACGTGTATACGTTTCTGCTCGTGCACTTAAATCCGGAAAAGTAGAACGTGTTTAATCAAAAAAAACGCCTTGCAGTTGCAAAGGCGTTTTTTTTGATTAGTCTTTTTTAAACGAGCCAAGCATAACTCTAACAAACCCTCCCAAAAACTTCGGTAGCTTGATCGTATAGAATTTCATAGATCCTCCTCCTAAAGAGCATTTGAGCCGGCCCTTGCTCTAAAAATGTCGTTCGAGTACACATTACGAATAGATGAAGTTCTGATGCACTTGCTAGAGACCATCGTCTCGCTAGCTCTTTACCAATGCATAGAACTTTTTCTATCACCGAACGTGTCCACCCGTCGTTACTCTAGCGTATGCGGGAGAAAAGGAAATCAGACCTACTTTATCCTCGAATTTCTGCAATCGCTTTCTCATAGTGATCGGCTTGAAAAATAGATGACCCTGCTACTAAAATGGTCGCACCTGCTTCTACGCACGCTTTCGCCGTTTCCACATTGATACCACCGTCCACTTGTATATCGACTGGTAGTTGGTATTCATCAATTAAAGCGCGCAGACGCTTTATATTGTTTAACGTCGTTGGGATAAACGACTGCCCGCCAAATCCAGGATTCACCGTCATCTGAAGTACAAAGTCAACATCTTGAATAACAGGAATAACGACGTCCGCATACGTGCCTGGATTTAAAACAACACCTGCTTTAAGTCCTGCCTGTTTAATGGAGTGAATCGTTTTATGTAAATGATTTGTCGCTTCAACGTGAACGCTTATACAATCTGCTCCCGCTTTAGCAAAATACTCAATTTGATTTTCAGGCGCTTGAACCATCAAATGAACATCAAGTGGCAGGCTTGTTAACGGTCGGATCGCTTCCACCATTTGATGGCCAAACGTAATAGGTGGTACAAATTGACCATCCATTACATCTATATGAATCCAATCAGCTCCTGCATGTTCTATTTCTTTTACATTCTCACCCATTCTTGAGAAGTCACTAGCTAAAATGGATGGGGCTATTTTTATCATCGTTAATATCTCCTTTTCTGACTTTTTACTTCTTCTAAAATTGAAGGTAGTTGTCGTATCTCGATTGCTGAATCTCTCCTTCTTCCAGCCCTCTCTTAACACCACAGCCTGGCTCTTTATCATGTAAACAGCCGCGAAATTTACACTCGTCCATTCGTTCAACAAACTCCGGAAAATAAAAACGTAACTCTTCTTGCTCCATTTGCTCAAAGTCTAATGAGCTAAACCCAGGAGTATCCGCTATTAAACCTTGCTCGATTTCAATTAATTCCACATGTCGAGTCGTATGTTTTCCACGTCCTAAATGACTGGAAATCTCATTCGTCTCTAAATTCATCCCTGGTTTTAATAAGTTGAGAAAAGAAGATTTCCCGACTCCTGACTGACCAGCAATAACCGTTACATTGTCTTTAATAAGTGGTGTTAACACACTAAAGTCTAGCTCCGCTTTTGAGGAAATATACCGTACTTGATAGCCGATTTTTTCATAAAGGGAGACAAATGACTGAATGTCCCTCTTCTCCTCATTTGTAAGTAAATCCATTTTTGTTACGATAATGATTGGCAAGATCTCTTGTCTCTCTATATGAACGAGAAAGCGGTCAAGAAGTGCTGCTGAAAAATCAGGTTCTTTAACGGAAAAAAGTAAAAACGCTTGGTCAACATTTGCAATAGGTGGTCGCACAAGTTCATTGCTACGTCTTGAATATCCATAATATACCCATCTGTTACATTTTCTGCTTGATATTCTACATGATCGCCAACAAGCGGCGATCGCTTTTGTTTACGAAAGACGCCTCTTGCTCGACACTGTATGATCGTTTCCTTTGTCATACACGTAATAATAGCCTGCCAATGCCTTCATAATCAATCCACTTGGCATGCAACTCCTCCTTAAAAAGGCGCGAAATTCGCGCCTTTATTCTTCATATTCATACACATCCGATTCTCTATTAAACTCGTCATCAATAAATACTTCATACGAGCCTGGGTAGCTTGGACTAACTCGTAAATCAATCGTAAAATCCGTTGACGTCGTAATCGTCTCTTCTACAACAACCCGCTCATCACCTTGGGAATTGGCATCTGTTTGCAACGATTCGTACAGCAAAGCTCCGTTCCTCTGATTGATGTTCTTCTGAAACCACAACCGTTTGTGTAATTCGATAAACCGAGCTTGGCTCTTCTTCTTCTGTAGGGTCTTCTACAGGGTCAGCGGCGACTGGGTCCTCTACTTCCCCTTCAGGTTGTTGAGGGACTTCTGGAGTTTCGTCTGGTTCGCTTGGTTCAGGCCCTCGGGATAACACAATTTCAACACGGTCGCCTTGTTCCATTGTTGTTAAAGGCTCAGGTGATTGACGAATAACACGTCCTGCTGGTATATCCTCATCATGCTCACGCTCAAACGTACCACGCAAGCCCTCTGCATTAAAATACGCCCGAACATCTTCTTCGGTTTGATTGACGAGGTCATCTAGCTGAATGGTTTCTGGAACAGCAACAGTGAGTACCACCGTCGTATCGGCTGGAACAACGCTTGAACCATTTGATGGGCTTTGTGAAATGACGGTTCCTTCTTGGGCACTATTATCTTCTCTAGACTGCTCTTCCACTTCAAAACCAAGCTGCTCAAGCAAACGCTCCGCTTGTGTAAACGTATAACCAGAGTAGTCATCTAACGTTACTTCTTCTCTCGATGCTACGACATATAAAGTGACTTCCGATCCTTCTTTTACCGTACGCCCAGCTCGAGGAGATTGATTGGCTACTTGTCCCGGTTCATATTCATCTGTTGAGATTGGCTCAACATTTGCAATAAGCCGTTGGCTTTCAATTTCCTCAATTGCTTCGTTCTCTTCCATTCCTTCCACATCAGGAATGGTTGTTTCTTCTACAAAAAACACTTCACTCCACAACGTTAGCGCTAGGATAAATGCCCCTATTATCACACCAATACCAATGATGCTAATCCAAAGCCATTTCTTTTTCTTTTTCGCTGGCTTTTTTGTTTGTTCTGCTTCCTTTTTTTGATCTTCCTGTTTCGCTGTCTCTACCGGGACGTCGTCTTGTTTTTGAACAGGAATCTCGATCGTTTTGTCTTGATCTTCATTATTTGTAAAGCCTGCTACAATCGGTAGTTCCTTTGTTTTTTCTTCATCATCGTCTTCTAGTTGTGTATGCAACTGCAACGATTGATTTGGATCTAACGCCATATCACAAGCCCAGATCACGTCTTCAGCAGAATTAAACCGTTGGTTCGGGTCTTTCATCGTTGCTTTTTTAATAATGTCTTCCACACTTTGCGGAATACTCGATACTAGTTCTCTAGCCGACGGAATTTCATTTTGCAAGTGCTTAATCGCAATAGATACCGCAGTATCTCCAGAAAACGGAATTCTCCCTGTTACCATTTCAAACAGAACAATGCCTAGCGAGTATAAGTCAGACCGGTACGTCACATGACCGCCACGAGCTTGTTCTGGAGATAAATAATGGACCGATCCCATGACTGAATTTGTGTGGGTAATAGTCGTTGAGGTCATCGCACGAGCAATCCCAAAATCGGTTACTTTTGCCTTCGCCATCTTCGCTAATAAGGATATTTTGCGGTTTCATATCACGATGGACAATTTGCATGGCATGGGCGTGTCCTACTCCATGCAAGATTTTGTTTTAAAATAGTCAAGAGCCGTGGCAATATCTAAAGGGCCATCTTCTTGAATGACTTCTTTTAGCGTACGGCCCTTGACATATTCCATGACAATATAATAAGATCTTCTTCTTCTCCAACGTCAAATATATTGACAATGTGAGGATTGTTCAAACTTGTCGCTGCTTGCGCTTCTCTTCTAAAACGCTTAATAAACTGTTCGTCTTTTGAGAATTGAGGCTGAAGTACTTTTACTGCGACATGACGATCTAAATAACATCCAGTGCTAAATAGACATTCGCCATCCCGCCTCCGCCGATGCTGTCCAATACGACGTAGCGGTCGCCATTCGTTCTCCAATCATGTTACTCAAGCTCCTCCGTAAATCGTACTAACGCAACAGAAATATTATCTTCGCCTCCACGGTCATTTGCCCGTGCTATTAGAGACTTAGCAATTTGGGACAGCTCATCCTCACGGTTTAATTCTGTAGCTAGT
>CM062293.1:238135985-238178716 GCA_031216915.1 Pictodentalium vernedei
AATTGGCCCCTGGCGGGAGGGGGGTACAGGGTACTTAAGTTTAAAAAAAGGTTCTGCATGTAGTGACTGTAAATAGTTAAAAATGCATTATTAGAGAAACAAGAAGAAAAAAAAAAAGCCTAATTGGGGGTGGGGGGGGGGGTGTTTGTCTGGGTTTTTAACCACAAACTTGGAGTCATCCTACCAAGCTACAATGAAATCCCTTCATAATTATGGCCTGTGGAATATTCTAAAGGTTTTCGGGCTTCGGGCCTCTGTTGCCATCACAGTTGCCCAAAAGGGGACATTCTCATCTGGACATTATATGAAGTCAACCTATCAAGTTACAATGAAATCCCTCCATAAATATGACCTGCAGACTGTGCTAAAGGTTTTCGGGCTTCAGGCCCCCTGTTGCCGTCACAGTTGCCCAAAAGGGGACGTTCTCATCTAAACATTATATGAAGTCAACCTATCATGTTACAATGAAATCCCTCCATAAATATGACCTGCAGACTGTGCTAAAGGTTTTCGGGCTTTGGGCCCCCTGTTGCCGTCACAGTTGCCCAAAAGGGGACGTTCTCATCTAAACATTATATGAAGTCAACCTATCAAGTTACAATGAAATCTCTCCATAAATATGATGTGTAGACTGTGCTAAAGGTTTTTGGGCTTCAGGCTCAGGCAGCCAACATGGTTGAATGATCGCAACCAAAAGGGGACATTCTCACCTGGGCATCATGTGGATTGATCCTACGAAGTTACAATGAAATCCCTTCAAAAATATGACCTGTAGTCTGTGCTTAATGTTTTCGGGCTTTGGGAACCTGTAGCCGTCACAGTTGCCCAATCACGTCCAAAAGGGGACTTTCTCCTGTAGACATTATATGAAATCAACCTATCAAGTTAAAATGAAATCCCTCCATAAATATGACCTGCAGACTGTGCTAAAGGTTTTTGGGTTTTGGGCTCGGGGAGTCGTGACGGTTGATAGATCACGCCCAAATGGGGAAATTCTCATGTTGACATCATATGGAGTCATCGTATCAAGTTACAATGAAATCCGTCCATATTAAACATGACCTGCAGACTGTGCTAAAAGTTTTTGAGTTTTGGGCTTGGGCAGCCATCACGGTTGACAGATTATGCCCAAACGGGGACGTTCTCATCTAGGCATTATACAGAGGCATTCTATGAAGTTGCAATGAAATCCCTTCATAAATACGACCTGCAGACTGTGCTAATGGTTTTTGGGTTTTGGGCTCGGGCAGCCATACCGGTTGACCGATCACGACCACAAGGGGATGTTCTCACGTAGACATAACCTAAAACCTGCATATGAAATTTGGTGACGATCAGACAAGAACTACCGGGTATAGCCTGTACTTGAAGGTTGAATAAAAAAACTTTTAACCACAAACTTTAACCAAAACTTCAAATGTCAACTAAACAGGAAAAGAAAAAAAAAACAAGAGGCCCCGAGGGGGCCTTAATCACTCACCGGGCAAAGTGATTCAAACAAAGTGGTTCAAAGAAGTATTTGGGGTCACATTTAGTTAGACATGGTTCATCAACACTACAAAGGAATGAAGTCATGAGAGACAAATTTTATGGACTTGAACTTGAATCTTACCCCCCCTAAGGATGCTACATACCAAATATCAAAAGCATTCATCTGCTGGATCTGAAGAAGAGGATTTTTAAAGAAAATTCCTCATTTTGAACTAAGTTATCAATCGGGCTCCCACAGTGAGCCCAAATATGAACCCAGGGACTTGGCTTGAACAAACTTGAATCTCACCCCTAAGGATGCTGCATGCCAAATATCAAAACATTCAGACTGCTGAATCTGAAGAAGACTTTTAAAGAAAAATTCCTCATATTGACTAAGTTATAATTCGGGCTCCCACAGGGAGCCCAAATATGGACCCAGGGACTTGGCTTTAACAAATTTGAATCTCACCCCCCCCCCCCCCACCCCCAAGGATGCTACACACCACATATCAAAACATTCCGACTGCTGGATCTGAAGAAGAAGATTTTTAAAGAAAATTCCTCATTTCGAACTAAGTTACAATTCAAGCTCCCACAGTGAGCCCAAATATGGACCTAGGAATATGGCTTGAACAAACCTGAATCCCCCCCCCCCCCCCCCCCCCCCCCCCCCACCCCAGGATGCTGCATACCAAATATCAAAACATTCAGACTGCTGGATCTGAAGAAGAAGATTTTTAAAGAAAATTCCTCATTTTGAACTAAGTTATCATTCGGGCTCCCACAGTGAGCCCAAATATCGACCTAGGGACATGGTTTGAACAAACTTGAATCTCACCCCCCTAAAGATGCTGCATACCAAATATCAAAACATTCTGACTGCTGGATCTGAAGAAGAAGATTTTTAAAGAAATTTGCCTGAAATGCACTAAGTTCAAATTTGGGCTCCTATACTGAGCCCAAATATGAACCCAGGGTGCCGATTTGAACAAACTTGAATCAGATCCACCCCACAATGTTGCATACCAAATATCAAAAGATTCTGCCTGCTGGATCTGGAGAAGAAGATTTTTTAAGAAATTTGCCTGAAATGCACTAAGTTCGAATTCAAGCTTTTATAGTGAGCCCAAATATGAATCCAGGGGGCCGATTTGAACAAACTTGAATCAGATCCACCCCACAATGTTGCATACCAAATATCAAAAGATTCTGCCTGCTGGATCTGGAGAAGATGATTTTTTAAGAAATTTGAAAGAAATGCACTAAGTTCTAATTCGGGCTTCTATAGTGAGCCCAAATGTGAATCCAGGAGGCCGATTTGAACAAACTTGAACCAGATCCACCCCACAATGTTGCATACCAAATATCAAAAGATTCTACCTGCTGGATCTGGAGAAGAAGATTTTTTAAGAAATTTGCCTGAAATGCACTAAGTTCGAATTTGGGCTTCTATAGTGAGCCCAAATATGAATCCAGGGGGCCGATTTGAACAAACTTGAATCAGACCCATACCAAGATGCTGCATACCAAGTATCAAAAGATTCTGCCCCCTGGTTCTGGAGAAGAAGATTTTTTAATAATTTTTCTATAATTCATACGGTGCTATCAGAGTTATGCCCCATACAGAGCCCCCATGGGATGTGGCCATTTCGTTTGAACAAACCTGAATTGCCATATAGTAATGAACATCCACATGAAGTTTCGTGAAAATCGGACCAGTGGTTTCAGACGAGAAGTCATTTGAAAAATGTTCACGACGACGGACATCGACGGACGACGGCCGGCCGGTGATAAGTTAAGCTCCCTTCGGTGAGCTAAAAAAAAAAAAACACTTCAACCTTCAGAAAAAAACTTTAAACCACAAACTTTAACCAAAACTCTAAATGTTAACAGACGGACCGATGGATGGATGGACGGACGGACAAAAGTCATTACTATAGCCCTCACTGTAAACAGTCAGGCTAACAAGAAATCATTGGTGAAAAAATCCATTCAGTTTACAGGAGTAAAATTTGATCAAATGAGCTAAAATTATACTTATTTCAGTGGCAAGAGAAATTCTGTCCTGGGAAGGAATATCTGCCAGTGACATGCAAGGAGTTTAGGCAAGATTGAAAATTTTCCGTTATTTAAGAAATAGGTTAGGTAAAAGAGTAAAAAGAAATTTGTTTGAAAAACTGAAAATAGCATCAATGCAGAGTAATAATCTCTCAAAAGCTGTCGTAATCTACATATGTGAGAGTGAGAGTTAATATCTCAGGCATTTAACCAACGAATTGGCTGCATCTGCCCATGTAATATGCAAATTCAACAGTTGAAAAAATATTATTTTTCCAAAAATTTCAACAAAACCATATCATGTGACCCCTCTTTGGAATGATATGGTTTTGTTGAAATATTTTGAAAAATTTAAAAAAATGATATTTAAAATAATAAATTTTGATGTCATCTGCGTTGGGTAAAGGGTTAAATTCCACCAAGGGGAATGCGGTGGTTCAGTGGTTACGGCACTGGACTTCAAACCAAAACCGTTGTGCTCTTGGACAAAGCACTTAATCCTGATTGCCCACTCAGGAGCATGGAGGTGCATACTGCATGTCAATGGCTGCTAACGCTGCTTGTGTGGAGTTGTAACGTTGGGGAGTCCAATAGTTGCTCGCTGCTGCCCAGTGGTTCTCTGGCTTCCTTCACCCATAAAACTGTCCAACATGAGGTGACCCAGGCTGTCGAAAGTGTCATTAAATCAAAATAATTAAAAAAATCCACTAAACTCACCTATGTTTTTTCTGTATTTCTGACCAATTTTTTCATTAAAAAAAACAAGAGGCAGCTATACCTAGACAACTCCACCGAGGGTCACTGATTTTAGGGGAAGCTGAATACAAGGCAAGAATCCAAATGTTACTGCTTGTGATTTTAACCTTCATGATATGACAATGCATCATGGGTAAGATTATGGGTCACAATTGTGTGAAGTATGAACAAGATCTGTCACACAGATTCAATTATACAGACCATGCAAGGGCTGTTTAACGATATTAAAGCCTTGTTGTCTGTGACCTTGACCTCGATGGTATGACCTTGGATCAAAGTCACGATACACTTCTCTATCATGAGAAATAATTGCACCAACTATGAATAAGATCTGTCAATTATACAAAGTTATATGAACCAGACAAGGGCTGTATAACAATATAAACATTTTGCTGCCTGTGACCTCGACCTTGATGATATGACCTTGGATCAAAGTCAGGACACACATTTGAGTCATGAGTAATAATTGTACCAACTATGAATAAGATCTGTCAATCACATCAAGTTATATGGCGCAGAACTATTCGAAAAAATATTTAAAGTACAGCATTGGGTAAAGGGTTAAAAAATTTACTATTATTTTCAGGATTCTTTAAGGAAACAATGAAACAAATGAATATGTACCCTTCCTTTGATTTATCTCTCCTTACTGGTATATTTGGTGTAAAAGTCTTTTTGGGAATGCCACCCAGTGTCAAATCCCGAGGACCACGCAATGATGGCAATCTAAAACAGAAGAAAATTATAAACTTTACTAATAAAATGCTGAAAGAAAAAGTATGTTGAATTTTCATCTTGCAGTTGTCAAATAAATAAGAACTAACCAGAAGACAACTTTGATATCCTGTTGCTAAAATAGCATGAATAAAATGGTTGTTTACATAAAGTTTTGACCTGAAACACCCTAGAACACTCACTGGCATAATCCAATATCCTTTGAATAAACTTGTGTGTGTGTCAGTCATTTACCTCACACAAGTTAAAATCGACATATATTTTCTCCTAATGTTTTCTGCAAAATAACCCTAAAATTTCATTTCCATTTCTTTAGTTTAAGCATCGTTATTTTACAAGGATTGGCAAGTATGTACTTTATATATCTTTATATTTGGCCTAAAAAATGTTAAAATTCTGTTTATCAGTCCTCCCACAAGGTCCTTTTGGCCGCTGCCTGCTCTCTCTTTATAACCAATGCAAACTTAAAAAAAATAAAAATTACATGGTTTATGTCTGATATTTTACCCAAGTTAATAAAATCAATAAATTTGTCCCTTGCATGCAACAAGACTTTGCAATGCTTTAGCATCAAGGGACAACATACATCTCCACCCATGCTATTCTGTAGATTATGAGGCGTAAAACATAAAACAAACCAAGAACATGAACTTCTGATGGCAAACAAATAATTACAAAAATAACAAGAGCATCAAAATTAGAACATGCACAAGTTTCTCTGGGGTAAAGTTTGAAATTTTTGTTGACTCGACTATGCCTGTCCCCCACCCCCCTCCCCAAATCATTGCCCATTCCCCTGCCCTATCTGGGGTAAAGGGTTTCAAATTGTATGCTTGTGTGCACACATTTCATATTGTTTTTGTGAAATTTTAGTATGCAGAATGAAAATGCAAACAATTTTTAGGTGTAGAAGATTCTACAAAGGTAGGGTCCATTCACTGACAGGTTAACTTCATTGTTAACGATTGATGATAGGTGATGCCAAGAAAAAGGACATTTTGAGGATCATAACAGCTATAAACGGTGAGGATTCTCATCGTTTAAAAATAAAATGGAGTTATCTGCTCCTGTCACATGCACAACGACAATTGATGATCACCATGGGTGCAAAGTTTGAACAATAAAGCAAGTAAAATGTTGAAGGAGAAGGCGACACAATACTGTAATGTTTCAAGTACTAAAAGAGGGCATAACTCTAGAAATACAAAACAGAGTTACCTGCTCTTGTCACATGCACAATGGCAATTGGTGATCAACATGTGTGCAAAGTTTGAACAATATAGCATGTAAAATGTTGAAGGAGAAGGCGACACAATACTGTAATGTTTTAAGTACTAAAAGGAGCATAACTCTGGAAATACAGAATGAAGTTTCCTGCTCTTGTCACATGCACAACGGCAATTGGTGATCACCATGTGTGCAAAGTTTGAACAATATAGCATGTAAAATGTTGAAGGAGAAGGCGACACAATACTGTAATGTTTTAAGTACTACTAGGGGCATAACTCTGAAAATACAGAATGGAGTTACCTGTTCTTGTCACATGCACACCGGCAATTGGTGATCACAATGTGTGCAAAGTTTGAACAATATAGCATGTAAAATGTTGAAGGAGACGGCGACACAATACTGTAATGTTTTAAGTACTAAAAAGGGGCATAACTCTGGAAATACAGAATGGAATTACCTGCTCTTGTCACATGCACAATGGCAATTGGTGATCAACATGTGTGCAAAGTTTGAACAATATAGCATGTAAAATGTTGAAGGAGAAGGCGACACAATACTGTAATGTTTTAAGTACTAAAAGGGGCATAACTCTGGAAATACAGAATGGAGTTACCTGCTCTTGCCAAATGCACAACGGCAATTGGTGGTCACCATGTGTGCAAAGTTTGAACAATATAGCATGTAAAATGTTGAAGGAGAAGGCGACACAACACTGTAATGTTTTAAGTACTAAAAGGGGCATAACTCTGGAAATACAGAATGGAGTTACCTGCTCTTGTCACACGCACAATGGCAATTGGTGATCAACATGTGTGCAAAGTTTGAACAATATAGCATGTGAAATGTTGAAGGAGTAGGCGACACAAAACTGTAAAGTTTTAAGTACTAAAAGGGAGCAGAAATCAGGAAACACTAAACAGAGTTACCTGCTCTTGTCACATGCACAACGGCAATTACTGATCAACATGTTTGTAAAGTTTGGACAAGGAGGAGTAGGCGACACAAAAATTGTTTACGGACAGATGAACGGACTGATAGACAGACGGACAACGCCATAACATAACACGTTCATCAAAAAATGACGGGCGTATAAATAATAAAATAAAACACTGCCTACTCTCCAGCAATTTAAAAACAAGAGGCCCCACGGGGCCTGAAGCGCTCATCTTGTACAGAACACAATTTAAACAGAGTCCAAGAATGAGTCTACATTAAGCAAGCCATCTCCATAGGCTACACCATCAATCCTTGAGTCCCTCAGGAGTGACAAAAATAATCTGGGCATCATGCCTTTTCTTCAGTTGATCATAAGTAAAATGTAGAGCTGCCCTATAAAGCCCCTTGATACAACCTATGTGGATTAATCTTAGTACCTCTAGAGGGTACTGAATACAAAATTTTTAATTTTTCAGCAAAATGGCCAATTCTGGCTCCCATAGAGAGCCCAACTATTAACCCAGGCTCTTGATTTGAACACAGTTAAATCTGACTTCCCTAGAGATGTTGTGTACCGAATATGAAAGCATTCTGACTGTTGGATCTGAAGAAGAGAAATTGTAAAGAAATTTCTTCGAATTGCACTAAGTTCAAATTTGGGCTACCATAGAGAACCGATTTGAACAAACTTGAATCTGACCACCCTAGAGATGTTGTATACCAAATGTGAAAGCATTCTGACAAGTGAATCTGAAGAAGAAGATTTTTGAAGAAATTCCCTCATATTGTACTAAGTTAAATTTCATGTTCCCATATGGAGCCCAAATATTAACCTAAGCACTCGAATTGAACAACCTGGAATCTGCCCCCCTCCCCCATCCCCCCCCCCCCACCCCCCTCCAGAGATGTTGTATACCAAATATAAAAGCATTCCGACTGGTGGATCTGAAGAAGAAGATTTTTAAAGAAATTTCCTCATATTGCACTAAGTAAAAATTTGGGCTACCATAGTGAGCTCAAATATATACCTAGGGATCTGATTTGAACAAACTTGAATTTGCCCCCATAGAGATGTTGCATACCAAATATCAAAGAATTCTGACTGATGGATCTGAAGAAGAAGATTTTTTTTAAATTACCCTCCATATTGAACAAAGATAAAATTTGGGCTTCCGTAGGAAGCCCAAATATTAACCTAGGGACTTGGTTTGAACAATCTAGAATCTGACCCTCATAACAATGATGTATACCAAATATTAAAAGATTCTGACTGGTGGTTCTGAAGAAGATTTTTAAAGAATATTCCCCACACACAGAGAGCACAAATATGAACCAATGAGCTTTATTTCAACAAACTTTTATCTGACCCCCCTATGAATGCTGTATACCAAATATCAAAAGATTCTGATGATTGGTTTTGGAGAAAAGATTTTTTAAAATTTTTGCAAATATGCTGACTCAGCATTTTTTCGATGCCCATAACAGAACACCCTAACATAACCGATGGCAATTTTTTTTACCATTCAATTCTACTGGTCATAAGGATAATTCATACCAAATAAAAGCTCTCTGTTCCATGGGGTTTGGGAAATATGGGCGTTTGAAAATATTTCTATTTTTAGCTCCCAGGGTTCCCATGGGGATGCGGGAATTTTTTTTTTTTGCATGGGTCAAGTACTTATGACCCAATACTACCACAAACCAAATTTGGTTCATACCGGACCATCGGTTCAGAAAATAGAAATTTTGGGCGGGGCCAAAAATCTTACCCCTCCTATTACAAAGCCAAATATTACTTCATGAACTTCGTTTGAACAAACTTCATTCTACACCCCATATGGAAGCTCCATAGCAAATATCAAGTCATTGTACACACTGGTTCTTGAGAAGAAGATTTTAAAAATATTTTGGAGCATTTTCCCCCACTCCCTCCCTATGGGGCTGGGCATGCTGAGTTGAACAAAAATGAAATGCCCCTTTGGGACCATCACTCACACAAACTTTCACTTGAATTGGTCCAGTGGCTTTGGAGGAGAAGACCAAAACATGATGCTGACGGACGACGGATGACGGACAGCGAACGACGGACGGAGAGCGATGAGATTTGCTCAGCTTGACTTTGTCAAGATGAGCTAAAAATGGCCTGCGAAACAGAAGATCTACTTTGTTGGGTCTTAAAACCTCTCTTTGGCCCAACTGTACAGGCAACCAAGTCACAATCACTTTGAAATTCCGTGCAATTATGTAATCACAAGACTGTAATATTAAACACTGTAACTTGTTAACACCATGGCTTTCAGTACTTTTGTTTGTTTCAATACAGCCATGATAGTGGCTTCGAGCACTCAACCTGTTAAGATTTGCTTGAAACCTGACTTCAAAAATCCTTATTCACATTACAACATTTACATACAACACAGTTTCAACAAGGGCCTGCAACCACTCACACAGTGTTTCTGTTGGGGATAAAATGTTGGTTCCCTTTTGATGGGAGCTTTGGGGGAAAAGTCTAGTAATGAAATGACTGACCGAATATGCAGTTACAAACTGGTTATCAGTGTAGTCAGTTGAAAAACTGTGGGTAGAATAACCGCAATGTTAATATTTTATATTATCTATAGAATAAAAAGCTCACTTATTCCCCTGAATGTAACTGTTTCTGCAGTAATTAATCAAGGTCGCAATGGTAGACTGTTATTTATTTATATGACTATCGTGTGTCAGTTTTTGTGTTATATGACATGCCACTTTCATACGTTTCACTACTGGGCATGCATTGAATGTATGTTACTATAGCTTCTGATCACATTTCACCTGTTAACTGCATATAAGTTATGAAGTAAATACCTGCTATTAACTGATTGAGTGCTAGAAGCCACCATCAGGATTTCAAATGAAAGTGTCAATGACACTGTAGCTCAACTTGTCAAGACAAAGACATGTACATGTATAGTATGTGACACAGCAATGACAAACATCTAGGTAATGACCTGATAACAAAGGTACATATAAAGTATTGTAACGGTCTGTACATGAATACTGACCGTTGCCAGTAACAAATGTATAGGTAAAGTATTGTAAAGGTGGGTGACAGTCAGATGCTGAACTAGAAAAAATCTTTGAGTCCCAGAGTGGGTCTGACTGAACCCCAAAATATTTGTTCTCATAGCACAGTGATAACAAAGGCACCCCAAAACACACTCGTTCCTGTCCCAAGGTGAAAACAAAAGTACTCAAGAAGTTTTGTGAAGATCAGTTCATAAATACGAGCTGTATAGAACTTGTGACAAAAAACTGATTGGACCTAATTTCGGTACAAAATGGCCACTGGCAGCCATCTTGAATTTTGGACCGTACCCAGAAACACTCATTCTCATCCCAAGGAGATAACAAAGGTACCCAAGAAGTTTTGTGAAGATCGGTTCATAAATACAGCCTCTACCCTGAGCCGTATTGACATGTGTGCTTACATTGTGTAAGTAGCACTGAATAAATCAAAGTTTATCTAATTTGCATAATTTCGGCACGAAAAAAAAACCCTTACAATATGTGATGTATTCCATGTTACTAAACATTCATACAAAAATTTATTCAAATCAGAACTTTCATACAGAAGTTCTATACAAAAGACTGATTGCACTAACTTTGGTACAAAATGGCTGCTGGTGGCCATCTTGAATTTCGGACCACACCCAAAAACACTTGCTCTCATCCCACGGTGATAACAAAGGTACCCAAGAAGTTTCGTAAAGATTGGTTCATAAATATGGCCTCTAGTCTGAGCTGTATAGATGTGTACAAAAAACTGATAAGACCTAATTTTGGTACAAAATGGCCACTGGCAGCCATCTTGAATTTTAGACTGCAGCCAGAAACACTCGTTCTCGTCCCAAGGTGATAACAAAGGTACCCAAGACATTTCGTGAAGATCAGTTCATAAATACAGACTCTAGTCTGAGCCGTATTGACATGTGTACTTACTGTGTGTAAGTCGCACTGAAAAAATCAAAGTTCATCTAATTTGCATAATTTCTGGACGAGAAAAAAATCCGTATTATATGTGATGCATCCCATGGTACTAAACATTCACACAAAATAATTATTCAAATCAGGGCTTTCATATGGAAGTTCTGTGCAAAAATCTGATTGCACCTAATTTTGTACAAAATGGCTGCCATCGGCCATCTTGAATTTCGGACCGGACCCAAAAACACTCGTTCTCGTCCCATGGTGATACCAAAGGTACCCAAGAAGTTTCGTAAAGATCGGTTCATAAATACGGCCTCTAGCCCGAGCCGTATTGGCATTTGCACTTACAGTGCTGAAAGTAACCCCAAAAAACATCAAAATTAGTCTAATTTGCATAATTTACGTACGAGAAAAAAACCCGTATTATATGTGATGTATCCCATGGTACTAAATATTCATACAAAAAATTATTCAAATCAGAGCTTTCATATGGAAGTTCTGTACAAAAAACAGATTTCTGCATCGTCGGTACAAAATGGCGGCTGGCAGCCATCTTGAATTTCGGACCGCACCCAAAAACACTCGTTCTCGTCCCACGTTCATAACAAAGGTACCCAAGAAGTTTCGTAAAGATCGGTTCATAAATACGGCCTCTAGCCCGAGCCATAGCAGCTTGGCACTTACAGCTCTGAAAGTAACACTAAATAAATCAAAGTCAGTCTAATTTGCATAATTTACGCACGAGAAAAAAACCCGTATTATATGTGATGTATCCCATGGTACTAAACATTTATACAAAACTTTATTCAAATCAGAACTTTCATACAGAAGTTCTGTACAAAAAACTGATTTTTGCATCATCGGTACAAAATGGCCACTGGCAGCCATCTTGAATTTCGGACCACACCTAAAAACACTCGTTCCCGTCCCAGGGTCATAACAAAGGTACACAAGAAGTTTCGTAAAGATCGGTTCATAAATACGACCTCTAGCCCGAGCCATAGCCAATTGTTGACGTACGGACAGACGGACAGACGGACAGACGGACGACGGGCCATGACAATAGCTCAAATATGACTTCGTCAAAGTTGAGCTAAAAATGAGGGTACCAGAGCAAAAGCCAATATTTTCCTTACTCATGTTTCAAATTCAGAAAAACAGAAAATAATATTTTGTTCATATAAATTTGCTTTATTACAACTTACTGGAAAGTGCCTGGTGGCACTCTCCAATAAGTTGTAATAAAACAAATTTTGAATAACAAATTCAGACCACCAAAAATCTAGACCTCAACCAGTTAAATAAAAAGACTTGTAATCAAGCCTGAAAATAAGCAGACTATCATCTGCAAAGTTAAAAAATTTATAGTAATTTATATATTTTTTATACTTACCAATGACCCAGACTTAGCTGGTGCTAACTCCAACAAAACCAGGGCCAAACACAAATTTTGCCCCCCAATCCCCAAAATTTGCATCCAAAACAAAAAGAAATCATGTCCTAAAGGACCTCCATAGTACGCCTCTACTGCGCATGCGCAGTGACGCAGTCGTCCCAAAATTGGCGCCAATTATCATTCTTACTGGCAGTGCCTGGTCAGCGCTATGTACTCAGCGGGGAGGCAAGAGTTCCCAACTCCAGGGAGGGCCATCCCCGTCTGGGTCATTGGTAAGTATAAAAAATATATAAATTACTATAAATTTTTTAACATTTTTATACTGTACCAATGACCCAGACTTAGCTGAATAGTAAACAGGCTGGAGGGCCTAGGACATAGAGGAAAATCCAATAAGCTCAACTATATAGTAAAGAGGTAACCCCTTAAGGAGAAAAGGAGTATTAGGCTTTACATGTATCTTTCTTATTTAATATTAAATTAGAAAGATACACTACCCTTAATAATTGAGCACAATAACATTCATGTTCTCTATTAACATCCAGTATAACCCTTATACTAATTATTTTTAAAGCAAGCCAATAAATAAAGTAGTCCAGAGAATTGAGACTCTTTATAATCATTTAAAAGTGTCCGAGTATTGTATATTAAAGCCCGTTTGACACTTGACATATACAAATGCTTCACACCGAGCTACACTTTAAAAATAAGACATGAATGAAATTAAACATTAATATTACACTTTAAAACCATCCCGGAAGCGACTCAGAAATACTGACTTGGAGGAGGCATTCCCTTGCTTTTCACTATAAAGCAGGTGACCTAAGGGAACACCCACCCCCCCCCCCCCCCCTTCCCCTTGCCCTGGGTCAAATAGCCCAGAGCGAAGAGGGCAACCGGACGGAGTCACTGCCGGAACAGAAAGCCTGCATAACTATATTTGCAACTGTTTAGTGGACGACATTCTGAGCAACAGATAACGGACCTAAACAATGCAGGTCTCCAGAAATGGACTCAATATTTCTGAGATAAAAATTCGTAAATGTGGATGGCTGAGACCAATAAGCAGCCTTCATTAAATCTGTAATAGCAACACTATTAGCATAAGCCCAGGAAGTAGAAAGAGCTCTTACTTCATGAGCAGAAATCTTAAGCACAGACTGCTGAGAAGAAGATAAATCTTCATAAGCAGTACGAATAGTTAACTGAATCCATCTAGCAATAGAATGGATTGAAATGTCCTTTCTATTAGGCATCAAAGACAGAAAGAAACGTTTCCGTCCCTTTCTGATAAACTGAGATCTCTGTTTATAGATACGTAGTGCTCTAACAGGACAGAGTAAAGGCCTACGCCCGTCTGAAGACGGAAGAGCCTTAATAACAATAGGTTCCGGATATTTATTAGGAGCCTGATTCTTAGCTAAAAAACCCACATTAGTAGTGAAGGTGATAGTGTTCCCAACACTACGATAATGAGAATCATCCACCGATAGTGCATGAAGCTCACTGACTCTTCTGGCAGAAGAGAAAGCTGAGAGAAAAGCTGTCTTATAAGATAAGAATTTGAAATCTACTGTCCCATGAGGTTCAAATGGCTTTTCCTTCAATTTAAGGAGAACCCAAGCTAAATTCCACTTAGGAATTAATCTAAGAGTTCTGGGTCTATTTATCGAAAAGTTTCTAACCAACTTCGATAAAGAGACATTAGATCCAATTTGTAAACTATCATGATGTGCATAGGTATCAGATAACATAGATCTATAACCCTTTATAGTAACAGGCTGCAGTTTGATTTCGTCAAACAAGTATACTAGAAAGTTTGCAATGTCTGGTATAGAGGGATCAAATATATCTATAGAATGATCCCTACACCAACGACGAAAAACCTTCCACTTAGCCGCATAGTTTAGCGAAGAGGAGGTCCTCCTACAGTTAGAAATCACGTCCACTGCTCGTCCTGTAAAGTGCTTGCCATGCAAGAAGGACCGCACAACGGAAAAACGTGAAGGTTGAGACCTTGCGGGTTGTGATGGAGTTGGCGCGATTTCCCCTGCGAAAGAAGATCCTCTCGTGGAGGAAGCTTCCGCGGTAGGTCCCACAACAGACACCTGAGTAGATTTATCCACGGTCTCTGTGGCGACAGAGATGCTACCAACAGAATCTTGCATTGAGATTGTTTTATCTTTAGCAATACTTGTTGAATTAACGGCGCTGGAGGATACGCATATCCTATCATTCCGTCCCAAGGGATCGACAGAGCGTCTACTGCAAATGCTCTTGGATCCGGACACGGAGACACATACGTCTGCAACTGATTATTGAGATGTGTCGCAAATAAGTCTATCATTGGCCGTTCCCATTGGTAGCAAATCTGATTGAATACTTGTTTGTTGAGAGTCCACTCCGACGGCAACAAGCGACCCTTTCGTGAAAGGGAGTCTGCTAGCACATTCAGACGACCCGGTATGTGACGGACCGAAAGAAGAACGTGATGTTCTAACGCAAACAGAAGGATTCTTTCCGTTAGATTGAACAACGGAACTGAATGAGTGCCTCCCTGATTCCGTATATACGCCACTACTGTCGTATTGTCGGATAGGATTTGGACATGAGCATCGTGAATAATGTCCATCCAGTGACGTAACGCAAGCCAAATTGACATCATTTCCTTGATGTTTATGTGCTTGCACAGGAATTGCGGATCCCAAAGACCCTGGCATCTTGAATCCGTTGGGATTAATGATGCACCCCAACCTGTTTGACTGGCATCCGTCATAACGGTAAAACTCGGATCCGGCAACTGCAGCGGAACTCCTTGAGTTAACCACTGAATGTTTGCCCAAGTCTGAATCTCTTGTTTCACTTGATCTGACAAGAGAACGTCTACATCGAGCGAATGAATTTTCACACTCCAATTCTGAGTCAGGAAAATTTGAAGAGGACGTGTGCGTAGCCGCCCCATCAGAATGAGATCCGCGGCGGCTCCGCACAGACCTATCAGTCTCATAAATTCTCTCGCCGTGACTTTGTCTGCGTGCAGACAATAGCGAGCGTAACAACTGACTAATTTCGCTCTGGTTAACGGCAGACGAACGAGATTGTTGTGCGTCTCGAAGCTCATTCCCAGATGAGTGAATGACTTGGACGGCACCAGATCCGACTTCTCCTCGTTTACTATAAAACCGAGACGTCGGAGCAATAGAAGAAGATTCTGAACATCGATCTGAAGCGTTAACTCGTTGCCGTACCTCTGAAGAATGTCGTCCAGGTAGGCCGACGTTACCGCAGACGAATGAGCTCGGAAGTAGATCATTACCGAGTTCATTACCCGAGTGAAAGCCCAGGGTGCTAGATTCAATCCGAAGCACATGGCCCGGAACTGATACACCACTCCTAGGACTGCGAAGCGTAGATACTTTCGGAATGTCGGATGAACCATGACGTGAAAGTACGCATCTTTGAGATCTATGCTCGTTGCATAATCGTTCACCCGAATACTCGCTCTGACCGATCAAATCGTCTCCATATAAAACTTCGGAGCGACGATCAGCTTGTTTATCCAGCTCAAATCTATGACTGGACGGAACGAGCCGTCTGGTTTCGGAACCAGAAACAGATGGCTGTAGAATCCCAGAGATTCCTGGTTTTCTACGACCTCTACCGCGTTCTTCATTAAAAGAGACTGCACCTCTGATAACAGAGCGTCTCTTTTCTGTGGATTTGACGGAAGATGAGTCCACTTTGGACTTCGAGTTAATGGAGGCTTTCGTTTGAAGGATATCTTTAGACCTTCCGAAGTCACTCCTCTCACCCAAGGGTCGTCCGTAATCGACACCCACTCTTGTGAAAAACTCGACAACCTTCCGCCAACCGGAACGCGATAGAGGTTTAAGCCATCACCTCCTGGACCTGCGAGGCCTGCGGTAGGAGAAACCACGTCTTCCACGACCCGCACCTCGCCTCGTCGACCTCGGGGCGTCCGACCGATTGTCCCGGCCTGAAGGACGTCCCGAACGAGAGTCGCTATCCTGACGGTCTCTCGAATAAGACCAAGAGGACGCACCGGAACCTCTATAGGAACCTCTCTTGGGCGCATTAGACCCAGAAGTGCCTGTCTTATTCGTGTCTGCTGTATCCGACTTTTTAGGAGCCGATCTGAACAACAGAGAATCATTAGCTTTCTTTTTAATTTTATCATAAATAGCGGAAAGCTTGCCGTCAAAGAGAAGTTCTCCTGAGACCGAAGCGACTCTAAGAGAGTTCTTCACCTTAGAATCCACTAGTGTGGATGTAGCTAGGGCTGCGTCACGTCTAACCAACTCCAGATTTGCCACTGAAAGGGCGGAGTTACACGTGGAATAAGCTACTGCCCTTGAAAGAAGTCTTAAAGAGGATTGTATATCCTGAAACTCTTCCCCTTGAAGGCGCAGTGATAACGCCTTAGTAAGGTGATCTGCGTAAGATAAGGCATCTAAATTGGCTCTGTCAGACGCAATAGCAGTTTCCAACACCGCGGTTGGAATAGAAGCTGACGACGGTAATGATAGCTCTAAGTCTTCCGCCTCGTCGTCCATACGCAGAGGAACTCTCGGTATACCCTGTCCTGCCGTATCGAATTTATTCCTTGCATTAATGAAAGGCAGGTTAAGAGTATTAGCGGACAAGAAACCTGCTTTCCCCGTCCTGGAAGCAAGTTTAAATATAGCGTCGTTCAATAATTCAAATGTCCTTGCAACATTATTGGACTGCGACGGAAACTCGGGAGCGATGTCCCTGAACCGCTCAAAAAATTCAGAGTCCAATGACGCTATAATTCTCTTGTCCGGAAGCGCAGCAGTCTGGCCCGACGGAACAACTTGAGGGAGAAAGTGCCGGATGAAGTCCACGGCAGCTTTATGTTGTTCCGAAAGGGATAGCTCCAATTCATCCGTATCCCTTTCACCATCCGGTCGGACCTCCCGATGTTCCCGGTCGTCCGCCCCCGATGCTTCGGCGGAGCGTACCGACCCAGCGCCGTCGGATAATTCTCGATCCGACACCGTTTCTGTCGGCTGCTGGGATGCTGCGATAAGCTGTGCTATCTGCACTAGAATGTCCGACGTCGAGACCTGCGGAGGCGCAGTCTTTCGCTGCTTCGCCGAGGGCAGCTCCGCATCAGATGGCTCCCGCATACTTTTCCTATGCGGACGACATTTGTCTAATCTCCATGAGCACTTTTGCCGCTAGCTCTGAATTCATTTGTGACGACGGACGCACACTTGAAGAAGATAACATGGAAACATCACCCTGTTCTGGTTCCTCTGAAATAGAAACTGAGAGAGTAGAGTGACCTTGTGGAGAAAGAGCCGGCATCGCTCTTTCTCCAGAAACAACATATCGTGACACACGTTTCCAATGTTTCTCATCCCAATGTTCACATATAGGACAGGGATTAATGCGAGAACACTGACTACAATTAATACAATGATCATGAAAGTCAGAGGAAGATTTCTTCCTATTACAATTTGAACAATGTCCCTTCATTGTGAAAGAACAACAATAAGTCCTAGTTACTCGCAAAAACCCCTGACACAAAGATACATAATAACATGATCCATTAATAAATGAAAAAACAATTGCAAAACAAAATAATTTTGAAAAAATATTTTTTTTCAGAGAAGCCCAAGTTGCTGAAAAGTAACGTCGAGCCCCGATGGATCCGATGGCAAAGTGTGGTCAAAAATTTTAAATTTATATAAAATAATTAATGAGACACTTTCGGATAATATAAATGTATCTTATAATGAGATAAACTACCACAAAGGCAAACAGCCCCCCTCAAAAAAGGCTGTTGCCAATGAAAACAAACAGTGTAAACACACTAGAAAACATGACTCCAGGCACTGAAAAAAACTGGCCCGGAATCAGTCATCAATTACACTCTATCTGATGCAAAACAGAGACTCCCAGGGGAGAATCTGTAGAACATCAGATGGAAGATGCAGAACACAAACGTTATACACCCATGGGTGAAAACGTAACTATGGGGAAAATAACAGAAAACATTCTGTAACCAAGCAACTCTCCCAGGAAATTTTAGAAATGAAACTTCTCAAAAATATGCCAAAAGCATGGGAGAATTGCCAGGGGGGACTTTAGAAGTCTAGGGGAGAGGAAACACTGAATAAGCAGTGCAACAATTAGCAAGAATGACAACAAGAGGCCCATGCCTCGAAAATAGGCAACTTAACATAATTTCATCAAAAAATTTTAAGTACAGCCCTGATTATTTTTTGCCACTTCTTTTTCCTCTCCTCCTTCTATCCTCCTTAGAATCACATTTTCTCAAAAAATTACGTGTCTGGCATCCTTTAAACTGAGATTTACAAGCACAAAGATCAGTGAGATGTTGACTGATGAAGGGCCAAACAGAGAATGATAATTGGCGCCAATTTCGGGACGACTGCGTCACTGCGCATGCGCAGTAGAGGCGTACTATGGAGGTCCTTTAGGACATGATTTCTTTTTGTTTTGGATGCAAATTTTGGGGATTGGGGGGCAAAATTTGTGTTTGGCCCTGGTTTTGTTGGAGTTAGCACCAGCTAAGTCTGGGTCATTGGTACAGTATAAAAATATGAGGTCTCTTGAGGGTGAATTTGGTGATGCTACCCTGCACAGCAGGGTAGCATCACCAATTTCACCCTCTGTGAACCTAAATTTGAATCAAGGTCTCAAGCCTAAGAAAGATGTACTCAGAGGATAAATTGGCCCACTATATGGGATAAGATCAGCAAAGTCACCCTCTGAGGACCTCATTCTGCAATTGACAGATTGCTTATATTCTGGCTTGCTTGTAACCTGTCGAAGAATTACTCAAACATTCACTGAATTCCTCAAACTTATATACATTTTTGCCATCAATACATCCAATACAAGCATTTAATGTACAGGGCATTTAATTAGGAAATTTCGTCTTGGCAAAAAAATTGCCTCGGAAAATGGTGTTTCCTCAGCAAAAAACACCAGCCTAGGCAAATTTATTTTAAATAAAGTAAATTATGGTTTATATATTAGTTCCAGAAACACAAAGTCAACAAAATTGGGTTTGATGGTCTTTTATTACACACCACAGTGGCCTGTCAACTGAACAGATCATGAGATGGAAAGAAAACTAAGGCTGTCACGATTATGAATTTTCATAATCGATTATTTTGTCATAAAAATCGACGGTTATTCGATTATTTATGGTTAATATTTCTGTCTTGTTTCCTAGGACTTCGTCTATGATATAACTTGGGAGGGGTAAAAAATTAAAATATCCTAATCGCAAATGAAGCAAACAAACACCAAACCTTGAAAAATTTGACAAAACAGAATCTACATCACATAGATTCAAATTTCAAATCATAGAAAAATGCATACTAAACTCACTGATGGCCCCATCCATGCTCAATGTGTAATGATTATGAATTTAGCCTTAGGGAATGTCAAGTCAACAAAGCTTTACACATGGAAATGAAACTTCCGGTTGCGATACGTCGGAGAACAAAATAAATCATCATACTTTAAAAATAACATGGCATTTCGAAGTTTTTCCCTCTTTACTTTCCGTATGTTAAAATTGATTATCAAGTATCAAATTGATAAAAACAAAAACAACTCAACACTTGACGATGTCTTATTGGCAAGGAATACAATGTAGCCATTGACAGTAAAGCATCATTGAGTGTTATGTTATTTTTGTTAAATTGTTATCACTGCTAATGGCAGTGAGCCAGTGATGCTTGAACCAGAAAGTTTGGCCCATGAATGATAATGATTCAGCTCCTGTTCAGTGTGAAAATGCTTTCCCTTGGAGGCTCAATCTTTCCAGGGATTAATTTTATTTATTTACTCATTTATTTATTGGTGTTTGACACTTGAACACTATGAAAGCTGGGGTCAAATTCAACTGAGTGATCACGCATACGATGATGACTGGGTTTCGGCTAACTTTAACTTGCGTGGTGCCGCGACTTGAAGCATATTGGTTTTATGTTTTAACCCTGTCCACACACACATTTGTTTTCGAAATAGGTCCTTTATGTGACACAATAGCATGTGAATCAATATTTCCCCTTTGTTTTACAAAAAGGTATGACAGCACATGTCCAGTCAAATAATCGATCATTGAAATAAATCGTCGATTATGACCTCAATCGACGGTTGATCGATTTTTCGATCATTTGTGACAGCCTTAAAGAAAACGACTGCTTTTAGTGCATTCAGTAGATTTACCTCAAATCTCAACGACACTGCGAATTATGTTTAGAATAAACATTAATATATAAACATCAAAATCAAGCTCAATACAAATCTTAAATGTGATAATCCCTCAAGTTTGGTTTTCCCTACAGGAAAAAATTTCAATATGTGCTTAAAAATCATAACATTCATGAAAATGCCTCGGCAAATTTACTGCCAAGGAAAATGGAATTTAGGTCAGCAAATACCTCAACAATGCCTATTGCCTAGGGTTAATTAAATGCCCTGAAAGTATAATATCTTGTATAACAAAGCTCTATGAGCTCTATAAAACAAGACATCATAGAATAAATGATCAGTTTATAACTTGAAGATAGGAAGAAAATTAACCAATTTCTGTGAATTGTATACTTCTGTTAATTGAATATTTTTCTCTGAAAAAGTCACTATTCATTTAAAAGAGTTCCACTTTATTAGAAGGGGAGTATATTCTTATAATTTCTACACCACACTACAACCCTAAGCCCATGTAGACCTAAGGTGTGATGTAGAAATTATTAGATACACATTAATCATACTGTTGATATTTTATGAGCAGTGTTTATGCTGATCCAGAACTGTCTTGTGACAAATTTTTCGCCATTCTGGATATTTTAGTACCAAACAAAATGTTTCAGTGCCAAAAGGGGTGTTTCTTCGCTGTCTAATCCAAATAAATCGATCCAGTTTAAAAAAATCAACTCGCAATTATTTCAAGAGCAAACTGTGAATTGGTCATGGAAAAAGTTAGACAGAATGCTAAAGTTCTGATGTAATCTTTGGTAGGCGAATAGGGCAGTCAACTTAGTTATATCTATGCCATTTATTCATGTAATGATGAGGCTGAATGATGTTGGTACATACACCTGCAGTTACATTTAGATAATAACAGATTAGCAAGTCTTTACAAAAGGCTAGGGCTGCACGGTATATCGATAAACCGATATATATCGGTATTCAAACCAATATCGACTGAATACCGGTGTAATTGCAAAAATATCGGTTCATCATCATTATTTATTTACCCACAGTTTAATTTTCAAGATGTCTTAAGTTTTTGAACTGTAGCACTGAATGAATAATATTATCCCCTTATCAAAGGAATCGTCTGCTTGCGCCCTCATAATATAAAAAATCAGCAGTTGAAAAAATAAATTTAAAAAATTTCAACAAAACTATATCATGTGACCCCTCATTGGAACAAGCTTGTTCAGCTCGCACATGATATAGTTTTGTTGAATTCTTTGGGGAAAATCTGATAAACTAATTTTGAAAATAATAAATTTTGATATCGCCTGCATTGGGTAAAGGTTTTTCGAACCGCATCATCAAGGCAGGCTAATTCGTTCCGACTGTGATGCCTCGAGTCTCGATTGTGGTACCTGTGTTCATATATCTGTACAGTTTTCGATATACCAGTATACCACGGTATTTTTTTGAATACTGATACCGGTATTCAGTTTTGAATATCGTGCAGCCCTACAAAAGGCAGCATTACTCAGATAAATACTTTGTACCGTCGTGAGGGACTTGCGATGATATGAAGTATTTATTCAATTAAATTCTGTCTTTTGTAAAGAAACCTACAATGTTTTATTTTTTGGGTGCCAAAATTTTAGCCACTGACGATTTTTTGGTTCCAAATCAAACTTTTTTGTACAATTGGCAAATTAGGCACCTGACAGCATGAACACTGTTTATAAGCATGAAAAGAGGTATTGTTGAGATAACAATGTTTAATTCCAATTGTTCGGGTTAATTCAACAAGTAAAGTGCTAAATAATTTGTAACATGAATATTTTTTTTCAAAGATACAATGCTAACAGCAATGGGAGCCTTACTTAGCAAGATTGTGTTCATCAAAAATTGCTTTGTTACAATTTTTTGAAAAGTGTCTGTATTTTCTCTCAACATTTTTGTCTCATCAACTGACCAGTGGTGAGTGACCATGTTACTTCCAACATTTTGACAATTTTTTGTCTGCTGTAAACAATTACCTACGGATGGGTAATATTCCGAAAATACTATTTAATAATGGAACTGGTGCATGTACATGTATGTTGTTGAAAACGAATAATGTACCAATACCAAGGTAAATCATTCAGAAAATACCAATGCCAAAACTGAGCTTCAATACTGCCCAGTGCTAAATATTACTACTGACTACACAATATGGTAAACAAACCTTGCTGCTCTTCCAGAAGGTGTTCCTTTCCTGCCAATCAGACCTCTGGGTAGATCTATAGAATGAGATGCATCGCCACCACCAGACATTATGAATATTCACAAATGCACATCAACCTTAAAAGTGTAAGAAAATTCTACATTCAGCAGACAACAAATGAGGGAACATACAGTACTGTGATCATGAAAGCAGACAGAGAATTGTGATCAGATTACAACTCAATCCGATCTATCAGAGTCGAAAAATTCTTTAGCCGTTTTCTTCCCCACAACACAATAGAATTCTCACCTGTCAAAAAACAAATGCAACATTGCACCTCAAATGCTATTTTCATTTGTTTTTTCATGACAGCATCTTGATTTTGCAGTGTTTTATATTGGAAATCTCAACCCAATTTTGTATGTGTACTGCAATCGAAATCATGATCTGATTGTATAATAATTCACTTTTATTAGGCCCCACAAAGTAGACCTTCTGTTTCTAAGGCCATTTTTTTTAAATTGTAGGCGGGCGGGGTTTTTTTTATTTTATTTTTTTTATTTATGTAATTAATTGTTTGTCATCATAAGTTCATATTCTTGGTTTGTTTTATGTTTTAGGCCTCATAATCTACAGAATGGTATGGGTGGTGGTGTTTTTCGTCCTTGAATGCAAGAAGGCTTTGCAATGCTAAAGCATTGCAAAGACTTTTTGCACTCAAGGGACAAATTTATAGTGTTCAACCGATTACCAAAAATGGCCACTGACCAATTACAGGTTGAGTTCACAATTGGCCCATGCCGATTACGATTGTAATACCTTGCACTACTAGATAAGTAGAGAGTGGAAAAAACTACATCAAATTGAACTTATTTTACGCAGGCTTGTCATTTTGAAAATTGCAGGAATGCCATTATGGTTTGCCTCAAATAACCCCATGAGGGCCATTTTGGGCTCGCCTAAAATGACCCCAGGAGGGCTATTTATCTTTTGTGGGGGCCATTTTGTTTCAGCCTACTGGGTAGACAACTAATATCATTTTAAGGTACATGGTTTGTGTAATTATGATGTATGTCATCACGTAATGTACAGATGCAGGCTTGAATATTTGGATGCAAGATACCAGGTTACCCATGACACTAACAGTGAGTGTTATGGTTATCTTGCATCCAAATAACCAAGCCTGTACCTATACATTACATGATGACTGTACAAGCCAGTGCACTGTGCTCACCGCCAGATGCCAATAACTTGGGGCGAATCAATCAGATTTCGGGAACAAATCGTCCCGGCTTTGAATTTGGGACGAAATGTCCAAGACAAATCATCAGGGGTCGAACTGGCTTGGGGATGATACCTCCCGTAATCGTGCGTGACGCGAGAGTTGTCACAGTCTGATGTACAATGTAATAATTTATTACAACTTTGGAATTGGCAGACCTCTCGCTCGCATTTGGAAAGTTACTTACTGTCTCTGGGTGACTGCGTCAACGACACACTACAAACTTCACAAATTGAGGTTTATTACCTCCTTGAATCTACGAAAATTGCCGTTTGAGACAGCCATTTTTGAGGTGCCTTCAACTGAATTAATGGGCCGCAGAAATCAGGGTTAGGCGGACGTTTGAAGTCCACGGATTTTGAATTCAGGTGGGCAACTGCGGCCAGGGTCGATCGCCCGCCTCAAATGGACAAGCCTGTTTTACGGGTTTACAGTCCGTTCACTACTAGATAAGTCGAGACACAAAAGAACTACATTAAATTGTACATATTTTAGTGTTAAACTCCCTTGACTCAGGTCTAGTAAAATTACCAGTCGCGCACACTTGGACGGTAAACACAGGCCTGGCAATCTAGAAAATCAAGGAGTGCAAAACAATTGCCCTCCTCAGACTGCTTGGGAGGGCAATTGCACCAGAAATTTTCAATGCAAAAACTTGTATGCTATTTTAATATTAATATTGTGACTGCAAAATTGTACTACATTCTGCTATATAGTGAAAAATTGGCACACACATCGTCTCATTAATCAAAATGTTGCATTCAAATGCTCTTTATATTTTTCTTCCCGTAGTTGAGACAAAAACTTTTTTTTTGCGGTTTCGCATGTCGAAATTTTCTTCTGGTGCAGATTCAGTCTTTTTAAAAAAAAATCGCTTTTGTCAACAAAAAACAACGATGAACTCACGAAACTTTCAAAGACGACGGGCAACATATTACTTCACAAACCCAGAGTAAAATTTTAGTTTGAAATGCTCTTCAATCAAAGTCGAGTTTTTTAAGGCTCAATATCGCCTGACCCGTTACTGCCTGTGACCCGTTACTGCCTGAATGACTGTAGTACCCCTGGAGGAACAGGTCAAATCGTCACATTTCAAAATGGTCAAAACGTCACATTTTTGGGTCAAAATATCACATACTTTTGGTCAAAACGTCACACACTTTTTGGTCAAAACGTCACATATATTTGGTCAAAACGTCACATATTAATTATTTTAAAGCTGACAACTTAACAAATATAAATAAGGGACTCAAGCCATTCACTTCGATTGACAGTCCCCTTCAAATATTTTCATGGAAACACCATCTCGTCATAGAAAATGTTTTGAGAAATGTTACACAGTTTCATTGATCTGAGGGTTGGAGAGGGGGGTTGAAATGAGTGGGGTGTGGTAAATATATCTATTCACCAAGCCGGGCCCATTTGGATGTTGTGTCTTGTGAGGTGATTCGTACCTCTCAGAATCTCTTATCCGAGAAAAATGTGCTCAACTGTTGAAAGTTTCCATGCTTAACTCGGTAATACAAGTAAATTCTATCCTGCATTAACTACCTGTGTTTTATAGCAAAAACGGCACTATGCGAAAATGGCACCAAGTGAGCGAAAACGGCGCCAATTGCACTGGTGAAAACCATAGATATCGGATAGAAGTATTCTATCCAATATCTGTGGTGAAACCGGCACCTATTGCACTGGTGAAAACGGCACCAATTAAGCTAGTGAAAACGGCACCAATTGCGCTGGTGAAAACGGCACCAATTGCGCTGGTTAAAACGGCACCACGGGTTTGCAGGTTGCCAAAAACGTCACCAGTTCAGAAAAAGAAAATGGCACTAGTATTTAATTCATTTCATTCTACCCTTTTAGAACTGTGTTTTGTTTTGAAACTGAGAATTTAAGTTTACAAGCATCATTTTACGTTCTTTAAAAAATTTTGTTGTAAAATGAGCAGTTAGTTAATAATGGGAGCATACTACCCCCTCCCAGCTCCCTCCCGCCACTCTCTTAAATGAATTTCTTGTTGTTTGGAAGTGACTTCTAGGCATTAAAAGCAAAAACAGTCTCCCCCCCCCCCCAAAAAAAAACAAAAAACAAACAGAATAAATAACAGACGACAAGCAGGAAAGGTAAGTTACTTTATAAAAAATAAACTAAAGTTATTAGATTTTTTTTCACCAGATTTAGTTTAATTTAATAAATTGCCAGATAAGTCTGTAACATTAATTCAGCTTTTTCAACGAATAAATGCAAAATTATTACATTGTTTAATCAGATTTAATATAATTTAATACATTGCTTGATAGAGATAAGTCTCCTTATTATCCCCGCATTTTAAAAAATGCGGGGATATTGTCATGATCTCCATCCGTACGTCCGTACTTCCGTACGTCCGGTTTTGTAATTCGAAACGCTGTAACTTTCTACAGTTGTTCGATAGGGTCTGTGCATCCCAAAAATACAACTTTTAAATTTTTGTGCCACCAGGTGGCTTCTGTGGAGCCACTTAAAAAATGCGTTATTTTTTCACTTTTTTGCTGAATAGTCCCAACCTATGTAATTCGGAGTTCTAAAATTACACTAGGGTGTTGCTAAATGATCTGTAGATATGTAGGAAGGTTTCGGATTTTTCGGGTGCCACGTGGCTGTGCCACCGTAGCCACTTTTGTGTTTTCTTAGACCGTTTCCGGCAAAAGGCTCGTAGGATATGTAATTCGAAATGCTAAATCCATGCTCAGATGTTGCAGTAGGGTCTATAGATGCGCACAAAGGTTTCGGATTTTTCGGGTGCCACGTGGCTGTGCCACCGTAGCCACTTTCGTGTTTTCTTAGACCGTTTCCGGCAAAAGGCTCCTAGGGTATGTAATTCGAAACGCTAAAACCATGCTCAAATGTTGCAGTAGGGTCTGTAGATGTGCACGAAGGTTTCAGATTTTTCAGGTGCCACGTGGCTGTGCCACCATTGCCAATTTTGTGTTTTCTTAGACCGTTTCCGGCGAAAGGCTCCTAGGGTATGTAATTCGAAACGCTAAAATCATGCTCAAATGTTGCAGTGGGGTCTGTAGATGCACACGAAGGTTTCGGATTTTTCAGGTGCCACGTGGCTGTGCCACCACTGCCACTTTTGTGTTTTCTTAGACCGTTTCCGGCGATAGGCTCCTAGGGTATGCAATTCGAAACGCTAAAACCATGCTCAAATGTTGCAGTGGAGTCTGTAGATGTGCACGAAGGTTTCGGATTTTTCAGCTGCCACCTGGCTGCGCCACCAGTGCCACTTTCGTGTTTTCTTAGACCGTTTCCGGCGAAAGGCTCCTAGGGTATGTAATTCGAAACGCTAAAACCATGCTCAAATGTTGCAGTAGGGTCTGTAGATGTGCACAAAGGTTTCCGATTTTTCAGGTGCCACATGGCTGTGCCACCATTGCCACTTTTGTGTTTTCTTAGCCCGTTTGCGGCAAAAGGCTCCTAGGGTATGTAATTCGAAATGCTAAAACCATGCTCAAATGTTGCAGTAGGGTCTGTAGATGCGCACAAAGGTTTCGGATTTTTCAGGTGTCACGTGGCTGTGCCACCGTTGCCACTTTTGTGTTTTCTTAGACCGTTTCTGGCGAAAGGCTCCTAGGGTATGTAATTCGAAATGCTAAAAGCACGCTCAGATGTTGCAGTAGGGTCTGTAGATGCGCACGAAGGTTTCGGATTTTTCAGGTGCCACCTGGCTGTGCCACCGTTGCCACTTTTGTGTTTTCTTAGACCGTTTCCGGCGAAAGGCTCGTAGGGTATGTAATTCAAAACGCTAAAACCATGCTCAAATGTTGCAGTAGGGTCTGTAGATGTGCACGAAGGTTTCCGATTTTTCAGGTGCCACGTGGCTGTGCCACCACTGCCACTTTTGTGTTTTCTTAGACCGTTTCCGGCGAAAGGCTCCTAGGGTATGTAATTCGAAATGCTAAAACCATGCTCAAATGTTGCAGTGGGGTCTGTAGATGCGCACGAAGGTTTCAGATTTTTCAGGTGCCACGTGGCTGTGCCACCGTTGCTACTTTTGTGTTTTCTTAGACCGTTTCCGGCGAAAGGCTCCTAGGGTATGTAATTTCGAAACGCTAAAACCATGCTCAAATGTTTCAGTGGGGTCTGTAGATGTGCACGAAGGTTTCAGATTTTTCAGCTGCCTAGTGGCTGTGCTGTTGCCACTTTCACATTTTCTTAGACCGTTTCCGGTGAAAGGCTCCTAGGGTATGTAATTCGAAATCCTAAAACCATGCTCAAATGTTGCAGTAGGGTCTGTAGATGCGCACGAAGGTTTTGGATTTTTGGGGTGCCACGTGGCTGTGCTACCGTTGCCTCTTTCATGTTCTCTTAGACCATTTCCGGCGAAAGGCTCCTACAGTATGTATTTCAAAATGGTAAAACCGTGCTCAAATGTTGCAGTAGGGTCTGTAGATGCACACGAAGGTTTCCGATTTTTCAGGTGCCACGTGGCTGTGCCACCATTGCCACTTTCGTGTTTTCTTAGACCGTTTCCGGCGAAAGTCTCCTAGAGTATGTAATTCGAAACGCTAAAACCATGCTGAGATGTTGCAGTAGAATCTGTAAATGCGTAGGAAGGTTTTGGATTTTTTGGGTGCTAAGTGGCTGTGTCACCATTGCCACTTTTGTGTTTTCTTAGACCGTTTCCAGCGAAAGGCTCCTAGGGTAAGTAATTCGAAATGCTTAACACATGCTCAAATGTTGCAGTAAGGTCTGTAGATGCGTACAAAGGTTTCAGATTTTTCAGATGCCAAGTGGCGGTGCCACCGTTTTTCTTTCGTGTTTTCTTAGATCATTTCCGGCGAAAAGCTCCCAGAGTATGTAATTTGAAATGCTAAAACTATGCTCAAAAGTTGCAGTAGGGTCTGTAGATGTGCACGAAGGTTTCGGATTTTTGGGGTCCCACCGTTGCCACTTTCATATTTTCTTAGACCGTTTCTGGCGAAAGGCTCCCAGGGTACATGTATGTAATTCGAAACGCCAAAACCATGCCCAAATGTTGCAGTGGAGTCTGTAGGTGCGCACGAAGCTGTGTCACCTGTGCCACTCAATATGATTTTAGTGTGTCATATAATACATTTCTTCTTTGTATCAAGCATTCATACAAAGTCAAGGATGCAAATGCGGGGATACACTATAGTGTGCTTTGCACACAAGTGACACCATCTAGTTTTTTATATATATCTGTCACCAATAATTTCGTATGATTCATTGAAAAGGCTCCAATTGAGCTTTTCCAATGAATACAAGCAAAATTATTATATTTTTTTATCAGATTAATATAATTTAATACATTGCTAGATAAGTCTAACCTTAATTTTTTTTATATATCTTGTCACCAATAATTTTGTGTTTATTCATTGAAAAATCTCCACTGCAGCTTTTTCAACAAATAAATGCAAAATTATTACATTTTTTGTTATCAGATGATTTAATATTATTTATGGGAGCGCTCCAGTTGTGAGCGAAGGGGAGCAACCCAGCAACAAGCTTGTTTGCACCGTGAGATAGATAACTTGACACCAAGTTTGCGAATTCGACACACTGCCACTTATTGTTATACATAAACATGGATTTTATGGATACATGTACGAGATTGGTTTACATAATGAGCAGTGTGCCATGATAAAAGTTACAGAAATATGTACAAAACAAAGCATGTTTCAGTAGCCTAGAGCAAAGGTTGGCGATGATCCGCCACTAACAGAAATGAATGCTGTAAACATGGAGATTGATGGGGCTGGATGGAGGGGAAATTGCAGGCTTGGCAATTTCAGGAGAGCAATTTTTTCGCTCTCCTTACTGCCCTCCCGAAAGAATTAAGGAGAGTGAAAAATTGCCCTCCTAAATATTTTGGTCTGGGATGATTGAGATTACATGTATTATGCTCACATTAAATTTTTGTTGTAAAGCAAAGTTGTAATTTTACTTCGAAGTCACATAACATCACGTAATTTCATTTTGAAAGTGGTTTAGTGGTAAAAGGTAATGGCTGCAACCATACCCAAACACAGTTGCAATCATTTGAAGCAAAATGGGTCACAGCAATTTTTTTTTTTTCTGTCAGTTTCAAGTTCAACAACTGACATCACAGTTTGAGGGGTAATTATTCAAGGAATATTGACACTATAATATACTACCATTACTACTATCCTGTCACATGAAGCACTTGCACCAGGATGTGACTGTAGATTCAAGCAGACCTGTTGTCCAAGAAAGTTATACGCCTACCACTACCACCTTCAACCCCCCAAGTGGGGTTGAAGGTGGTAGTGGTAGGTGTATGACTTTCTTGGTCAACAGGTCTGGGTACACACACAGGTCTTGTCAAGTGTGTGTTCGGTTGTTGAGTGAGACATCTAGATGTCTAAGAGATTTCGCTTTACCTTAGTAAAGTTAATAAAATCACTGATGTAGTCTGTTGGTTTCAGTTTCAATGAGTTCGTTCAACTGGATACTTAAAATGCTGTGTAAACCTAATTGCTCTCCTAAGCTGATTGAGGAGAGCGATTTTTTGCCCTCCTGCATTTTTCAGAATGCCAGGCCTGAAATTGACTGTGTTTAACCTTGACTCGACTGCTATAAGTTGTACTTAGGTGATGCTGGAAAAAGGATGCAATTTGCTTGCACTACTCCTTATATACTGGACGTACTTTGGCTGACCTTTCCGCTAGTGTTGCTAATTATAGCACAAAGACAAAGAAATTGCAGACTGGCCCTAATTATTTGGCAGTAATATGATAGGACCCTGATGATAACAGTACGTATCCTTGTGTCGCAAACATGTGTTAAACATGACCGGAAGTTTGCGATCGGGTTGCGCAAGTCGCAAATGGCACACGGCGTAATCATTCAAGGATACGTCTGCAAGGCAAATCTATTTTCTTGGCTGGTTGATATAACTTAGAATTAATAAATTTAAGGCTTGGATCGTTCCCATAAATGTGGCTAATAATTAACATTCTTAGCCCCTTATTTATGGGAATGGTCCAGTAGTGAGTGAAGGGGAGCAACCCAGCAGCAAGCTTGTTTGCTCCGTGAGATAGATAACTTGACACCAAGTTTGCGAATTCGACACACTGCCATTTATTGTTATACATAAACATGGATTTTATGGATGCATGTACGAGATTGGTTTACATAATGAGCAATGTGCCATGATAAAAGTTACAGAAATATGTACAAAACAAAGCATGTTTCAGTAGCCTAGAGCAAAGGTTGGCGATGTTCCGCCAAAGATGGCACCCACACGGCATTGAAGTCCCATAACGTCAATGGAGTGGGGGTGCCATCCCACCAACCCGCAGCTGCTGGAGGAAAGTGTCCCCGAAGAGAGAGACCAGTGAAGAGATGCAAAAATGTGAACTCCCAACATGTACAGGTGGGAAAGGATGGAGGTAAAGATGCCACCATTGTGACCATGTGTGGCCTACCACTGAAATAAACAAAATTCATAACAAATCAAACGGAATTGGACAAGTATGGGAAAAAGTGCAACTGAAGTGGAAGTGGTAGAATATGCTAGGAACTCACCATGCAGCAGCCTCATCCGCGGAAAGGAACTTACAAGGTGAGGGTGACACCGTAATGCATCCTGAAGACTCCATGCTTGAAATGTCCGAATCTGCACCTAATCTATGTGTGGTGAATGACACTGGCAGACCACCATGAACCACCATTGAGTGTCCCAGAACGAAATGCCTGTAGTCCATACTGTCCATGGGACCCACGGAGATGTAGCCGCCAGGAATGCGGCTAAGACGACACAAACTATATACACTATTTATGTACAGAGTCCAGAGAGAAGAAAAAATTCATGACACAACACAATATGAAGGGTGAAAAAATCAGTCCAGAAAGACTGGCAGGTCACTATACACTATGTACAATATACCCCAAACGGAAGGTAAGAGGTACATGCCTCTCCCATATAGAGGGAAATGAAAAGTTTTTGCAACTTGTGAAGAGGTTGTCTGTAGATCTACCATTAATGCTGAAGGTCAAAGTCTAAAAGGCAGTGTGCGGGATGCCAATGGCGGTGTCATTGTGAGAAACAATCAGGTAATCATCGAGAAAACATCGTGACTACAGGTGACTGCCATCATCGGTGCCCACTCTATGATTACCCGGAAGTTAAATTGCAGCCCAACTGACTCACCACCAATTATTCATAAACGCGTACAAGCCCAAGCCTGTATGAAGAGAAATTATCCCAGGTCCAGCCCAAGCCGACCCAGGTGAAGCTGTGTGTATGCCCTTTCTTATTTTGTGAGAGTGACCTACGGTTGTCAGACGGTGTCGATAACATGTCCAGCCCAAGCCGACTGCGAGCGATTTGCGGATTTGTTTGTTGTATGCCAAGCCCAAGCCGGCCGATCGAGAGATAATAGAGTAGTGACCCGGCCTATGAATAACCCAGTTAAAAGCAATGTAATTCGCCCCACCCATCGGGTAAAAAATGGTATTGTTGTCCAAATGTAGCCTCCCAGGGGTACACTGGTATATTATAGGAATCGAGCCCAAGCCCAAGTTTATGAAAGAGAAAGGGCACGGATATAAGTCCTAAAGGCATTGGAATGCCAGCGGCCCATCTGCCTTATCTGTGCATCACTGTATTTCCTGGAGGTAATCGTTTCTGCCTTTTTGAAACACAAGCATTGTATACATTACAGATTTATAGTCAAATATGATATCCTTTGTTTAAAATATTGATTTATTGAAATACTGTTGGGTTTCTGCCAATCTTTTTCTTTTTTTTCCATATTTGTCTGCAAGTCTTTCGACTGTTGAGCTTCTACAGATATGTTAACTCTCCCGGAATGCCCGGGAAAATCCCAGAATTTCAGTGCAGTTCCCGGCCTCCCGGACGGGAATCAGTTTTGGACCAAAAATCCCGGAAAACAACAGTCAAATATTTCGTTCCCGTTGTAACTTTTGAAAAATGTTCGGAGTCAAATCACATGCATTTCAAACTCTGGTAAAAACTCACGAAGCAGTAAAATATGGATTTAAGTTACATTTATTTAAGAAAAGGGTATTTTATGATATATATTTCAACTGTGTTCATGTTTATTTCTGGGTTTTTTCTTCGGAGAATCGTGATCAATGTGCGAGTGTCGAAGTGAAAATAGGTGACTTACTTTTCAAAAAATTGAAAACTCCACCTTCATTTAAATGCAGTTTTTGGAAAATGAATTATATGAAAAGGAAGTAAATAATATATATTTATTTATTCCCTCAAAGAATAGCTTCAATTCTCATCCCTTTTCCAAAATCAAAACATAAAACAACTATTTAGCACAGTTTTAAAAAAAGTAGGTTAAAGTCGCTTTGGATGCCAAAAATTATGACTGCATATTTAAACACAATGGACTTATTTTCTAACACTACATTTATTCTGTTGTGCTGACTACAGAACTGTTAACTGTTAGCCATCTGTACCCAGAAAATTTCGAATGGAATTAAAAAAAAAATGCTTCAATGATGAAAAGAAAAGTTTTGTGTACAGCACAAACATCCCACATGCATGAAGCTTGATAAACTCATAAAGATACTTTCTAAGTACCAATGTTCCTGAAGTAACTGAACATTAGGACATCTTTTCCTGTCAACATTTCCAGACTTGGGAAATTATTAGCTAAGTAGACTTTGATAAGAGCAAACCACAGGTGGAGGTGCTCTGTGGGACATTGTGGGTGGGTGTTGGTGCGGATGGGTGGGGGTGGGGGTGGGATGGGGGGGCTCATCAAGAAGATGGTCCTGGGGGGGGGGGGGGGGGGTCAAATCAACAGTTATTTTATGATTTTTTAACATAGTATAAATGCATCAGCATAGTTGATAACTAGTTCTGGATATAACCTGGTGTTAATAGTAGTCCATGAGCTGAAAATTCACAAGTTTTTTTATAAAGGACGAAGGCGCCGCAGGCGCCCGAGTTGAGACGGAGGCGAAGCCGACGTCGAAACTTGTGAGTCCTTTATACTAATTTCACACTTTTTTTAACGTAGGAAGTAGTTAACGAGATGAGACTTCAGGAGAATGACTCTGGCTGATTAAACTTTTAGTGATTTTTCCCAAAGGAACCGGGGACAAATAAGGTTACATTTTTTCAAGGATACTCGGTCGCTAGAACAAGTGATGGCTCTCCACCATTCCTTTCACCCTCATAGGGTCAAGGGACCCCTATATATTGAGTGTGTGAGTGTGGGGGGGGGGGGGGGGGGGGGGGGGGGTGAGGTTAATGGGTCACTGATTATGTCACGTGACGACCATAGCAAGTAAAGCACGCCCCTAGCAACGGGCAAACTACTGGGCCAATTTTGACCAATTTTGATACATGGACCCAACATATGTTGCAAACGAAAACAGACAGGTCAATGGTGTCGCCACGTGACTTCCCTAGCAACCAGAGCGTCCCCTTAGCAACGGGCTAACTACTGGGCCGATTTTGACCAAATTCGGTATACGGACCCAAAATGCATTGCAAATGAAAACAGACAGATCAATCATGACGTCACATGACTTCCATAGCAACCAGAGCGCCCCTTAGCAACGGGCTAACTACTGGGCCGATTTTGACCAAATTCGGTTTTCGAACCTAAAATTCATTGCAAATGAAAACAGACAGATCAATGTTGACGTCACATGACTTCCCTAGCAACCAGAACGCCCCTTAGCAATGGGCTAACTACTGGGCCGATTTTGACCAAATTCGGTTGTACTGACCCAAAATGCGTTGCAAATGAAAACAGATAGGTCAATGTTGACGTCATGTGACTTCCCTAGCAACCAGAGCGCCACCTTAGCAACGGGCTAACTACTGGGCCGATTTTGACCAAATTCGGTATACGGATCCAAAATTTATTGCAAATAAAAATGTACAGGTCAATGTTGACGTCACGTGACTTCCCTAGCAACCAGAGCTCCCCCTTAGTAACGGGCTAACTACTGGGCCGATTTTGGCCAAATTCGGTATACGGACCCCAAATGCTTTGCAAATGAAAACAGACAGATCAATGTTGACGTCACGTGACTTCCCTATCAACCAGAGCGCCACCTTAGCAACGGGCTAACTACTAGGCCATTTTGGCCAAATTCGGTATACGGACCCAAAATGTATTGCAAATAAAAACATGCAGGTCAATGTTGACATCACGTGACTTCCCTAGCAACCAGAGCTTCCCCTTAGTAACGGGCTAACTACTGGACCGATTTTGACCAAATTCGGTATACAGACCCAAAATGCTTTGCAAATGAAAACAGACAGATCAATGTTGACGTCACGTGACTTCCCTAGCAACCAGAGCGCCCCCTTAGTAACGGGCTAACTACTCGGCCGATTTTGATAAAATTCGGTATTCGGACCCAAAATGCATTGCAAATGAAAACAGATAGGCCAATGTTGACGTCACGTGACTTACCTAGCAACCAGAGCGCCACCTTAGCAACGGGCCAACTACTGGACCGATTTTGACCAAATTCGGTATACGGACCCAAAATGTATTGCGAATAAAAACATACAGGTCAATGTTGACGTCATGTCTTTTCAGTAAAACTGCATTGGCATATTTTCATCGTCCTTTTTTGCACAGCACTGCTGTATTTTCTTGTTTTTATTTTGACCCCGTGAAAAGTTTTCCCTGAAATCCATCCCATTTCCCTGAAAAATTATTCTGGAGGTTAACATGTCTGGCTTCTGTCGCCTAAACCCGCTTATTAATCCCCCCCCCCTTTCAAAGACTACTCGATTTCGCTGTAGCCTAGACCTATAAGTATTTGTATTGTCAGGAAAATCAGTGTACACACATTCATATTCGATATGCTCATCGTCACTGTGTGTCTTCGGCACGCTAAAACTTTCATTTATTATATTTCTTGCTTGGACGCAGTACAGGAAATATTTTGGTATGGTAAATTTTTATGCCTTGTTATCTTGCTTTCTGAGTGTGTGACGTTTTGACCAAAAAGTGTGTTACGTTTTGACCAAAAATATGTAACGTTTTGACCAAAAGATGTGACGTTTTGAGCGTTTTGAAATGTGACGTTTTGGTCGTGTGACGTTTTGACCAGCACCCTACCCACGGAACCCCTCGAAATAAGGTTATAAGAATTAAGATACCAAGAAAACGGAAATTTGGAGCTTTCATCATAAGACCAAACTACCTGAGGTTATGGTATCCCTCGCTTAGTAACCTGTATTAATACACAATTCGAATGCACAAACTCCCATTTAATAATTAAATTGAAAATACAAACCACACGTTTCCCCTGTGAAAGTAGACGTGTTCGATTGTTCAGAAACCAAAAGAACAACAATTGAACTTTCAAAGCTTATGTTTCCGTTGTCTATTCCGGATTACATGGAATAGTGTGACATGCGCAGTGAAGATACAGAATAGTAATCGCGAGGAAACAGCAAATTGCACTTTGAATGTAAACCAGAATGGAATTTGAGGAAGTGGCGCTCGCAATTTTTGTTGATGATGTTGTCAATGACAACATAGATGCTGTTTTTGCTCATCGCAGTGCCGCATCTGTATAAAACAGCATAGCTCTCCTATGGATACGTAGGTCAATATGACCAGATTAAAAAGAAACAAAAAAAATAACAAAGAAACGGTGGACAGAGCACTTGAGTTTTATTATTATTTCGACTCCTATTTGTTCATGGGCGTAGCCAAGATTCAATAATTGAGGGGGAGGGGGGGGGTGGTATCCATTTCTAGCCATTTTTTTTGGGGGGGGGGGGGGGCTGGGGCATACCATGATATTTGTAATGTTGTGGGGTTTCGGGGGTCCTTGCCTGGTCCAAGCTAGTTTGGACAAGGCCTTCTCCGAGAAAATTTTGCAAAATTTAGTACTCCAAGATCGAATATGAGGCAATTGTAACCTGTGTAGCCCTATATTGGAGAGCATTTGGGTCAATATTTTTTTTTATTTAGGTGGGGGATGCTAAAGCTCTAGGTTAACCTGAGCCTCCAGCCCCCCCCCCCCCCCGGCTACGCCACTGGCCCAGACGCCGGGAGATTGGGGACAGGTTCTCGCCATTGTCCATTCAACTCTGCTCGTTGACGTTATTTGAACGAGAATTTAAAAAAAAAAAATTCAGTATTTGGTGTCCACTATTTGTTGGTTATGTGAGTATACTGAGAACCAGCAAAGCCTGTCTGTGCACTCTCACCACAGAGTTCCCGTGAACAAGAAGGTCATGATTGCACCGCCGCGTTGTTAAGGTTCAGTAACAATATCCGATCTCACCAGGGAGAAGGTGAGGGGAGGCAAACCCACGCAGCTTGGCTGGAGCGTTAAAATGGGGCGGGGTGTGGTCACACCCCTCAAATTTCTAACTGGTGGGAGCGGGTGGAGAAAGATTTCCAGATCTTCAGTTTTCAGAATTTTTGCGTCTGTTGGATTTGAGCCTTGTAATCAAGTTGGTTGTACCCCCCCCCCCCCCCCCTCCCTCAATGTTCATTATTTTAGGATTTCACATCCAGATGTAATGTTCTATCACAATAATCAGGGTTTCGGGTCAAGGGGAAATAAATGAGTCAGTTATGAGCGGTCAAGAGTGGTCGCTTCGCAAAAAAATGAATTTCAGGGTTCAAAAAAATCATTTATTCAATTTGGGGGAGGGTCAACAGCCCTGTTGTTTAATTGAACTAACTCCATAGTTCTTTCTGTTTATTTTCATCAAATATTTGTGGGTATGTACTATGTTTAAATATTTTGCTGAATTCCATGTACCTAACATATTTGTTATTGTCTTGATCACTCAAACGTTTTGGAGAATACAACGAACAGGGAAATATTTTCCACTATTTGTTGATAATTGCGCATGTCAGGAATAAAAGGTAAACCATCTAAACCTGCTCGCGATGTGGTTTACTCAGAATGATTCGGAATGATATTCCAGAATGACGGTTTGCAAAGAAAACAACCAGATTGGTAATCCGAGTTGTCTGCGCATGCCCGGAATAAACCATGTATTCTGGAATGGACTACGGAAACATGAGCAAAAAAGGTCTAGAAGATATTAGCACCATACCTTGTTTAAAAGAGACTCAAACGACACGTCCCGTTTTTTGTAACACTAAATTTTAGCTCAAAGATAATAAGCTGGTATGCGGACCTAAATGTCTCTCTGGTAGTTTATAGTGTTACAACATATATTTAAAAACTATCTTACACTAACTCTTAGAATTAACCCTTTACTCATGTACACGTTATCAAAATTTGTAATTTTAATTATTACCACTCAATCTATAGATTAAGTTACTAGTCGATTAACATGATTTTGGAGGGCCGTTAAAACTCCATAATTTCAGTGACGTCATTCGACGGAGCCGGGCCGCGGGCGATAATGGTATAAATAGTCATTAGCGGCCCGCGGCCCGGATATTTTTAGATTCCATGGTCTAATGAATTACTCCCATTCGGATGACGTCCCTTTTGTATTTCTGAACTGAAGTCGAACGCATGATCGAAACAGAAATATCGAACCGACTTCAGTGATTATTTCTTCCAGCAATTCCCTCGTGCAGTTAATTGTAACAAGGACTGGTAATGATAGTAATAATATGATTGTTGTCAGGCATCATGATTCATTAGCGGCCCTGCAGCAATGATGAACAGCCCGAGGGTTTATTAAAGAAAACAAAATTCGTCAGTGTCAGATATCGGTCTTTAAAGGTTAACAGCTTCTAGAAAAAAGACACGTGATACAGGGTTTCTTATGGGGATGAGACAAGTCGCCCCAGAGACAACTCGCCCTGAGACAAGTCGCCCCACGTGTGACAACTCACCCCAACTTTTGAGACAACTCGCCCCAACTGTTGAGACAAGTCGCCCCAACTTTTGAGACAACTCGCCCCAACTTTAGAGACAAGTCGGACCAACTTTGGGGGCATGTCGGACCAACTTTGGGGGCAAGTCGGCCCAACGTTATTGGGGGTTTTGATATATACTATATATATTCATGGAAAAATAAAAAGAGGACTGATATTTAAGATGTTTATCATGGCAGACTTTTATTCAGACTTTTATTCATTTTCATATTCGTATTCATATTTCATTAAAAATGCACAAGAAAATGAAGTGAAACATGTAAATTAACAGAACATTTTTTTAGTTGAAGAACGAATAAACAAATAGCGCAATTTTAGTAACCAGGTCAACATGAATTTTATTAGATCCACATGGATCTGGGCGTGATCGATTGACCACATGTATTAGTAGCCAAGACAAGTTCTGAGTAATATAATTAAAGAGTTTTCGACCTTGCTACGTGAAACGACAATAATTATAATGCAAGATGCCGTGACTCTTTTGGACTCATTATTCTAGGACGTTTGTTCTGATAAAGTCCAAAATTGGTTACAGATATGGAACCAATTTTGGATTTGAGCAGAATCAAAGCCAAGAAAAACGAGTCCGAAAGTGTATAACACGTAAGTACATTTGTTTTTTATCCAGAATTTATTAAGGATTATGAAATAATTAAGGAAAAATAAAAGAAACATTTCAAAATTTTAATTTTAAATATAATTTATAAAAAAAAATTAAAATAAAAACAGGGCGACCTGTCACAATCAACATAAAAAAGTTGGGGCGACTTGTCGCAGCCCGCTTAAAAAGTTGGGGCGGCTTGTCTCGGCAAAAGTTGGGGCGACTTGTCACACGTGGGGCGACTTGTCCCAGGGCGAGTTGTCTCTGGGGTGACTTGTCTATAGTCCTTTCTTATTATAGTGAAGTGACTGCCGGACTACGGAGTAATCGCCTTCCTGAACATTATTCGAGGAGTTAGTCATCCTCCTGCGTTATTCGAAACCACATGTCTGACACAGTGTACCCGACAACATATGAAGCTGCATACGAGGGCGTGACTATCCCTTTAATTTAGCTGTTTGAAAACCGTTCAATAAATTATCTCTTACTTATCAATCGCTTATAACAGCAACTTCTGATAGACATCTTTGGAAGGCTCTTAAAGAGAATCGATATTTTCAGTAATGGAAAATTGTGGTAACTGTAACTATTTCAAGAGGTGCTGTTACCAAATCCAGTTCACCCAACTAACAAAACGTTTCATAATTGCACATCACTAAGTATAGAGCACATCACTAACTGTCCCATTTATTTGTTAAATATTCCTCGAATAATTGTCGTGTTAGACATAGTCCCTCCCCCCCCCCCCACACTCCCCTCCAAACCGCCAAGTTTACTCCACACACAGTTGAGATCATTGGCAACCTACTGAGCAGCAATATTTGGCTGTTGAAATTTACTCCCGCTGCAAAGAGAACCGTTCGCCGGCGGTAACTGTTCCTGTGAATTCAATGAAAATTGAAAAAGGTGAGAAAAAGACACATTCAAAAGATTATATAGACGAGAGGCCTAGGGGGTTAAAACATATGATTAGTGTGTTGTTATGGTGGACATACTACATTTGAATAAAGTTTATTCACTTGCGTGGATTAATGCTCTTTTTCTCTGTTCCTGCATTCCTGAGGTGGCCTCCGATTTTTACTTTACATCACTAAGCGAAGGAACAAAGGAATGGTTTTTCGTACCGGAAGCGCGCATGGGCGGTATGGGGAACAAGCCCCTTTCGACCCTCAGTGACTGTAAATGATTGATTTTTGCATGTCTAGGCGTGTCAAAGGAGGAAAAGATTCGGGTACTCGGCAGGTGTCTCCGGTTGTGGTGTGATGGCTTCGTTGACATATTTCGGTTGGACCCTCGAGTGAGGACCAGTGTGGGAGGTTGGGTCCTCTCACAAAGGTACTACCTCTCCCCAAGGGTGCAGTGATTGTAGATTTTCAGGCTAGTAGATCGATTTTCAGGTAAGTATAGTCTGCCACTTCTGAGATGATTTTGATTGATGGCCATCGCTGGCAAGTATAGTCTGCCTCAGGCTGTCTCTATTTGGTTGGACTCTTTGCAAGAAAACAACAACGACCCCTTTCGGGGACCACCAGAAAGAACACCCGAACTTCCCTGGTTCGGGGGGCAGGCCTGCATTGTAATCCTAATGGGTTGGGAAAAAAGATGCACAATGCGCTTACAAAAAAGGAACAGATGCGGGACGCAGGACCAACGCTTGCCTCCCTTAAAGTGGTCGATCACTTTTAGGGATGGAGTGGAGGATGTTCAGGAACCATGGGGTTACCGTTTCTATAACGGTTAGGCTGTCCATAGCGGTTATTGGGGTGCTAGTCAAAAAGCATCTTCTGTGTACCTGCTTAAAAGAAGAAGGCAGAACTAGTTTTCATTAGAATATGTAAAACTAAAAAAGATAAAAGTAGCACATTGTGTTTTAATTTGTGATCTAATCTTTAGCTGAGTCGTTCACAAATTAAAACACGAACGAGAGTACTTAACCAGTCTTTAAAGGTCTTTAAAGGTTAACAGCTTCTAGAAAAAAAAGACACGTGATACATATTTTCTCTAATAGTTAAAATTCACGAACAACCCTCTCCCCAATTATATCTCATGCGTCCGATCACTTCGGTGTTTCCAAGGTCGAAGAAACATCCAGGTTAACTGATACACGAAGCCTTATTTTTTTTCAAGAATTGAAGCGCAGAAAGAATTACTGAATTCAAAAAACTTCTCTTACAAAGTGATTTTCATTCAGTAATGCAGTCAATTTGTCCCTGTTAATCAGATAAAACCATTGCAAACATCCATACGAAAGCCCATGAAAAAGCATTTTCCTCAAACGTATTCGGCAAAAAAAAAAATATTAAAAAACAAACTTAGACGACGAAGGGAGCTTGTCATCTTCTCAAACAATGAAGAATTCAGAAAAAATCTACTCTAAAAGACTCGAAGTGCCAAACAAACAGAATTCACAAATCTATAAAATCTATTGTAGAATTTTCAACAAGGTTAAAAAACAATACAAAGCATTCTAGATTAGAGATAGCTTACACGAAACAAAAATAACACGCGAAGAACATGGCAAAGTATAAAATAAGCCATCGATCAGCATCAGTAAAAGAAAACGCGAAGCCAAATTATCTTCATTTTTTATTCAGGACAACACAGAAATAACCGAAGCTCGTGAAATAGCAAAAGAATTCAATATTTTTTTCATTGGCTATAGGAAAAACAATATCCGAACAATATCTGATCAGATTCAGAAACCAAATAAGTCCTTCTTAGACTAAATGGACAGTAATGTTCCAAACATTTTTCATTCAATACCCACCAGCCCTCTAGAAGGGGTCCTACTAAATACCAAGGATACCGAGGTGAAGGAAAATAAGTAAGTAATAGTTGTTTAAAAGGTTTAAGTATATGTGCATGGATATAATTTAATATACTTCAAACACACTACCACGAATGTCCGCACCAGAAGTATGCAGGCGAACCGTGTTATCAGCAAATTCAAAATGTAATCTTTGAAGAGGCTCTTATATGCGTGCGCGAACGCAAGCACACAT
>CM062293.1:238178816-238205816 GCA_031216915.1 Pictodentalium vernedei
CTGCAGTGCCTCCCGTGCTGATTCTAGGACTAGCAAGATAACTTCAGCCCCGCCATAGTTCTCACCCAGCTATTCTTCAGTCTCTGTCCTATGTAGCATCCAAAACCGACCAGCTTCTTCCACTAATCACAACTCAATTTTCATGATATATTTTTTTCCTCGTCATTTTGTCTTGGAAATATGGCTTTTTCTTTTCTCCCTACTTTTCTCCATTGATTCTTCCACCTCATCTTTTATTCATTCACTCACTCATTCTCTACTTTCATTCAATCCATTGTTTTACTGTAAACTCCTTTAATTTATAAATTTATTTGTTCAATCATTCATCCAAGATACCATATCACTGCAAACTTAGGTAGGGTGATGTTGCACCCAATGTATATATACTACAGTGTGTTTATCCTGTTTGTACAGAGTAATTTCGTTTCCAATCAAACTCCCAATTACAGACTATTTCTGCAACAGACTGTGACTAAAAATGAAAAAGAAATATCTTCTCCCCCTTTCCAACACTTCAACAATGTCTGGCCTTAACCTCCTTTTATCTTCATCTTGGAATAATATATTTTATTTATGTCTTGTATATTTGTCCAGCAGGAAAGGGTGGTAGTATGTTAGTGAATAATGGGGGGTAGTATTACAGTCGACAAGGTGCAGGTAGATGCAGAGTATGACTTTATACGGCTCTATAATGAGAAAGTATGTTCCTTACCAGAAAATGACGAATCCCCATATAAAAACCGCACAGCTGACTGTAACTACTTTTCGTCTAGGGACTTTCAGTCAACGGCTCGCAAAATAAATGCAGGATTCTGAATATTCCATCTCAATTGCCAAAGCCCATTGGGATTCCTTCCAAAACATGTTATATAATTTACAAACAGGAAAGAACTTTTTCGACATAATAGGACTTACCGAAATATTCCAAATTCCTCCAGATATGTTGTTTAGTCTGGATGGTTATGCCCCGATTATTAAACATATGAGACCCGAGAATGATGATAGTCGAGAAGGAGCGGGTCTATGTATTAAAGAAGAAATACCATATAGAGTTTGCAATGATATTTCATTCTTCATTCCCCATGTTTTCGAATGTCTATTTATTAAAAGTAAAGATAAATACCAACTCTTAATTATTGGTGTCATCTTTCGACCCAGCACCCCTCCTAAAGCCAACATCAACCTCTTCATATTTTTATACTGTACCAATGACCCAGACTTAGCTGGTGCTAACTCTAAAAAATCCAGGGCCAAACACAAATTTTGCCCCCCAATCCCCAAAATTTGCATCCAAAACCAAAATAAATCATGTCCTATAGGACCTCCATACTTCGCCCCCACTGCGCATGCGCAGTGTCAAGGACGTTCCGAAATTGGCGCCAATTATCATTCTCTGTTTGGCCCTTCATCAGTCAACATCTCACTGATCTTTGTGCTTGTAAATCTCAGTTTAAAGGATGCCAGACACGTAATTATTGGAGAAATGGTGATTGTAAGGAGGATATAGAAGGAGGAGAGGAAAAAGGAGTGATAAAAAATAATCAGGGCTGTACTTAAAATTTTTTTATGAAATTATGTTAAGTTGCCTATTTTCGAGGCATGGGCCTCTTGTTGTCATTCTTGCTAAAAAGTTGCACTGCTTATTCAGTGTTTCCTCTCCCCTGGTCTTCTAAGTCCCCCCTGGCAATTCTCCCATGTTTTTGGCATATTTTTGAGAAATATCATTTTTAAATTCTCTTGGGAGAGTTGCTTGGTTACAGAATGTTTTCTGTTATTTTCCCCATAGTTACGTTTTCACCCATGGGTGTATAAACGTTGTGTTCTGCATCTTCCATCTGATGTTCTGCAGATTCTCCCCTGGGAGTCTCTGTCTTGCATCAGATAGAGTGTAATTTTGATGACTGATTTCGGGCCAGTTTTGTCAGTGCCTGGAGTCATGTTTTCTGGTGTTTTACACTGTTTGTTTACATTGGCAACAGTCTCTTTTGAGGGGGGCTGTTTGCCTTTGGTGTAGTTTATCTCACTATAAGATACATTTTTATTATCCGTAAGTGTTGCATTAATTATTTAATATAAATTTAAAATTTTTGACCACACTTAGCCATCGGATCCATCGGGGCTCAACGTTACTTTTCAGAAACTTGGGCTTCGCTGAAAAAATATTTTTCAAAAATTATTTTGATTTGCAATTGTTTTTTCATTATTAATGGATCATGCTATTATGTATCTTTGTGTCAGGGGTTTGTGCGAGTAACTAGGACTTGTTGTTGACTTTTCACAATGAAAGGATATTGTTCAAATGTAATAGGAAGAAGTCTCCTCTGACTTTCATGATCATTGCATTAATTGTAGTCAGTGTTCTCGCACTAATCCCTGCTCTATATGTCAGTATTAGGGATGACAAACATTGGAAACGTGTGTCACGATATGTTGTTAGTGGAGAAAGGGCTATGCCGGCTCTTTCTCCGCAAGGTCACTCTACTCTCTCAGTTTCTATTTCAGAGGAACAAGAACAGGGTGATGTTTCCATGTTATCTTCCGCAAGTGCGCTTCCGTCGTCACAAATGAATACAGAGCTAGCGGCAAAAGTGCTCATGGAGATTAAACAAATGTCGTCCGCTAGCTCGCCTGGTGTAGCGTCCATTCACCGAATGGTTCGGCAGCCGGGTTCGTCCGATGCGGTCCAGGAGGAAATGTTGGGTGATGCGAGCACTATAAACATTCAACGTGCACACCCAGTGACGGCTGATAGTAGGCGAGATCGGAGGAAGCCTTTGAGTCCGGTTCCTAGCTCGTCCAGGTCCAGCCGGGCCGCGAGCGAGAGAGGCCCCCTCTCTCGTACAACAACATCTGGGACCAGATGTTGTGGTACAAAATGTGTCGCAAGCGGAGCATACGTCCGTCGCTCGGGACGCTCCGTTGTATAGGCAGTCCGCGGAGACTGCTCAGGCTTCTTCCTCTCGTCAGCGCACACGACCACACCTTGGCTACGTGACCGCCGATATTTTACCAGCTTCGCCGATCAGGGATTCTTCGGCGACCAGGTCACACCATCCGGTAGCCAGGGACACAAGGCCGATGGACTCCGGACGTTCGCATAGGAAAAGTATGCGGGAGTCATCAGATGCGGAGCTGCCCTCGGCGAAGCAGCAAAAGACTGCGCCTCCGCAGGCCTCGGTGTCGGACGTACTTGTGCAGATAGCACAACTTATCGCAGCATCCCAGCAGCCGACAGGAACGGTGTCGGATCGGGAATTATCCGACGGCACTGGGTCAGTACGCTCCGCCGAAGTATCGGGGGCGGACGACCGGGAGCATCATGAGGTCCGACCGCATGGTGAAGGGGATACGGATGATTTGGAGCTATCCCTTTCGGAACTACATAAAGCTGCCGTGGACTTCATCCGGCACTTTCTCCCTCAAGTTGTTCCGTCGGGCCAGACTGCTGCGGTTCCGGACAAGAGAATTATAGCGTCATTGGACTCTGATTTCTTTGAGCGGTTCAGGGACATCGCTCCCGAGTTTCCGTCTCAGTCCAATAATGTTTCAAGAACATTTGAATTATTGAATGACGCTATATTCAAACTTGCTTCCAAAACGGGGAAAGCAGGTTTCTTGTCCGCCAATACTCTCAACCTGCCTTTCATTAATGCAAGGAATAAATTCGACACGGCTGGACAGGGTGTCCCGAGAGTTCCTCTGCGTATGGACGACGAGGCGGAAGACTTAGAGTTATCATTACCGTCGTCGGCGTCTATTCCAACCGCGGTGTTGGAAACAACTATTTCGTCTAACAGAGCCAGTTTAGATGCCTTATCTTACGCAGATCACCTTACTAAGGTGTTATCACTGCGCCTTCAAGGGAAAGAATTTCAGGATATACAATCCTCTTTAAGACTTCTTTCAAGGGCAGTAGCTTATTCCACGTGTAACTCCGCCCTTTCAGTAGCAAACCTGGAGTTGGTTAGACGTGACGCAGCCTTAGCTACATCCACACTCGTGGATACTAAGGTGAAGAACTCTCTCAGAGTCGCTTCGGTCTCCGGAGAACTCCTCTTTGACGGCAAGCTTTCTGCAATTTACGATAAGATTACAAAGAAAGCTTCGGATTCTCTGCTGTTCAAATCTGCTTCTAAGAAGTCGGACACAGCAGATAAGAGTAAGACAGGCACTTCTGGGTCTAATGCGCCCAAGAGAAGTTCCTATAGAGGTTCTGGTGCGTCCTCTTGGTCTTATTCGAGAGACCGTCAAGGTAGCGACTCACGTTCGGGACGTCCTTCGGGCCGGGACAACCAGTCGGACGCCCCGAGGTCGACGGGATGAGGTGCGGGTCGTGGAGGACGTGGTTTCTCCTACCGCAGGCCTCGCAGGTCCAGGAGGTGATGGCTTAAACCTCTATCGCGTACCGGTTGGCGGAAGGTTGTCGAGTTTTTCACACGAGTGGGCGTCGATTACGGACGACCCTTGGGTGAGAGGGGTGACTTCGGAAGGTCTAAAGATATCCTTCAAACGAAAGCCTCCATTACTCGAAGTCCAAAATGGACTCAACTTCCGTCAAATCCGCAGAAAAGAGACGCTCTATTATCAGAGGTGCAGTCTCTTTTAATGAAGAATGCGGTAGAGGTCGTAGAAAACCAGGAGACTCCGGGATTCTACAGCCATCTGTTTCTGGTTCCGAAACCAGACGGCTCGTTCCGTCCAGTCATAGATTTGAGCTGGATAAACAAGCTGATCGTCGCTCTGAAGTTTTATATGGAGACGATTCGGTCGGTCAGAGCGAGTATTCGGGTGAACGATTATGCAACGAGCATAGATCTCAAAGATGCGTACTTTCACGTCATGGTACATCCGACATTCAGAAAGTATCTACGCTTCGCAGTCCTAGGAGTGGTGTATCAATTCCGGGCGATGTGCTTCGGATTGAATCTAGCACCCTGGGCTTTCACTCGGGTAATGAACTCAGTAATGATCTATTTCCGAGCTCATTCGTCTGCGGTAACGTCGGCCTACCTGGACGACATTCTTCAGAGGTACGGCAACGAGTTAACGCTTCAGAACGATGTTCAGAATCTACTTCTATTGCTCCGATGTCTCAGTTTTATAGTAAACGAGGAGAAGTCGGATCTGGTGCCGTCCAAGTCATTCACACATCTGGGAATGAGCTTCGAGACGCACAACAATCTCGTTCGTCTGCCGTTAACCAGAGCGAAATTAGTCAGTTGTTACGCTCGCTATTGTCTGCACGCAGACAAAGTCACGGCGAGAGAATTTATGAGACTGATAGGTCTGTACGGAGCCGCTGCAGATCTCATTCCGATGGGGCGGTTACGCATGCGTCCTCTCCAAATTTTCTTGACTCAGAATTGGAGTGTGAAAATTCATTCGCTTGACATAGACGTTCTCTTGTCAGATCAAGTGAAACGAGAGATTCAGACTTGGGCAAACATCCAGTGGTTAACTCAGGGAGTTCCGCTGCAGTTGCCGAATCCGAGTTTTACCATTATGACGGATGCCAGTCAAACAGGTTGGGGTGCTTCATTGATCCCAACGGATTCGAGACCAGGGTCTTTGGGATCCACAATTCCTGGGCAAGCACATAAACATCAAGGAAATGATGTCAATTTGGCTTGCGTTACGTCATTGGATGGACATTATTCACAATGCTCATGTCCAAATCCTATCCGACAATACGACAGTAGTGGCGTATATACGGAATCAGGGAGGCACTCATTCAGTTCCGTTGTTCAATCTAACGGAAAGAATCCTTCTGTTTGCGCTAGAACATCAGGTTCTTCTTTCGGTCCGTCACATACCGGGTCGTCTGAATGTACTAGCAGACTCCCTTTCACGAAAGGGTCGCTTGTTGCCGTCGGAGTGGACTCTCAACAAACAAGTATTCAATCAGATTTGCTACCAATGGGAACGGCCAATGATAGACTTATTTGCGACACATCTCAACAATCAGTTACAGACGTATGTGTCTCCGTGTCCGGATCCAAGAGCATTTGCAGTAGACGCTCTGTCCATTCCTTGGGACGGAATGATAGGATATGCGTATCCTCCAGCGCCGTTAATTCAGCAAGTATTGCTAAAGATAAAACAATCTCAATGCAAGATTCTGTTGGTAGCATCTCTGTCTCCACAGAGACCGTGGATAAATCTACTCAGGTGTCTGTTATGGGACCTACCGCGAAAGCTTCCTCCACGGGAGGATCTTCTTTCGCAGGGGAAATCGCGTCAACTCCATCACAACCCGCAAGGTCTCAACCTTCACGTTTTTCCGTTGTGCGGTCCTTCTTGCATGGCAAGCACTTTACAGGACGAGCAGTGGACGCGATTTCTAACTGTAGTTGGACCTCCTCTTCGCTAAACTATGCGGCTAAGTGGAAGGTTTTTCGTCGTTGGTGTAGGGATCATTCTGTGGATATTTTTGATCCCTCTATACCAGACATTGCAAACTTTCTAGTATACTTGTTTGACGAAATCAAACTGCAGCCTGTTACTATTAAGGGTTATAGGTCTATGTTATCTGATACCTATGCACATCATGATAGTTTACAAATTGGATCTAATGTCTCTTTATCTAACTTGGTAAGAAACTTCTCGATAAATAGACCCAGAACTCTTAGGTTAATTCCTAAATGGACTTTAGCTTGGGTTCTTCTTAAACTGAAGGAAAAGCCATTTGAACCTCTTGGGACAGTAGATTTCAAATTCTTATCTTATAAGACAGCTTTTCTCTTAGCCTTCTCTTCTGCTAGAAGAGTCAGTGAGCTTCATGCACTGTCGGTGGATGATTCTCTCTATCGTAGTGTCGGGAACACTATCACCTTCACTACTAATGTGGGTTTTTTAGCTAAGAATCAGGCTCCTAATAAATATCCGGAACCTATTGTTATTAAGGCTCTTCCGTCTTCAGATGGGCGTAGGCCTTTACTCTGTCCTGTTAGAGCGTTACGTATCTATAAACAGAGATCTCAGTTTATCAGAAAGGGACGGAAACGTTTCTTTCTGTCTTTGATGCCTAATAGAAAGGACATTTCGGTCCATTCTATTGCTAGATGGATTCAATTAACTATCCGTACTGCTTATGAGAGTTTATCTTCTTCTCAGCAGTCTGTGCTTAAGATTTCCGCTCATGAAGTAAGAGCTCTTGCTACTTCTTGGGCTTACGCTAATAGTATTGCTATTACAGATTTAATGAAGGCTGCTTATTGGTCTCAGCCATCCACATTCACGAATTTTTATCTCAGAAATATTGAGTCCATTTCTGGAGACCTGCATTGTTTAGGTCCGTTATCTGTTGCTCAGAATGTCGTCCACTAAACAGTTGCAACTATAGTTATGCAGGCTTTCTGTTCCGGCAGTGACTCCGTCCGGCTGCCCTCTTCGCTCTGGGCTATTTGACCCAGGGCAAGGGGAAGGGGGGGGGGGGGGGAGGGGGAGGGTGTTCCCTTAGGTCACCTGCTTTATAGTGAAAAGCAAGGGAATGCCTCCTCCGAAGTCAGTATTTCTGAGTCGTTTCCGGGATGGTTTTAAAGTGTAATATTAATGTTAAAAATTCATTCATGTCATATTTTTAAAGTGTAGCTCGGTGTGAAGCATTTGTATATGTCAAGTGTCAAACGGGCGTTAATATACAATCCTCGGACACTTTTAAATGAATATAAAGAGTCTCAATTCTCTGGACTAACTTTATTTATTGGCTTACTTTAAAAATAATTAGTATAAAGGGTTATACTGGATGTTAATAGAGAACATGAATGTTATTGTGCTCAGTTATGAAGGGTATTGTATCTTTCTAATTTAACATAAAATAAGAAAGATACATGTAAAGCCTAATACTCCTTTTCTCCTTGAGGGGTTGGCCTCTATATTATATAGTTGAGCTTATTGGATTTTCCTCTATGTCCTAGGCCCTCCAGCCTTTTTACTATTCAGCTAAGTCTGGGTCATTGGTACAGTATAAAAATGTTAAAAAATTTATAGTAATTTATATATTTTTTATACTTACCAATGACCCAGACGGGGATGGCCCTCCCAGGAGTTGGGAACTCTTACCTCCCCGCTGAGTACATAGCGCTGACCAGGCACTGCCAGTAAGAATGATAATTGGCGCCAATTTCGGAACGTCCTTGACACTGCGCATGCGCAGTGGGGGAGAAGTATGGAGGTCCTATAGGACATGATTTCTTTTGGTTTTGGATGCAAATTTTGGGGATTGGGGGGCAAAATTTGTGTTTGGCCCTGGATTTTTTAGAGTTAGCACCAGCTAAGTCTGGGTCATTGGTAAGTATAAAAAATATATAAATTACTATAAATTTTTTGACATTTAAATTAAATGAAATAACGAATGTTCTGAATGCTGAAAATAAAAAAGTTTATATTATGGTGGATCTTAACCTAGACATTCTCAAAGCAACAGCACACTCAAAAAACAGAAGAATTTGTTGATCTCATGTTCAGTCAGGGCTTTCTACCTTATACCACCAAGCCAACAAGAGTAACCTGTCGTTCTGCTAGTCTGATAGATCATATCTTCTCTGATAATGTTTCACAGACAGCACTACCTGGACTAGTCATATCTGATGTGTCAGATCATTTTGGTGTTTTTTATATTGAAGAAAAACCCAAACCAATTGATACACCACACTTTACACTGAAAAGAATTCGAAATGCAGAAAGAATTGTTGAATTTAAAACACTTCTCTCGCAAAGTGATTTTAACCCTGTAATGCAATTGAATTGCCCCAATGAGTCATATGAAACCTTTCTAAACATCTATATGAAACCTTATGAAATAGCATTCCCTCTCAAACATGTTCACCAGAACATAAAATTTATTAAAAAACAACCCTGGATGACAAGGGGTCTTGTAATATCCTCCAACAATAAAGAAAAATTCTACAATAAGATACTCATAGTTCCCACCGAACGGAATTCACAAAATAATAAGAACTACTGATGAATTTTCAACAAGGTAAACAAACAATGTAAAGGTACCTATTATAGAGATATCCTAAACAAAAACAATATGCGAAGAAAGTGGCAGATTTAAAATGAAGCCATCAATAGAGGAAAACGTGAGATTACCCACATTCTTCATCCAGGACAATATCGAATTAAGCGTGTCAAATGACATCACACAGAGAATTCAACAATTTCTTTATCAACATTGGAAAAACCACATCCGGACAGATTCAGAAACCAAATAAGTCCAATTCAGACTACATGAACAACAATGTTTCAATCTTTAATTAATACCCACTAATTCTACAGAAGTCAACTGAGTAGTAAATAAAATGAAGCCAAAATTATCTAAAGACTGTGATGATATCACAGCCTGTCTTGTTAAACATACGATAAACGAAGTATTGGATCCTCTGACACATATATTTACGGTAACAGCTCTTTCATAAGTACCAGACAGGATGAAGATCGCAAAGGTGATACCCATATTTAAAGCTGGTGACGAGCATAGCTTTACAAATTACAGACCTATCAGTATACTTCCGGTATTCTCAAAAGTAATGGAAAAACTCATGGAAGTGAGACTAACTAGTTTCCTCAGTAGGTTTAATATTTTATACCTTCACCAATATGGGTTCTGAAAACAACATAGCACTATTCATCCAGTTCTTCAACTCCTTAAAAGCATCGCAATAGAAAATAATAAACAGGAAAAAAACAGCACCTTAGCATTGTTCCTGGATTTGTCAAAGACCTTTGATAACATAAATCACGAAATACTTGGTAAACTGGGGCACTGTGGCATTGCAGTAACTGGTTCTCGTCAGATCACCGAAGTTAATCAACATTGAGCCTGGTTAGTCCTTGGATGGGTGATCGTTTGTGCGATCGATTCGGACTCCAGCGTTGTGTCCTTCGGCAAGGCACTTAACACCATTGTCCACATGGGGGCATGATGACGCTGTGTACTAAGGCATACTGCGCACCGATGGTGCGCATGTCTTCAACTAATCTAACCCTGCCTGTGCTGCAGTGTGGAGTTGCGATGTTGGGGAGCTTGCAGCTGTTCGTCATTGCTCGGTGGTTCTCTCCAAGTACTCCGGCTTCCTCCACCTGTAACACTCTCCGACGCAATATGACCTTGGCTGTTAAAGTGTTGTTAAACCTTAATAAATAAATTAGGTAAACTGGAAAAATATGGCATCCAAGGTGTTGCCAACAATTGGTTTAGAAGTTACTTGTCCAACAGGTCTCAGTATGTTATGTATGGAGAACACAAATCACACTCAGCCAAACAGAGTTGTGGTGTACCACTGGGCTCAATTTTAGGCCCTGTTCTTTTTCTTTTATATATAAATGATATAAGTAACTCAACATCACTCAGTCATTTATCATTTGCCGATGACACCACTGCACACTGCTCGGGCTCCGACAATAACCGCATCACACTATATTTCAGTTACGAGCTTCAAAACTATTTGAATGGTGCTCTGTGAACCAGCTAACGCTGATTGCTAAGAAAACCTTGTATATTATACTTAATCCAAATAAAGGTAGGAACAATAATCTCTGCCAAGAGGTAAAAATAAATAACCAAAACATTAACAAGGTTGGGGCCACTGAAACAGAAAAATCGTAAATTTTTAGGAATTAGCCTTGATGAACACTTATCCTACAAGGCTCACATATCCCGATTATGCTTGAAAATAGCATGCACAAACTACAGCCTCAACAAAGTAAAAAATATCCTCCCTCATGGAGCTCTGAAAACATTTTACGCCCTCGTACATAGCCATTTAGTATATGGAATCCAGGCATGGGGCAACTCAAGAGCTATCAAAAAACTAGCTGTCATGCAAAAGCAATCATTACGAATAATTAATAACAAAAAGTACAATTCTCATACAGATCCCCTGTTTAAGGAAATTCAAATACTCAAGGTTGATGATTTGTTTAAACTACATGCACTGCTGTTCGTGTTTGACTGGCAGAACGGCAGATTAATGGGTTTCTTTCAATGATATATTTAAAATTTTTGAAAATCCATCTGGTAGGACAACCAGACAGTCTGGCCTCCTATACATAGAAAAAACACAGACCCAAACTCTGGATAAACTTCCTTTATACACCTTCCCGAAACTATGGAACTCTCTAGATGACACAACTCATAATATTAGTGATAGAACCATGCTCAAGAACAACTTAACTTCCACATTCATTTCGTCATTTCCAGTTCTGTCTACTGCAATAATCCCTGCTGTCCTGATCGCACTTCGTAAACTTGGAAATTGTCAGTACATGTAATAGTCATGATCTGCATCTTCATCTGGAATCCTCGTCTTGTGCTTCCTCCCTACAGTTGTGCTATGTAAAATACTATATATATGCAATTAAGAATTTGCAAACAATAATCTAAACAAATAATTCATCACATTCGTCACCCTACGATGATGCAGCTAACATAGACTCCATGCCCAAACATAATGACCTACCTCTTTGTCGCAGTCTAAATAACACAAACTTCATGATGGGACTTGTTACCCCTCTCAGGTGTTATGATGAGTAGTGGAGGGTGTCCTATAAACAGGTTGCTTCTTGCCAATCTTGAAGCACCAACTTTCTGCTGGCGTATATGATGCACCAAATCTCAGGCCCCAGAAAAGAAATGATTTGATCACCATTCTCCATCACGTGTCACATACCTGGTTCTAAGTTCATTTGTTTGGTCACAGTCTGTTTGCTATCACCCCATCTTCCAGGGGGGTGGCAGGTAGACAGTCAATCTGGCTATGCCACTTCCCATGTATGCTACTTATTACATTTGTGCAATATATTTATTTGTAACCATTTTACATGTACCGGGTGTGTGTACCATGAATAAAGAATCTGAATTTGAATCTGAAGGGATTGTTGATTTTATTTTAGAAGGTTTAATTCATTACAAAACATGAAATTGAATAATGATGGTTTTTCTATTCTGCAGTTATCCTAAGTATGTCAGTTCAAGTTTGAAACAAAACGTTGTTGAAAATCAACTTGAAAAGAAAACTAATTTGACTAGAATTTGGTGGGCAATTAACAAAATTCTTGACTTAAGAGTTGGACTTAGAAGCAATAACAATTGTACATCATATTGGTTGGTGCAGCACACTAACATCTAATACATGCTGTTTTAAATATTGGAATGTTGAATAAGTCACACAGTTGGATCAGTGATTGGAAAGAGTAAAAAATGTAATTTGGGGGAGAAGGTTGTATTGAGTGGGTGGGGTTGGGATGTAATCATTTTTCACATCCTCTGTCATTATGTTGGGAAGCCAAACACAATTAAACAATTTGATCAGAGGTGTATTTATAAAAATTAGCACTGGACCAGAAAGAGAGAAAAAGAAAAAAAAATATTGTGGGGAGGCTAATGGCTGCAAAACATTCTTATGGTGCTTTTTCTGTTTTTTTTTGAATCTTCTATCTTTATGGTGGATAGCCAAAGGTAATGAAATTAGTAGAGTGCAAAATATATATGTGATGCTGCAACTAAGAGACTGAGATCTGATAATGTGTTAATGATTGTGCTTTTTTGTGTAGGCTACATCTGCATTGGCAGGATTCTTGGAAGAAGATGCAGTTGCAGTCTCTGATTCTAAAGTGATAGATAATGCCTGGAGAGGAGCAGAAGCATATCATTTCTATCTGTTAGCTCAAAGACAGCTTCAGGAAGGTGAGCAATAGTTCAAAAAATGATTTTCTTGCATAAAAAATAAGAATTAAAAAAGAATATTTGACATTAACTCTTCAGGGCCTAATTTTGACTTTGGTTATTTTTTTCTACTCGAGAATGTGTGCTCAAACTTTCAGGCTTTGTGTTAATTTGCTGTTTTAAATTCAAAGTCACCTTTCTTGAAGTCTTGATCACCTACTTAGGCTTAGGGCCTCACGGTATTTCGGTCTTTAACCGAAAGTTGGTAATTTTTTTAATACCGAGCTCATTTTCATTTAGTTGGTATACTGTGTCCCACAGTATTTTCAAACAATACCGACGGTAATCTCAGTAAAAATAAATAAAAATTACATACGTTTATAAAGAGTAATTCTCATAATCCTTATCGGTTGTGAATTTATACATCGTAAGTCCGAAATTACCCTATATGTAAAGCTATCAAACTATGTTGTGAGTTGTTTCATATCGAACACAACAGGTGTCTTGTTTTACCAATGCTGATAACTGAGTGAATCACTTTCAAAAAATTATACAATTAATTGTCAGCAGGATACAGTTTGTGTAACTGCTAAACGCTTCCAAGAAAAACTGAATGGATCAAAGGAGAACTTCCACAATGAGTGGTCACTAGGATATTTTGTGTGTTTAATGCTGACTAACAAAAATAAAGTCATGCGAGTTGGGATTGTTTTGACAGCAGTTATCAAGATGACTATTCATTAATATATTTTAATCTGTTGAAAAACAAAATAAAAAGAAATATGCTATATTTGTGTTGTTTATTTTTCTTTATTGCCGTATTTCCGATCCACTTGTGTAAACATAAAATTGTATATATATCAGACGAACTGGTGTCCAAAATCCCAGTTAAAATTGATATAACCAGATATGGATCTTATTTCTAAGCCCAACACTACATCACCAGTATGGAAATATTCAGCTACGTTGCTGCCTCTTTTACTGACAGCGAATCGAATGTTTTAGACTGGTGGACGGAGAAAAGCCCTGGTGGAGAAAGCCCTAAGGAGAAAAGCCCTGGTCATTTTTGCAACAAAGGAGAAAAGCCCTGGTCCATTTTTATGTGTACCCATACTATGTATGGTACACATAATGCCGGCATCCGGGGTGGCCATCCGTCGTTTGTCCATCCTTTGTCTGTCCGTCCGTCTGTCCATCCATCTGTCCATCCGGCATCCGTATCCATTTCTTTGGCATTCGATAACTTGAAAAATATTGCTTGGATTGTCAAGTTACTTTATATTTGTGTGTTCAGGTTACTGATGTGCCGAGCTGTATAGTTTTTGGTGTAAACCTGATAATTTGATCCTGAGATTTTAACCCTTTATCCTTTAAATTGAAAATTCCTCCAATCCCTTTGGCATTCGATAACTTGAAAAATATTGCTTGGATTGTCTAGTTACTTTATATTTGTGTTCAGATTACTGATTTCCCGAGCTGTATAGTTTTTGATGTAAATCTGATGTTTTGATCCCGAGATATTAACCCTTTATCCTTCAAATTGAAAATTCCTTCAATCCCTTTGGCATTCGATAACTTGAAAAATATTGCGTGGATTGTCAAGTTACTTTATATTTGTGTTCAGGTTACTGATGTGCCGAGCTGTATAGTTTTTGGTGTAAATCTGTTATTTTGATCCTCGAAATATTAACCCTTTATCCTTCAAATTGAAGGTCTGGCGTCCGTATCCATTTCTTTGGCATTCGATAACTTGAAAAATATTGCTTCGATTGTCAAGTTACTTTATATTTGTGTTCAGGTTACTGATGTGCCGAACTGTATAGTTTTTGGTGTAAATCTGATAATTTGATCCTGAGATATTAACCCTCTATCCTTCAAATTGAAAATTTCTCCAATCCCTTTGGTAACTCAAAAAATATTAATCCGATTGTCATGTTACTTTATATATGTATTCAGGTTACTGATGTGCTGTGCTGTATAGTTTTTTATGTAAATCTGATAATTTGATCCGGAGATATTAACCCTTTATCCATCAAATTAGACACTCCTCCAATCCATTTCTATATGTACCCATACCATGTATGGTGTACACTATGTCGGCATCCGTGGTGGCCCTCCGTCATACAGCTTTCTACTCATTGCGCGCATGGGTACACATCTGACGATTTCATCGGCCTATTTTTTCAAGGAGTGGAGAAAAGCTCTGGATCCAATACTATAAAACTTTTACAATTGTATATTTTTATACTGTACCAATGACCCAGACATAGCTGGTGCTAACTCTTAAAATATAGGGCCAAACACAAATTTTGCCCCCCAATCCGCAAAATTTGCATCTAAAACTAAAGAAAACATGTCCTGAAAGGCCCTCCACACTTCGCCCCTACTGCGCATGCGCAGTGTCAAGGACGTTCCGAAATTGGCGCCATTTATCATTCTAAGTTTGGCCCTTCATCAGTTAACATCTGACTGATCTTTGTGCTTTTAAATCTCAGTTTAAATGATGCCAGACACATAAATATTAGTGAAATGGTGATTCTAAGGAGGATAGAGAAGGAGGAGAGGAAAAGAATGTGTGACAGAATATTATCAGGGCTGTAACTTAAAATTTTTTAATGAAATTATGTTAAGTTACCTATTTTCAAGGCAGCAGCCATTTTGTTGTCATTCTGATTATTTAGTTACACTGTTTTTTCAAGTGTTTTCCTCTCTCCCTGTCCTTTAAGTTCCCCCTTGCTATTCTCCCATGCTTTTGGCATAGTTTCTGTAATTATTATTACTAAAATTTCTTGGGAGTTTTAGCTGAATAACAGAATGAATTCTGTTCTTTCCCCATGTTTACGTCTTCACCTACGGGTGGTTAGGCGTTGTGTTCTGCATCTACCATCTGATGTTCTGCAGTTTCTTCCCTGGAAGTCTCTGTTTTGCATCAGATAGTGTATTTTTGGTAACTGATTTCGGGCCTGGGTGCCTGGAGTCTTATTTTAGTGTTTTTACACTCATTGTTTACATTTACAACAGCCCTCTGTGTGAGGGGGGGATTTCTAAAAAATAATATCTTATGTTATTTTAATCATAACTAGATACATTATTATTGTGCGTAAGTGTTGAATAAATTGTTTAAAATATTTTTAAAATTTTTGTCCACACTTAGGCTTGGGATCCATTGGGGCTCAACGTTACTTTTCAGAAACTTGGGCTGTTCTGAAAAAATATTTTTTCAAAATATTTTGATTTCAATTATTTTTTCTATATTAATGGATCATATTATTATTATGTATTTTGATTGCCAGGGGTTAGTGCGAGTACCAGGACTTGTTTTCTTTTCACATTGAAAGGATATTGATCAATTGTTTTAAGAGGAAGTCTTCCTCTGACTTTATTATCATTCTATATGTGGTCAGTGTACTCGCATTAACTCCTGTTCTGTATCGTATGATTTCGATGACAATATGGGAAGCGTATGTCACGGTATGTTGTTGGGGATTTGGACACTCCGGTCCTTTCCCCGCAGGGTCACTCTACTTTATCAATTTCTATTTCAGACGATCAAGATTAGGGTGATGTATCTGTGATGTCTTCCAACAGTGTGCCTCCGTCGTCACAATTAATGAAGGGCTAGCGGAAAAGTGCTCATGTAATACGCCAATTGCCTAAGAGGACCCTAGTAGGTTCGACGGCCTTTGACGTCCGCTAGCTCGCCCGGTGTAGCGTCCATTCACCGAATGGTTCGGCAGCCGGGTTCGTCCGTTGCGGTCTAGAAGGAATTTTGGGGTGATGCGAGCACTATAAAATTAACTTAATGCACACCCAGTGACGGCGGATTGGAGGGAGAACGGAGGAAGCCTTTTAGTCCGGTTCATAGCTCGTTCCGGTCCATCCGGACGGCAAGCGAGAGAGGCCCCTCTCTCGTTCAACAACATCTGGCCCCAGATGTTGTGGTACAAAATGTGTCGCTAGCGGAGCATACGTCCGTCGCTCGGGACGCTCCGTTGTATAGGCAGTCCGCTGAGACTGCTAAGGCTTCCTCTTCTCGTCAGTGCACACGACTGCACCTTGGCTGCGTGACCGCCGATATATTACCAGCTATGCCGATCAAGGATTCTTCGGCGACCAGGTCACACCATCCGGCAGCCAGGGATTCGAGACCGATGGACTCCGGACGTTCGCATAGGAAAAGTATGCGGGAGCCATCTGATGCGGAGCTGCCCTCGGCGAAGCAGCGATAGACTGCGCCTCCGCAGGTCTCGACGCCGGACATTCTTGTGCACATAGCACAGCTTATCGCAGCATCCCAGCAGCCGACAGAAACGGTGTCGGATCGAGAATTATCCGACAGCGCTGGGTCGGTAGCCGGGGACTCGAGGCCTGCAGACTCCGGACGTTCGCATAGGAAGTGTGCGGGAGTCAACGTACACGGAGCTTCCGGCGGCAATGCATCGTAAGTCCGCTACTGCACAGGCCTCGGGAACGGACGTGCTTTCCTTAATAGCACAGTTTATCGCAGCATCAACTGAATCTGTCGCATATATTTTATCCGACGATGCTGGGTCGGGACGCTCCGCGGAAGCGGGTACGGACGTCCGAAAGTTTCATCCGGTCCGACGGGATACCGAAAGGGATTCGGAGGATTTCAAGCTTTCCCTTTCGGAACAACATATGCTGCGATGACGGATAAGAAACTGATAGCGTCGGTGGACTTAGAAATTTTTGGTTCGGTTCAGGGACATCGTCCCTCAGTTCCGACTTAGTCCAATAATGTCACACAAACTTTCGAATTATTGAACGACGCTATATATATTATTATTTTATGCTTGCTATCCAAGCATTTCTGGTTTCTTGTTCGAAGAGTTATGGAGATGTCTTTCAAAAGTGTGCCTCTGTCGTCATAGTTAATGAAGAGTTAGCGGCAATAAGTGCTCATGGAATATGTCTATCGCTTACGGAGTGACATTCGCTAGCTCACCCGGTGTAGCGTACATTCATCGAATGGTTCGGCTGCCGGGTTCGTCCGTTGCGGTCTAGGAAGGAGATTTGGGTGATGCGAGCACTTTAATTACTTTAGTACTCACCCAGTGACGGCAGATTGAGGACAGATTGGAGGAAGCCTGTTAGTCCGGTTCCTGGCTTGTCCAGGTCCGTCCGGGCTGTGAGCGAGAGAGGTTCCTCTCTCGCCCAACAACATAGGGGACCGCATGTTGTGGTTCAGATATTTTACATTCGGAGCATATGTCCGTTGGTCGGGACGCTCCGTTATATTGACAGTCCGAGAGACTGTCTTTAATGCTTCCTCATCCTCACAGCAGGGCACACGACCGCACATTGGCTACGTGACCTCGAGTATCCGATCAGTTTCGGCATTCAGTGATTCCACGGCGAATAGGTCGCGCCATCCGGTAGCCAAGGGACACGAGGCCTATACACTCCGTTCGCTCGCATATTGTAAGTATGCACGGGGTAACGATCACGGAGCTTCCAGCGGCAATGCATCGTAAGACCGCTTCTCCTCAGGCCTCAGTGACGGACGTGCTATCCGAGTTAGCACAGTTGTTTCGCAGCATCCCAGCAATTGACAGTTTCTCGGTCGAATCAGGAATTATCCGACGGCGCTGGGTCGGTGCGGTCCGCAGTTGCATCAGCTACGGACAACCAACGCTTTATAGGGTCCGACAGGATGGCGAAAGGGATTCGAAAGATTTCGAGTTTTCCCTTTAGTAGTATCGGAAGATGCCTTTCATATCTTCTGGCATTTCTTCCAGTGATTATTATTTCGGACTTCATTGCTGCGATCTTGGATAAGAGACTTATAGCGTCATTGGACTCGGATTTTTCGATCGGTACAGGGACATTGTCCCTGACTTACCGACGCAGTCCAATATTGTCATTACAACATGTGTTTTATTTTTCGACGCTATATATATATATATACAAGCCTGCTACTAAGCATGATAGTTTAGTTTCTTGTCCGCGTTGCTCATTTCTGCCATTTTATCTTTTTTCCAAATAGTTTATTTTGGCAGAGCAGGGCATACCGAGAGTTCATATGCGTCTAGACGGTGTGATTAAAGACTGCATATATTCTTTTTCGCCGTTTATGTCTTTTCCAATTTCAATGTTGGGAACGACATTATGTATAGTAGACTTAACTTAGACGCTTTATTATACGTAATCCGCCTTTCTGAGGCGTTATCATTACGTCTTCAAGAAAAGATTTACGGGATATTATTCTCAATGTAATTTCTTTTGAGGGCAGTAGTTTGTTCACGTATAACTCCGCCCTTCAGTGGCTGATTGGAGTTGGTTAGACGTGACGCAGCCCTAGCTACATCCACACGCGTGGATAGTAAGGTTAAGAACTCTCTCAGAGTCGCTTCGTTCTCGGAGGAGCTTCTCTTCGACGGCAACTTTCCGGCAATCCATGAATTGCTTGATTTATACGTTCTCTTGTCTATCTAGTGTTACAAGAGATTCAGACTGGGGCAAACATTCGGTGGTTGACTCAGAGAGTGCCGCCGCAGTTGCCGGACCCGAGTGTGGCTGTTATGACGGTTGCCAGTCAAACAGATTGGGATATATACTGATCCCTACAGATTCGAAGTGCCAGGGTCTTTGGGTTCCGCAGTCTTTTAGCTATCAGTTTAACTTCCGCGGAATAATGTTTTTTAGGCTTGCTTTATGTCATTGCATGAACATTAGTCAGAAACGCATGCCCAAATTCCTGTCCTTTAATTCGACAGTAGTGGCGTATCTCCGGAACCAGGGAGGCACTCTTTCGTTTCCGTTATTCAATTTAATGGAAAGAATCCGTCTGTTGGTTATAGTACACCAAATTCAGTTTTGGTCCGTCATATTCCGGGTCGTCTGATTGTTTTATCGGACTCCCGTTCTCTTACGGGTCGCTTGTTGCTGTCAGAATGGACTCTCAACAAACAAGTATTCTATCAGATTTGCTATCTATGGGAGCGCCCAATGATGATTTATTTATGACACAGCTTGCTAATCAATTGCAGACATATGTGTTGGCTTGTCCAGATCTCTGAGCTAATAGTGTTAACGCTCTATTGATCTATAGGACGGAATGATAGGATACGCGTATCCTCCGGCGCTGTTGTTTTAGCACGTATTGCTAAGATAAACAACCACAATACATTTCTGTTGATAGCATCTCTATCTTCACAGAGATCATGAGTAATTTACTCTCTTGTCTACTGTGGGTCTTAACGTGAAATCTTCCTCTATGTGAGGATCTTTTTTCACTGGGTAAATCGTGTCATCTTTATCACAACCAGCAAGGTCGCAACCTTCATGTATTCCGTTGTGTGGTCCGTATTGCATTGTAAGCACTGTACTGGACGAGCTTTGGACGCGATTTCTTACTATAGGAGATCCTCTTCTTCGCTATTCTATGCGACTAAAGTGGAGGTTCTTCCGTCGTGGTGTAGGGATCATTATGTTCGTATTGTTGATCCCTCCATACTACTCATTGCTATTTTTTAGTATACTTGTTTCACAAGATCTACTGCAGCCTGTTATTATTTAGGTTATAGGTTTATGTTACCTCATACCTATGCACTCTACGATAGTTTACAATTGAGTCTTTTGTCTCTTTATCTAAGTCAGTTAGTAACTTTTTGATAAATAGACTTAGAATCTTTAGATTAAATTCCTATACGGATTTTAACTTCGGTTCTTATTTAGCTAAGTAATCATTTGAGCCTCTGGAAACAGTAGTTTTCAAATTCTGACCTTTTAGACAGTAATTCTGTTGGTTTCTCTTTTACTGTAGAGTCAGTGAGTTTCATGCACTATCGATGGATGATTTTCACTTTCATAGTTTCGGAATCAATACTTCCGTTACTATTTAGGTTGGATTGTTGCATAAGAGTTAGGCTCCTATTATCCGGAACCTATTATTTTAAGGTCCTTCCGTCTTCGTATGGGCATAGGCCTTTACTCTTTCCGGGTACAGTTTATGTATTTATAAACAGATATCTGTTTATTACAAGGGCGTAAGCTTCTTCTGTCTTTGATGTCTAGTAGAAGGACGTTACGCTCCATTTTATTGTTAATGGATTCTATTAACTATCGGTACTGCTTATAGTATATCATTGACTTAGCAGTTGTGCTTAAGTTTTCGGCTCATGAAGTAAGAGTTCTTCTACTTCTTGGGCTTACATTAATAGTGTCGCTATTATAGATTTTTGAAGGCCGCTCATTGCGCTCAGCCATCCACATTCATGAATTTTATCTTAGAAATATCGAGTCAATTTCTTGAGGCCTCTTTTGTTAGGTCTATTATCTACTGCTCAGAATGTCATTCACTTAACAGTTGCTACTATAGCTAGGTAGGCTGTCTGTTTCGGCAGTGTCTCCTTTCGGCTGCCCTCTTCGCTCTGGGCTATTTGACCCAGGGCAAGAAAAAGGGGGGGGGGGGGAGGGTGTTCCCTTGGGTCACCTGTTTTACTATGAAAACAAGGGGATACCTCCTCCGAAGTTAGTAATTCTGAGCTGTTATTGGGATGGTTGTTTAGTGAGAAGTTTAAGTTTATAAAATTCATTCAAGTCTTAGTTTTTAAAGTATAGCTTTTGAATATTGCATATGTCAACAGACATGATTATGCAATTCTCAGACACTTTTAGGAGTATAAGAGTCTCTATTCTCTAGACTTTCTTTATTATTGGCTTACTTTAAAAATTATTAGTATAAGAATTATATTGGATATTAATAGAGTACATGGATGTATGAAGCTCAATTTTGGAAGGTGTTGTATCTTTCTAATTTATCATAAATAAGAAAGATACATGTAAGGCCTATTACTTCTTTTCCCTACAGGGGATGACTCTATTTTATTTTATTGAGCGTATTCCATTTTGCTCTATGTCCTTGGCCCTCCAGCCTTTTTACTATTCAGCTATGTCTGGGTCATTGGTACAGTATAAAAATGTTAAAAATTTATAGTAATTTATATATTTTTTATACTTACCAATGACCCAGACGGGGATGGCCCTCCCAGGAGTTGGGAACTCTTGCCTCCCCGCTGAGTACATAGCGCTTACCAGGCACTGGTTATTAAAATGATAAATGGCGCCAATTTCGGAACGTCCTTGACACTGCGCATGCGCAGTAGGGGCGAAGTGTGGAGGGCCTTTCAGGACATGTTTTCTTTAGTTTTAGATGCAAATTTGGGGGATTGGGGGGCAAAATTTGTGTTTGGCCCTATATTTTAAGAGTTAGCACCAGCTATGTCTGGGTCATTGGTAAGTATAAAAAATATATAAATTACTATAAATTTTTTAACTTTCCAAAATTGTATTTTCCAAAATTGTATTTTCTACCAATTGATATAACTGCCTAAAAAGAACCATTAGCATTTTAAAAGATATGGCCATTTGCCAACTGGCAAATGGCCACATCTTTGAAAATGCAAATCATTCATTTCAACCCATTTAAAGCCATAACCAGAAAATACAATTCTAGAAAATACAATTGTAAAAGTTTTATAGTATTGACCCCTGGTTGATTTTTAGCTCAACTTTGACGTAAGTCAAATTTGAGCTTATGCCATGGCTAGTTGTCCGTCGTCCGACTGGCCGGGTAAACATATGAGGTTTAGGTGGCTATTTGTTGGTAGAAATGGGGGTCAGGTGACTACTGCAATTTATGTGACTTGTCACATAGTTAAATGTCATTATTCTAGGGTGGGGTTTAGAGTTGGGGTGGGGTGGGGTTAGGGTCAGTAAAGGGTAGGGTTATGGTTTGCTACCACCCCAAATAATTTTCACCCAAAAAGTTGTTTTAATATAATGGACATGCATTTTAGTCAAAATAGACTAGGAATAGATTGAATTTTCATAAGTCTAGGGTGGGGTTTAGAATTGGGGGTGGTGGGGGGAGGGGGGGGTAGGGTTAGGATCAGTAAAGGGTAGGGTCAGGGTTTGCTACCACCCCAAACATTTTCCCCAAAATCACTTGTTTTAATATAATGGACATGCATTTTATTGTAGTCCCATAAAAATAGCCACATAACTACCAATTGTTAGAACATCCATCTGTCCATCTATCCGTCAACAATTCAGTACGACTCAGGCTAGAGACCGTATTTATGAACCGATCTTTATGAAACTCCTTGGGTACCTTTGTTATCACCGTGGGACGAGAACGAGTGTTTTGGGGTCTGGTCCGAAATTCAAGTTGGCCGCTGGCAGCCATTTTGTACAAAATTAGGTGCAATCAGATTTTTGCGCAGAACTTTCATATGAAAGCTCTGATTTGAACATTTTTTGTATGAATGTTTAGTACCATGGGATACATCACATATAATACAGTTTTTTTCTCGTGCAGAAATTATGCAAATTAGATGAATTTTGATTTATTCAGTGCTACTTATACACAGTAAGTGCACATGTCTATACGGCTCTGGCTAGAGGCTATATTTATGAACCGATCTTCACAAAAACTTCTTGGGTACGTTTGTTATCACCTTGGGACGAGAACGAATGTTTCTGGGTGTGGTCCAAAATTCAAAATGACTGCCAGTGGCCATTTTGTACCGAAATTAGGTCCAATCAGCTTTTTGTCAACTTCTATACGGCTCGTATTTATGAACTGATCTTCATGAAACTTCTTGGGTACCTTTGTTATCACCTTGGGACAGGAACAAGTGTTTTTAGGTGCCTTTGTTATACCCCCCGCAAACAAAGTTTGGGGGGGTATATAGGAGTCACCCTGTCCATCCGTCCGTCCATCGTCCTTCCATCCGTCCATCTGTCCATCCTTATAAGCGCAACTCCTCCTAAACCGTTTGAAGAATTTTCATGAAACTTTACACAATGGAAGAACTCCATATGAAGATGTGCATGAAGCAATATAATTCCGTTCTGACATTTCTAAGGGGAGATAATCTAATTTATACATTTCAATTGCTACATCATATGGTTGTGTCCTCGTAAGTGCAACAACTGAGGCACGGTGGGTATCACTTTGTGAGCTTGCTCACAGTACCTCTAGTTATCACTGTGTTATGAGAACAAATATTTTGGGGTTCAGTCAGACCCACTCTGGGACTCAAAGATTTCTTTTCTAGTTTAGCATCTGACTGTCGCTCACCTTTACAATACTTTACCTATACATTTGTTACAGGCTACGGTCTGTATTTATGTACAGACCATTACAATACTTTATATGCACCTTTGTTATCAGGTCATTATCTAGATGTGTGTCACTGCTGTGTCACATACTATACATGAACATGTCTTAACAAGTTGAGCTACAGCGTCATTGACACTTTCATTTTTTTACTATTTTATCAATTTCCTTTGGTTAATAAACAAATTCTAGAATAACTAAAGATTTTCAATTTTCACACCAGTAGACTTTTGCTGTACAGGTAATTGTTATAACAGACATTAACTCCCCCTTTATTGTTCTTAATTAACTCCATACTCCATATTGCAGAAAAATGCTTCGCAATTGAAGAGATGAGCTCCTATATATACTGTCACATCCAAGCCACAGTTCCATTTAAGAATCTACTTGTAAATGTTGCCTGTTTAACACAAAGCATCAGAAGAATAAATTGCCTCTTACCTGTTTAAATTACCTTTCAGTACTGTCAATGTTTGCAAAAGAATTACCAAATATAATTGTTGTAAACACAGCTCGTTGTGTTTAGAAATTCAAATATATTATCAAAACATCCCTCTGCTGTTCACTTGTCTTAGACTACCACCTGTCCATATTTGTAAATTAATTAATGTTATTGTTGTAAACATATGAGCCAAGCCAAAGTCTATTGCAGCTTTTACCTAAATTAAAATAAAAGTGAATGAAAATTAAAGGTTTTATTAAAAAAAAAAACGCTAAAATATGTGATTTCATATAAACATTACGTGTGCGCTCCCTGTAAAACACTGCCAATCGACTCCCCACTAACTGCTGTATGAGGTGGGGGTAACAAAACCCAACCAGGTGACTTCAATAAGATGTATTATCGGTTATAATTAGCACGAAGTGTTTCCCAGTGTTGTAACAAGGTTGTGCTTCCATTACGTGTACGCTCCCTGTAAAACACTGCCAATCGACTCTCCACTAACTGCTCTATGAGGTGGGGTATCAAACCCAACCACGAACCCAACCACGTGACTTCAATAAGACGTACTATCGAGTTTCCCAGTGTTGTGACAAGGTTATGCTTCCGACCCAAAATAGGACCTCCAAACATCATTTCTCTGCGAAACGGGCCGTTGATAATTAGGGAAAAAAGCGCATTGCTACCAAACTACACAAATAAAAATAAAATCGTTAAAATTTATTTTGAAATATCGTACAAATTGACTTTTGAGGGCAGTTTCGATCTCGCATGAATATTTGTGAAGACCTTCTCGTTACTTTTTGTCGATGTCGGTGTTTCTTTGATCCCGTAATTTTTGGATACCATTAGCACATTTTTCCAACCAGTCGGGCAAATACTATTTTAATATCAAAGGGAAATTTTTAAAAAACGCGTTTCGTTTCGAATATATTAAGTAATAATCAGTGCGATTTTATCCTTGAATTTTTTACAATCCGACTGTTATTAGCGAAGTTACGCCCAAAATGGAAATAATAAAAAAAAATCTCATTTGTAACAGGTTGAAGAACCGTTCAGAAAGAGTCATTCAAATATACACCCTTTTTATTCTGCAGTGGTAGACATATTCCGGACAATGAAAAAGAACTTTACACAGTTTGATTGCGTTTCCAGGTATTCGCATGAAGGACAGCTGACGTCGACTTAACAGGTTGAGAACAATGTAGTTTCCTATCCCACTAAACGGGCCAAATTGCCAGAGTTACTAGACCACAGACGTCTGTAAACCTGATCTAAATGACCCCCTACCTCAAAAACACCTCATATCTTATATGCACCCCCCCCCCCCCCCCCCCCGAAATATATAATACACAGATCTGTGTGTTATTAGCTCAACTTGACAAAGTCAAGCTGAGCTATTGCCATCACTTCTCGTCCGTCGGCGTACTTACGTACGTACGTTAGTACGTACGTCCACAATTTCCTTTGGCACACCTCACAGGGTCGCATTTATGATCAGATTACTTTGAAACTTGGTATGCTTGTTTGGGGTGACCTCTAGATGGGAGCTATCGATTTTCTTCAATTTCCGTCAAAAAATGTTGCCGCGGCCAACGTTCTTAGAACTTAGTTTAGTCAAACCACAATATTTTCCCTTTGGCACACCCTACAGGGCACATTTATGATTTGATTGCTTTGAAACCTGGTATGCTTATTTAGGGTGACCTCTAGATGGGAGCTATCGATTTTCTTCAATTTCTGGCAAAAAATGTTGCCACGGCCAACGTTCGTAGAACTTAGTTTAGTCAGACCTCAATATTTCCCTTTGGCACACCCTACAGGGCACATTTATGATCAGATTGCTTTGAAACCTGGTATGCTTGTTTGGGGGAGACCTCTAGATGGGAGCTATCGATTTTCTTCAATTTCCGTCAAAAAATGTTGCCCGCGGCCAACGTTCTTAGAAGTTAGTTTAGTCAGAAGACTCAATATTTCCCTTTGGCACACCCTACAGGGTACATTTATGATCGTATTGCTTTGAAACCTGGCATGCTTGTTTGGGGTGACCTCTAGATGGGAGCTATCGATTTTCTTTAATTTCCGTCAAAAAATGTTGCCGCGGCCAACGTTCTTAGAACTTAGTTTAGTCAAACCACAATATTTCCCTTTGGCACACCCTACAGGGCACATTTATGATTTGATTGTTTTGAAACCTGGTATCTTATTAGGGTGACCTCTAGATGGGAGCTATCGATTTTCTTCAATTTCCAGCAAAAAAATGTTGCCGTGGCCAACATTCTTAGTTTAGTCAAACCACAATATTTCCCTTTGGCACACCCTACAGGGCACATTTATGATTTGATTGCTTTGAAACCTGGTATGCTTATTTAGGGTGACCTCTAGATGGTGAGCTATCGATTTTCTTCAATTTCCGGCAAAAAAATGTTGCTACGGCCAATGTTCGTAGAACTTAGTTTAGTCAAACCTCAATATTTCCCTTTGGCACACCCTACAGGGCCCATTTATGATCAGATTGCTTTGAAACCTGGTATGCATGTTTGGAGAGACCTCTAGATGGGAGCTATCGATTTTCCTTCAATTTCTGTAAGAAAATGTTGCGCGGCCAATGTTCTTAGAACTTAGTTTAGTCAGAAGACTCAATATTTCCCTTTGGCACACCGTACAGGGTACATTTATGATTGGATTGCTTTGAAACCTGGCATGCTTGTTTGGGGAGGCCTCTAGATGGGAGCTATCGATTTT